>CM023481.1:281226221-281598378 GCA_013339685.2 Hyalomma asiaticum
GATTCTGCCTTGCGGCCTCGAGTTTAGCAAGCTAATACCATAGCCACTGAGCTACCACGGTGGGTGAAAGGGGAGACATTCTGGCGCCATTCAGAAAATAATTTAAGAAAATAATCACAGCTGGAAGCCGGTAATAACCACATCGCAGACGCGTACATGTTTCTTCGCTAGTAACCTCTGGAATTCGGCGGAATCCAGCAACGCTCGCCTTCGTAATTTGTATGCAAATACATAGCTCCGTCTTCATCAAAAAAAAAAAAAAAAGCATCTCGAGCTGAGGAAATATTTTTGTGCCACCTGCAGCTTAGCATGGCTTTCACGAATGCCTTCTCATTTCGGATAGGAAGAACCAAGAGCCCTAGATGCACGACAATCGTACCTTCGAGGAGACGATTGTGAGACTTTCCTATCGTCCTCGTTTGAGCGCGCCGAGAAAAAGAACTTTCACGTGCTTTATACAGACTTTTATTGATCACCGTCGTCACAAGAAAGAATCCTAAGACGATGACTGAGGTCTCTTCACCGCAGAAGGCGCTGAACGCGTTGTCATGCTTGTCACGAGCAAGTGGACTTGAAGGCAGACTTTGAGGGGTATTGTACTCCCCATCCCGCCTTTTTCTCACTTTTCCTTTTTTCTTTCTTTTTCGTATAGTAGTGAAAACAAATAAAGGTGTCGCCGCCATTTCCTGGTGAGAGCTACCCCTTTTACTTAGGTGGTATAGAATAAAAGTAAGGAAAAAAATAAGGTGTTCCACTCGGTCATTTAAAAAAATCTGTTCTGATAGATCCTCCTAGCGTCTGGAACGCGCAGTAACTACGCACACACAAGATGGAGTTCAGTCACTATTCATCACTAATGGTGGTGTCTTTATAACTGCCCATGTATTGTTTCTCCGTTTCAACAGAACGCTACCCTAACAAAAATATGTTCACCTGTAAACACAAAACACATTGCGATCAGACCATTATTTTACGGTAAACGCGCAAGATGAACCAGAAACCAAGTGCAACTACCAAAATGTACTGCAGATTTTTTTTTAGAATATACTGGGAATATCGGTTCGCTGGTGTTCATATGCGCCACAAAGCATTTTCTTTCTTTCTTTCTTTCTTTCTTTCTTTGCAGACGCTTTTGGACTCGTTATAAAGTACTGTGCGAAAATAAAACTCTCAGCTGGTGAAAAAAAAGCAATGTAGAATCTACGCAGGACGGTTATGCGTTACCGAACATACGCTATCACCAATCTGACCCAGTTACGAAAGCTTTGGAGCCGAAGGATGTTCGTTTTGCGGCCAGCTACGAAGACCTGCCACCTTCCATCCCCTCTCCCCCTATCAGCTTCTCTCTTCTTTCCTTGACAGTGCTCTGAATTCTCTGATAATAATTCCCTCACTCCTTCAAGTGTACGCGCAAGTGAAGTGGTGCGACCTTGTATTGAAGCTAAGCTACTTTAGGCTAGCCTGTGTCGGTTACGGCCGACATGCAAAAAAGCCAAGCCACGCGGACACAAAATTTCTCGTCAAGCTGTGGATTTCAACCATGCACCAACGGGTTGCGAGAGCAGCACGCTAATCGATTCAGCCACTGCCGGTTTGCCTTATGATAGGCGCGTTTTACAGCGGGGTTTTATATGCGCGAAGAAGCAGACGCAGCGCAAGGCGCGAGCCCGTAACACGGGCACGTCCTTCGGTGCACGCTCGGCAGACAAAAGAGACATGAACATATCTGGGCCATATCAATCCCTTGCATTTTCAACCAAAGAAAGAAAGAAAGAAAGAAAGAAAGAAAGAAAGAAAGAAAGAAAGAAAGAAAGAAAGAAAGAAAGAAAGAAAGAAAGAAAGAAAGAAACCCACACACGCCAAGCTTCGCTTGCCCCATTTTTCCGATAGGGGAAGGGCTCCTAAATAATTTGTTTCCCTGTGAAGAATAGGTGCGAGGAGTGAATTATCTGTCAATGAAAACAGAAAAACCTGTTTGTGCAGCAAGGGCAGCGAGCGAAATTGAACATGGCCGACTGCCTTAACATATACGAAAGATCGTAGACACGGACGCCAGGGAAGAGCGCCAAACATCACTACGAACGTTTGCGTCATTTATTTCCTATTTCTTGTGTGCGTGTTTACACGCCTTACCTTTTCGTTCATGATAAATTCCTACCAATTCGCTCAAATTTCGGTCCTTCTATGCTTTAATATAAGTACTGACATGTTCCCCGGTCGCTCTTTCTACAATGCTTCCAAGGATTTAAAGATGACAGCCTCCACCAATGTCTTCGTGCCGGCACGCAAGAGAAACGCAGCACACCGAGAAATGACGGGTGAGACTGTTCAGAATTGCTGATTTCATCGCGCAAAGCGTGTCGAAATTAACTGTCAAAACCGCTGTAAAATGTAACAGGTTACAAGACCCCCAGGAGCCCAATTCAAGCGTCTTCATACCGTAGCGCGGGGGGATATTGTGTGGATGGTTGTTCGGGGGGGAAGGGGGCACGAGGAATTGCACATGTCCACGCTCACCCGAGAACATGGCGCCATCCATCTTTTCCAACTGGTTTTCACAAGCCGACTGACATGCGTGAAGGTTTCAGACTTCCGTTAGCGAGCAAGGGCCACGGCTGGGTCAGTGTCAAGTTGCACCGTGGACAGTTCCGTGTACGCGCTCCGGGCATCACGGCACCCTGCGGTTTGAGTTCGCGCGGGCTCGTCGTCTTGCTCTCGGCTTTGCTCGCTGCTTGGCTGGCGTTTTGTTTTGTCTTTTTTGGCGCTCGTTCCAGTACTCTCTGCGGGGGCCCAGATGTGTTTATTCAGCGTCTACCGGACAAGGAGGGGGCGAGATGTGGTTTCAGCTTTTCTCGGGCCTTTTTTTCGCGCATCTGAAACAGATACGCGACGTAGGTTTTTGATCAAGCAGCGATAGCGGCTGACAGTTCACGTGTCTCATGCCTCCCAAGTACATGCTGCGAGGGCGCTCTCAATAAGACTTCAGAAGGCTGTACGTAAAAATAGTGCAGTAAAACAGCGCAGGCGGCCCGGCACCTGCAGTGCCCTCATGCTGGTTTTATACAGGCCCATATACAAGCGTGGTGCCACACTCGAACGTACGTAGCCCCGAAGCTTTTGAAAGGGGAATAGAGGGCGAAATGTAACTAGGCGTGAATATTTCCTTTAGAAATTAGAATTTATGCATACTTGATAGGAGACAACCACAGCGTGTTTAGCTGTTTCATTGGAGCCTTCTAAGCAAAATATAACCCGATAACCCATATTTCTTCATGTGACAGCACCATGACGATATTGCACTTGAAGCTTGGTGAGGCTCATTCGGACTTCACGCGCCGTGATGTTCCCGATAATCGTGTGGTGCCCGCGCGTAAACTTTTTGTCTTGAACTAATGAGACAAGTGGCATCAGCCAACAAATGACGGTTCACAGAACGTCGATATTTCGCTACTCATTTTCGCTATGAAGTTCCTGTTTCCTACTTACGGTAAAATATAATCCTTAGATATCAATCCCCCAGCAACAAGCTATTAAGTTGTTGCTTGCTTGGACGTCCTCTCATTTCGGCCTCAACGTGCCGGAAACCAGCGACATATCACTGTACTTTCACCTATATTTCCTAGTTTCCGTATAACGAAAGGGAAGGGGTCAAGGGCTTGTTCTTTATTTGTTAGAAACAACTTAATGAACAAACAGACAATGAGGCCTAGGAAAGCATAGGGGAAGTTACTTGTGGTATTGTAATTGTGGAGAAAGTAGAAAGCAATTAAAGTGGACGAAAAGACAAACCTGCGTTCGGTGGGAACCGAAGGCAGGTTTCAACAAAGAGCCACGTTCATTAAGCGTCTTTCTTTTTTTTTCTTTTTTTTTTTTGCTCGAAGATCGACGAGTCTATTCGAGCGAATGGTACATTTCTTATGGGCCCAGCTCATGGATAAAGGACTTTTCTTATCCTCCGTCTTTCACCTTTCTGTGAAATGTTTCCCTTAATTGCGTTTGTACGGTAGCCAATGACAGTTGTAACCTCCACAGTTTTTGGCGTCATATTTTATCTCTCCCTGTTGCCGCTGCTACCTTACGTTCTTCCTCTTTACTCATGTGAATGCATTGCTAAAGTTAATTCTGTGATAATAGGACGAAGAAAATTAGCATACCATTAAGAATACCACACCGTCTTCTTGCCACACAGGCGTATAAGTGCAAGTGATGCTTAATAAGTGGAAGTAAGCAACGGATTGATGATTGATTTCTGGGGTTTAATGTCTAAAAACCACGCTATGATTATGAGAGACGCCCTAGTGAAGGGCTCCGGAAATTTCGGCCACCTGGGGTTCTTTAACGTGCACTGACATCGCACAGCACAGAGCACGTTAAGGAACCCCAGGTGTTAAAGAACCCCAGTAACGGAATACCACAGGTAACCTTGTGATAGTCCGTTACTGGGGTTACGCGTTATGCACCATCAGTGTTTCTTGCATATACGCTTGGTCCTCCTCAAAATTAAAAAAAAAATGCTTAATTTTTTATTTGATGATTATATACACAGCCGCCTTGCACTATGTAGTGTAGGGAAAGGGAAAGTGGAAAATTACGTGTCCGAACATGTCGAGTGCAGACAGTAACAAAGATTTCTTTGGATTATAGTGAACAAAATTACAAATTTTAATTGCAAGAGTTTAGAAAAAGACAAAAGAAAATGAGCGGGAATGCGAAGCAATCATGGTAATACGATAAATATATCGTTTAGCTAGCGCATTTGTTCGAAGGAATAGAATGATGTCACAGGAACAACTTGATTTAGCATGTAATTCTAATTCTCGAGGGAAAGAAAAAAAAAGAAGGATTTGTGAGCGTTAGCCGGATACCTATTGACATGTTCGCATACGGATGCGTATTTTGCATATACTCTTAAAATGAATGAAGACGTATACAGATGATTCCTGAAGGCACTGTTGCCTTTGTACTGCCAATGCACGCGCCTAAACATGCGGGACAATTTTTGGCCCATAGAGAATAACTAATACCGCTTCTATTTGTGAGAGCTAAGGGCACTGTACCGAGACATCTCAGCCAGATTGAGTATTTTACATATATGTAGTACACATGTCGAGCTTGTGTGTTGGCGTATGTCACAAAAGGATAGAGTGGTGGGCCAGGTGGTAAAGCATCTATTCAAGTGATAGCGCGCACGAAGTTTCTTTTCCGACTCGTTCCTTTTTCTTCGTCTTTGTTTGGTGTGCGCTATCGGTTGAATAGTACATCACAAGTTTCATTCTACGCCGATAGCAGTATGCCAGCAAGACCGCCAGCGAGGCAGACAGTTTTAGCTCTCATTAAAGACAACATCTCTCTGTCTCCGATATACTTCCGAGATCAAGGATTTGATGTGCTACACACTCCGAAGACTCATGGATCTAGTACATATAGTTCGGAGGTAGAGCGTTCCATACCGCTCTTGGAGGTTCGACGGTTTGAGTTCCTGTATACTGATATTAGAGTTCAAGGGTTCAATACACCCGACATGCTCAGAACGTCGAGGGCTCCAGCCCCGACAAGCTTGGTAAGTCGTGCGCTCGAATCATTACTCATTGCGTATCTGTTATGTTACGTGTGCATTTCCTATGGAGCCCTGTGTATTCCTGCGCAGGAAAGGCGTTCAGTTTCAGATAAATCTGCTTGGGGCCTAGTCTAAAAATGCTTCGCATTGGAATGAAAATCCCATTGAGAATAACTGAAAGCGCGTTCTTTACCCGTATAAACTAACGCTTTCGTAATCTCCCTCCCGACGCGATCATCAAGATTTATCAGCGCCATCGTATAGTCGTACTAAACTGCAAACTTTGGAGCTCAGCAGCGACATCACCGTTTCTTGCGTGCGGCCGGAGGCCAAATTTCGGGCGCGCTGTCATCTTGTAGCTTATGTGATGTTTTCGGCACAGGGTATTTGCGCAACGACCCGTTCGTCAGATGTATTCAGAGCTGTGGGACATGGAAATTGAAAAACTTCCCAGTGTTACATGTGGCGAGCCTGTTGATACGTTTCTGTGTGCAGCAGAGAGGCGAGACCCGCGCTGGGAGACATAAGGATGGGAGACATACGCTGGGAGACATACGGCGAGAAAACGCGGTGTCGGTCCAGGTGATGTCGGGGCCCCTAGCCCTGCCTTCCTTTTCCCTTTCATCTGGCGAAAAGCCTCTATTCCTGTTATGCAAGACAGTGCGGTTTTAACTGCAGCGTACGGTCTAATTAGGCTCGTGCAATAATAATCAGCGCCCTTTATTGTTGCTCTATTTTTCTACGATTAATGATAATAGAAATGATTAATGATTAATGAAATGATTAATCATGAGATGATAGAAATGATTAATGACCAACGTTACAACGTTGGATTCTACAAAGGAGTCTCCGAACAATGCGCATAGTCATTATCCCCTTTCCCACGTCCACTTTATCATTTCGAAGTAGTTGTGAGGAGTGGGGCCATTTTCCTCGCTCCACTGCGGATATAGCTGGCCATCAACGCTTCAAGACCGCCCTAACTAATCGCAGCTTAATTAGCTTTCAATTTATTTGCTCTCTCTTTCTTCCTTCTTGTTTTTTAACTTGCGGTGTCTATTTGCGAAACTCCAATTGTCTTTAGTGTACGAGTACGTTCTTCTTATTGATGAATTCATTTTATAGGTAAATTTTTCAATAAATTGCTGCGTTTTTTTATTTATGAGGTTTAACGTCCCAAAACCAGTTCTGATTATGAGAGACGCCGTAGTGGAGGTCTTCGGAAATTTCGACCACCTGGGGTTCTTTAACGTGCACTGACATCGCACAGCACACGGGCCTCAACATTTCGCTTCCATCGAAATGCAGCCGCCGCGACCGGGATTCGATCCCGCGACCTTCGGATCTGCAGCCGAGTGCTGTAATCACCTTCGACGTCCTCGAAGAATATAAAACAACAAAGCAATCAAGCTATCATGAAGCCAAATAATACAAAAGAGACACTAAAGTAATATAACTGCAAAATGTGACTCAGAAATCAAATGAGGAGGGGAAATTAGGACCATGGCAAAAATAAACTTAAATGAAAAGCTTCAGATTTTTTTTTTTTGGTTGAGTAAAGCACGGAAAGGAACCTTATGTCAGACGTCAAAGAGTTCCACAATGAGATTGCTCAGAGGTTGCCTTGGTTTGCCTAAATGTACGTCAACAGAGGCACCTATTGAGATTGCTCGGGAACAACCAATGCAAATGCTCATTGCGGCGCAAGGCTCAAGTTGAGAGCTCACATCACACATTTTGCCCGTGCCCATTGTCACCACCTTGAAACACTGCCTTCAGACAGGTGGCAAGTATCATTCAGTAATGCTACCTCCAAGTGTTCCGACAACCTTCCGGCGGACTCACCTACACACCCTTCGATGGCCCCTTTGTGATTCACTTGGCCTGAAGGCCATCTTAGCATACCGGTCATCAGAAGAAAAAAATCTGAGTTGCCATCACCTGTGCTGAAACAACGTGAACCTGTAGCAAGATCACGTTTCGTGGGCGTTCATATGAAAATGCGAAGACTTTCACGTTAACTCTCATACTTGCTCTAAATCATTCCTTTAAAGGGCAACTCCGGCAGTTTTTTCACCATGTTCTGATATCGATGTTTTCGAATAGTACTGATAATCCTGTAGCAGCCAGGGTGGTTCAATTTGCTCAGAAACGCACCAATAATTTTAAATAACCGGCCCAAAGGCGTGTTCAAACCGAAACCGAAACGGGTAGACGTGTCTTGCAGCGTATGCGATGACGTCACAGCCTCCCCGCTATCGGAAATATGAAGAAAAGTGACAGTGGCGAGGCCATCCGACAATGTATTGAGTTATGCCAGCTTTTCTGAACTTGACAGTGACGATTTGAACGCTGAAGTACCGCCGTTTTGCTTGTGAACTCCCGCATGCTCGGGTAGGCAGCATTGAAGGCGATGACGTCATAAACACAGGGTGGCCGCAGGGGAATCCGCTAAAAAAATTTAAAATTCGTTTCCAGGAAAACTAAATAACTTGCAACCACCTGGTTTGACATATATTATTACACTGCCGAGGAGAATACATAGTGAAAATTTCTTTGAGATCTGTGGACACTGAAAAATCGCCGGAGTTGCCCTTAAAGATAGATGATGCATTCTCTTGACAGCATTATCGTCAGATGCGTTGAAGCGGAAATCGGCATGGAGCGTCGTCTCCCCACTGCCTTCGCTCTTCTGACCTGCCAACGTTGTGATAGCGTTCACGGTTATCGAGTGAGATATGTTCTTTCTTTCGTGTCCGTTAGTGACACCATGTTGTTTAGTTTAATTATCAACGGAAGATTTCCTGCATTATCAGTGTGTGATAAAGCTACCAATCGTGTAGTTCTGCAATAGAGACAGAAAAAGAGAAGGAAGGAATGGCAGGGAGATTAACAAGAAGCGCGCCCGATCGAATGCGGCGGCGAGCCTGGCGGGAGTTGTGTACACTTTTCAATTATTATAAATGCCTACCCTAGCCGGTGAAACTTCGTCTTTCCTTTTTTTTTTTAATCCATCTGGCACTCCATTTGCATTGTCGTAAGTATTAACCAGTTAAGAGGGGTGTACGATAAGAAACGAATAGAATCGCAGCGAAAGAAATCCTGGCATTTATACCGGCCGCGATTAGCACATGCGCGATTTCCTGAAAAGGACCACGTAGACAGCCTTAAACACGCTTTCAGAAACACGGTCAACCAAGAGCAAAGAACGCTATTTTAAGCTTGAATGAACCTAATAGCAGGGTGACCTTGCTAATAGTTACTGCGGTGCAACTGAGCGCATCTGTGCGACTCGGAATCCATATAAAAAAGCGCACATGCGCAGGGATTGTTTGTGAGAGAAAATATTAGCCAATCCTTATGTTGCACGAAAGCCCCAGGAAGTTAGCGGCGAAGCTTAGCGGTGAAGGCGCGGCGCTGCTAAGGAGGAGGAGGAGAAAGGAAAGGCAGGGAGGTCAGCCGGACGCGCATTCGACTTGCTACACTGCACACATGGGGAGGCAGAATAGGGGAAGAAGAGGGTAGAAGGGGCGAATGTGCCTGTCTATTTCACGCCTGCAAGCGACCACTCAGCCCGGTCGAATGCAAAGAGAGAGAGAGATCAACGCATCGAGACAATCAAGGCTTTGATAGCGAAGCCAACCTGCAGTCGACAGGCTCGTGCGCCTGTTATACCATCTGTAGACGACGTTTTCAGACAATTATGCGCGCGAGTGGTTATGCATGCTTCCCACTCTCCCTCTTCCATTCTATCTCGCCCTTTTATCCCTTCCCCCAGCGCAGGGTAGCAAACCGAACGCGTGTCTGGTTAACCTTCCTTTCTTCTCCTTGTCGAAGCTATTTCCAGGCCGTGAAAACCGTAGGAACAGCAAAAGTGTTCTTTTATCGTTAGTCGTGACGTAACTGGCAAGGGTGTCAAGTGGAAAGGATGTCAATGGTGTCCGTGGGTCTCCGGGGACCGAACCCGCAGCTTCGAGCTAAGCATTTTCTACGCTTTATCGCACATTAGCCTTTGCATAATCGCTGTCACGTATATACATAGCGTGCACGCGTGTCACCGAAAGCAGCTTTGTAACTTCCGGCATTCGCCACCGACATGCCTGGCCTGGTTGGCTACAGCACGTGAACTGCGGCCGCTAGGTAGTCAGGGAGGTACCCAGCAATGGCGACCATGAATGGCGGGTGAGGGCGAGAGCAGCAGATGTGACGTCAAATGAACACTACGTATAGGAGTGGACTGAGGGCAAGAACGCGTCGAGCGCAGCAGTGGGTCCGCTTTCCCTTCCTACGTGACAACCACAACGAGATCATCCGACGCACGGCACAGCCTCGAGCTTGAAGATTTCCGCTGTTAAAACAGTAACAATGCCTGTGTTACTTTTGCTGGCCTGCGATGTGTAGGACCGTGGTCCGAGAATCTTTTCCTCTGAATATGGTCTTTGGTCCAGCTGATTTAAATCATTGCGAAGAACATCGCCTTAGTTCACAAAGCGAGCACAAAACCCCATATGTGTTCTAGCGTATCGTCACAATTGCAAGAGTCACATCAGGAAGCCTTTGTAAAAGGTGCACCTAACCACAAGCGACACAGTAAAGCTGCTTCACGTCGGCAGGGGCTCGATGTAGTTTGCAGCTTGACGACAAGTTTGCGACAAGCTCGATGACGAGTGTTCGCTCCGGAGAAATGCGAAACCATCCGTGTGTATGCTTTTATTCAGGGATACGTTAAAGAAACGCTGGTTGTCGAAATTATTATCGCGTCCTCCCCTCCCTCTTCAGCATGCCTCATGATCATATCGTTGTTTTGGTACGTGACACCCAAACCCTTCATTTTACTTCAAAAAGTTAGCTCAGTTACTAAGCGAGAAAGTAAGAAGAAGAAACCTTGTGAATTTGGCCCGAGTGATAGAACGAGGCGCCTTTTGCAATGCCACGTTCTGCTGCAAGAACTCCCAACGTACGCAGCCGTAAGAAGGGGGAAAAAGGCAAGTAAGCAAGCAAACCTTAATACAGCGTTGCTATACTTTGTCTTCGAGTGGTGCCAGAACTCTCAGCGCGTTCGCATAAACAAGAACGCGTATACAGTTCCTTGAAGGAAGCCGCTTGCGCACAAGTATGATTACTAGTACTGTATATACTATAACCATTTTCTCTGAACGCGGCCCGAGAGGGAGCCGACGCTTAGCATTGTTCTCGGTATTAATGAGGCGCCTCTGGTGGTTTGTCCGAGACAGCCAAGGACAGCCATTAACGGATACATAACGTTTATGATCTATTGCACCCGACTGTATTGCCCCAAGGAACAAAAGTCGGTAATGAGATACTAAACGGAGCGCCGTGTTTACACGCGCGGTACTTTTCGACCAGAGTCGCTGGCACGCGCTTCCTCTTCTCCGGCCGGCTAGCACAAGCCCACGGCTCCTCTTTCTTGCCTTATTTATTTTGATCTTTCTCAACGACCAGGCCCGAATGCTCCTCGTGTTCGCATGCAGGCCGCCGTCCATCGTCGTTTCCAAATTCTCGCACGCCCTCCTGCTTGTCTTTCTTCCCTTACTGGGACCATTATTCCATCTGTTTGCTTACAAGCGACACAAGAGCTGACAGAAGAGTAACTGTGCCCGGCGTGTTTCTCCTCCGCTGTCCCGGCCGTACACAAACGAAGCGGTGGGGGAGCTGGCCTCTAGAGTACAGACCACCCGGTCGTGTGCGACTACAGTCTTCACTTCATCCCCCTCGTCTGAACCCCACTTTCGCCCGCTGACTCGTTTTCTTCTTTAGTTAGACTCGCTTCTCGTGGCTGATAGCGGCGAGAGAGGACCCCGGCCGTAGAAACACGACGCGCCTCGGCCCGGTCGTTCGGCCGCGGGCGACACCGCGTCGGGCCGCGGGTGGGGACACTCGTCCGGCAGCCAAGAACAAAAGCTGAGGCGGGAGTGGGGGACAGAAACGAGCAGCCTGTTCGTGCTGTTGCTGCTGCAGTGCCGCTTGTCCCAACGCCGGTCCGGGGGTTGTTTGGCGTGTTGCCCTCGCAGCGGCGGCAGCTAGCAGCAGTCTGGCGACACGCAGGTCGTACCGCGCAAGCGCCCGGTTGGCCTCAGCAGCCTTCGACGCCGACTTTCTCGGTTTCCCCGGAGGCGAAGGAATGCGCGGCCGAAGCGAGCCGCCCCCGCGAAGCCCGCGGTGAAAAATGATGGTGCGCGCGAGCTGCGACTGAAAGCCGTGCTGTGCGCTCTGCGCCACGCCATGGCCGGCGACGAGTTGCCGCCAATGGCCCCCGAGTGTATATTTATATATACACTATATGTATATGTATATATAGATATGCTGTAGTCACTCATCGAACAGCTCTGACTTAGACTTTTTTTTTCTTCGCTATTCGTCTGCTTCCCGCCGTGCAGGCCGTGTTTGGACAACGTTTAGGCGGTACTGAGATGAATCATCCAGATGAGCTTCAAGTGTTACGAGCGCTATGACATATTTACCAGTTTTCTAGTTACCGTATTTGCATGTGTCTGCCGCCTATTTAGGCGAGTTATGTATGGTTATTGCTGTAGCGCTCGACAGCAAACTTTGGCGAGCAGTTGAGTGACCCCTAACTTTTCTCCTGCTGCTTGTTCTGCCTCCTGCAACCTCTTCTTCTATTTTACTAGTGTTCTCTATACACGTGCTCGTTGGCTTCAACAAATCGTAGACGCTCGTGTTCTGTATGTTCTTAATAATCGCAAGCAAATGCGCCACACCATGACAGTTGTCAGATATTATGAAAAGAGCCCCAATTCTAAGTTTTAAGCAACGCCGGCGAGTACATGCGCGAACATGGGCCCGGTGTTGCTGAAAATATTCGTAAAGCTTTCTAACACTTCTGTGGAGATAAGAAGGCGAGCTTTTCGCAAGCTGCAATTCAGGTCAGAAAACTTCCCGATGTTCAATTGTAATTATGTCTGTTTTAAATAGGTTTTCTTATTAGGTTCTGGATATTCTTAAAATATTCGGCCTTATTAGATTGAGACACTAACTTCTAATGTGTATACTCACGTCCTGCAATTCGCTAGCACCTTGACAAACTTGCACCACTTTTGCGATGCCTGTCTCCATGACGTGCTATACCTACATCGAAGTTCTCGTGCTATTTTTCTCCAAAGACTTTATGCGATAGCATTTCGTTAACTAGAACAGCGGGTCTCAGATGGGTGATGATCTGGCTGCGTGAAGCCACCTCCTTACTCTCTCGACACTGCAAAGAACCATGCCAACCTGCAGCATTTGTGTTGTCAAGCCTTATACCCTCTGCACAGCTGATAATTTCCTTAAAGGCGCCCTGCAACACTTTTGTGCACACAGTTAGAAAATGGTGTCGCTCAGTCGCGGAGGCTCTTATGAAGAATTGAGCCAAATATCGTTGCACTACACAGAGTAGGGAACCTTGAATTTGATTTCAAATGCAGCTGGAAACCGCCTGCTCTTCTTTCAACGAACGACGTCACGAGCACTGATTACGTCGCGTGAGGCATAGCTGGCATTGGTGAATTCATGATCGCGGACACATCTTCAGTAATACTTTAATTGTTCGTTTTGAGTTGAACAAATAAAACAAAAAGTATGCACTCTCTTTGAGAGCAGAAAAATAAAAAGTGAAGCGACGTAGTCGGTGCTCCTTCTGACGCCATTTGTTGACGTCACAAGAAGAGCAGACTATTTCCAGCTCTATTCCAAAGCAAATCATAAACTCCCTGGTATGTGCAGTGAAATAATATTTGGCTGACATGAACATAGGAGCATACGCTACTGATTGTATACATCGTTTTCGGACTATGTTCAAAAGGTGTTGTAAGGCCCCTCTAAATATTTTTTCATCGTGCGAGCCAGAGCGTTGAGACGGTTTGCGTGTTTTCACAATGCTGACGATGCGTCATGGAAGCATCGTTATGCCATTCACATTGACAATGGTACTTAACAGCAGTCAATTTCTGCCGTACGTTCCCCCCCCCCCCCCCCCCCCCCTGTGTACGTCGCAATATTACGTGGAATGTCGATGTCTGTTCTCACATATCGCGAGCGCTTTATACATTTTGAACCATTTTTACTTGAGTATTCGCTCGCTGACGTGTAACTATCTTGCATTCCTTTTAAGAGTTGCAAGAGAAGTCGAGACTCGTGGTAGGCCTCGAAACGGAGAGTACTGGAGTGCGGGCAATAGTGAGGAGTGAGGGTGTTAGATGAATGGTTCTAGAGGTGCCCACATGACATGGTGCATGACCTTATCTAAAAGGGCAAACGTATATCAATAGGTCCAACTTTTTCTTTCACTTCCAACTGTACTCTACCGGGCAAGCCATGCTAACCATTATGCGCATGTGCGAATAATTATTCTGTTCTTGCGCTAAGTTGCCTTGTATATAGATTTATGGCATGTCCCACTGGAGGCTGTCGTGCAAATTGTCTCATCAACTGAGTCAGTGTCGAGATTAGCTATAACTACAATTTTTTTAGAATCAGATGGCGTGCCGCGCGTCAGAATCACTTAGCGACTCCAGAAAGAGCTCATCATGGAGTCCCATTATTAAAATTTCAATGTCGGTATTTCTATCACTGTCCCTGAGTACACTCGGCCGCGGCGGCCGCATTTCGATGGAGGCGAAATGTTGAAGCCCTTGTACTGTGCGATGTCAGTGCACGTTAAAGAACCCCAGGTGGTCGAAATTTCCGGAGCCTTCCATTACGGCGTCTCTCATAATCACAGCTGCTTTTGGTACATAAAACCTCAAAAATCAATCAATCAATCCCCGAATACACTCAAAAGGTATGTTCTTAGGCAACTACGCAAACCCCAGCACCGGTCTATGGAAAGCACATATTCTTATATTTTGTCAATCGTCAATGCATGCGAAGGTGTGCTGTGCGCTGCGCATATGAACGGTGCGCATATGGTACCCGGGATAATGTAATGATCATATTCCAGATCCTGTCTACTGCGACTGCATGTACTGCAAAAAAAGGTTTACCCCTTTATGGGATGAAAAAAAAAAGGGTGTTTCCGTTACCGGTATCCTGATTGACTGACCTTTACCACACTTTTCTTTTTGAAGATCGGGTGTTTGAAATAACCACCCTTGCAACACCCCATGTCCGGCTAATTTACACTCTCATCTTAAAGGTGTAAATGAAAAAGCTACTGACGCATGATAATTCTTTCGTAGTTAGCTAGTGCGTATTAGTATTAAAAACCATTGCAATTATTATAATGCTGATGTGCTCTATGTTTTTGTTTTTTTAGAATCGTATCTTCGGAAATTATTGCTTATTACTGGTGACGTATAGACTAGCCCCGGTCCTGATATGACCCAATTTTCCAATCAACGTCAGGCAGATAAACGATGTTAAAGAAATGAAAGAAGTAACATTGGTATCTATCGACAAAAAGTTGGAAATCCTACCCACTCTTGAAAACAAGATATCATAGTGCATGAGTGGAATCGTTTCATTAAGAAGCCTCGCTTTTACGCTGCAGATGAAAAAAGACGATTTAGAAAATCGGTCTACAGGAAATAACCTCATTATTCATGGCATCCCAGAAGAGAAAAATGAAGACCAGGGTTCCCTTGACACCAAAGTTAACGGGAAAATAATAGAGAGTTTTAGCAGCGCCGGCTTACCATACGGTAAGCACGGTACTGCCGTACACTCTTAAAAAAAAAGGTAGTAAGAAAGCTAGTAACGGGACCAGTTACTACCGTTTTGGCACCATTACTACATTTTTTTGTCCCTTACTAGCTTAAATGTACGCTAGAGGTAGTAAATGTCAGGGGTTAACTGTGACTACATGCGTACGTAAGAGGTTACTAAATGTACTACCTCCACTGGCAGTGGTAATTATGCTGTAATTGTGATAGACTTGCGCGGAATTTAGACAAACTATAATTTATTTGATTATGTTTGAATAAGAGTCCCATGCAGCGTGGTTGCATACATATACGGAAGCAGAAAAATACAAGAATCTCGATCCAAAACGTTGATTACTTATCCGAATCCACTCCTGCTTACCGGAACAACGTGAGCGTCTTTAAAGGGACACTGAACCACTTTTTAAGAAAAACGAGATTATGGTGTCATGATACGTAATTTCGTGCGGCGAACTCGAAAATCAAGTCGGAAATTTGCATAAACCAACGCAAATAGCTTTATTTTGCCGAAAACAAGCAGCAGGCGCCGCGGCCGCCATCGCGAGTCTCGCCGCCGCTGTGATTGGTCGAAGCTCAATGACATCATCGTCAGGAAGGTGAGGACAGCAGACTGCGCTCGCCGGCAGGCAATGCCGTGTTTATCTGTTGAAATCGGGTAGTTGCTGTTAGTATGGCGAACTGTGAAAGTCGGAACGAGTTCTCTGTACATCCGTACATGTTCGAGCCGGTCGCCACTGTAAAGTGGATATCCGTGGATATCAAATTTGATAAGAAACAGCAGCATCGGCACTCGCTTTTAGCCGCGTATTGGCACGGTCCGCGCTACGCGCGGGCATCGTGCAGAAACATCAGCTGTTCGTGGATTTCACAGCTCAGAGTGCAGCGTTGTTAATGCAGTCAGTATCGTACTTCGCAGCGGGCAAGGCGCACGCGATATGAGTCAGTAAAAAAAAAAAAAAAAGCCAGACGAGTGCCGCTCTCGCCGCAGTGGTGACATGTGCTCTGAACTGCGCTGAAAAATTGCGCAAGGATAGTTTGGCTCATATATTGCAGTTCTGTTTTTTATAATATTGTCGCTTTTTCTAAATTCTGCCCAGTACTACAGTGATGGAAGCATGCGACTGTCGTGTAGAGTAGCTGATTTCGATGCTGCGTGCTGATATCTGTGTACACGTGTTTTCGCCATAGGTGCTCATGCGCGCACTGCGTGCAAAGGGGGAAGAAGAGGACTGCTGCTGCTGCCTCGAAATTCGGCAGATTCGCAACCGCCAGAAACATCCGAGGTGCATCACAACAACAAAAAATTTAAGAAATTTAAAATTCACGAAGGCAAGTCGTGGTGGCGGCGAGGGCCCCTTCAGGTGCGGAAACACAGAAGGAACCGCGTCGCTGATCAGTCGCACACTCTTGATCGTCAATCCCAGCGACTGCATGAGAGCCGGGTTTCGTACGTAGTCGCTGTCACGAAAGTGCTTGGAGCACAGCTTGATCTAGTAGGTTTGAAGTCTTTTCTTTTAACTGCAGCGGACCATTTTGCAGCCATCTTCTTATCCCGAGGAAACTTGTGAAAAGCGACCTCATCGCGACTGTAAGTGCTGCGGCAGCCATATGCCGCGCAGTAACTCGGCATCGCGAGTCCACTTCAACCTTGCACAAACACAAGTAGTGAATGTCGGATGGCGAAAATCTTCAATCAGAAGAGAACGGTGCAATGGCAAGAAATCCCTACGAACTGGCAGAACTGATGCTTCGCTAGGCAGCAGATCGCAGCAGAAACAAGCTGAGCTGACTGAGCGACGCAGGCGGCCCGGCGGCTCGACCCTGACGATGACGTCATCTCCCCACGTGTCTATCTCTCCCAAGCTCCGCCCCTGCGCGCGCGCGCGCCGAGGGGGGCGTTCCCTCGGTCAAAGTTTGCTCGCTTATAGCGCCGTTGTTTAATCGAACATCGCGAAAAAAACCTCCGTAGGCATGTTGTAAGAGGTCGCGGATACCGAATTCGCAATAAATTCGCGAATTCAAAACCTGTTCAGTGTCCCTTTAAGTAGGGACATACACAACGTTAACGTTGCCGTTAGGACATATATCGCGTAGAAGCTTTGATCTTCTGTGTGCAGTAGTTTGTGCTGTCGTTTCTAGTTAGAACATATTTCTAAGCTGTCACCTAAATATTTCTATGTGCAGCGTATGCACATGGCTAATCACATGAAGTAATTAGCGATCGTTAATTGGTGTAACACGATGTAATTAGTCAGCACCAATCAGCGTGACCGGACAATGCCTTACTGCGCTCATTTTTATTTGATCTTAATCTTTTGCAATACAGTCTACCTGATATGGCAACGTAAACAGCAAATATAAACGAATCATAATAAGCCCGATAGAAGATTGCCATGGTAGTAAAGTTACTACCTTTGGTTACTACCCATACCTAGAGCTAGTAACTGCAGGTAGTAAATGACATGGTAGTAAAGTTACTACCTTGCCGTTTACTACCTGCAGTTACTACTTAGGTAGTCAATGTTGTGACAAGCATTTACTACCTCAAAGTTAGTAAGTAGCACAACCTTTTTTTTTTTTTTAAAGAGTGTACCGTCGTGGTAGGCATGAGGTTCTTTAACGTGCACTGACATCGCACTGTACACAAGGCCTCGACATTTCGCCTCCGTCGAAATGCAGCCGCCGCAGCCGGGATTCGATCCCGCGACCCTCGGATCAGCAGCCGAGTAGCATAGCCAATAGACCACAGTGGCGGGGCTAGGGATATTACTGTACTCACCGACCAACTAGTGCAGTCTTTCCGAGAAAAATATCCGCGTGCCGACTACGAGGTTACGGCATTGCCGCACTTACAGTATACGTTAAGCCCGAGCTGCTTAAACTCTCTGATAAGTGACATACTAACAACAGAACCTATCGCCATAGAGGAAATTTATAAACTAAGCGAACCGGCTGAAAGGAAAGTTAGACCGGTTATACTCAAGCTGCTTGATCAATGAGACAAAAATAGAGTGCTTAAAGATTGCCTCAAACCAAAAGGATCTACCTTTGCCACCAGCGAAGATTTCTCAAGCCGAGTTCGTGACGTACGAGGAAACTGTATAATTGTGCAAAGAAATTCAAACGTGCGGGAGATAAAGTCATACTCAGCTGCGATAAACTACGCATAAACGAAGAACTGTTTGTTTAGGACAGCGAAAAAAATGACATCGCTCCTGCGGTGTCCAGTTCTAGCACCGAAGACTGCTTGGAAGACCTACTAAGTTTCACTTTAACCAGATTTCGTAGCTATCACAGAATCAAGGCTGTCTCTAGATACCTTAAATGTGGAAGCAATTCCCTCGGATTATGCGATTCTCCACAAAGATAGAGAGACACGTGGGGGTAGTGTTGTACTAATAATAAGCAAAAAAAAAAAAGAAAAGGTTTATGCCACTACCGTATGTCGAAGGAGTACAGACAGTATTCTGCAAACGTTTACTTACTTGATGTTCAATAGTTGTCGGTTGTGTCTATCGTAGTCCTGCTGCTGACACTGCACCATGCTTTCGTTGTACCGATACAGACATACAGACATTCGGCTGGACCGACTAATCCTTCTTGGGATTTTAACCTACCTGATAAGAAATGGATAACAATGATCATCATTCCGCCCCTACTGATGTTATCTTTTATATTATGTTAGATTTCAACACCAAGCAGTTGACACGCTACACGATATCAAGGTTCTAGTGGGAACATGCACGAGCTGATTTTTATTGCCCCGCTGCGGTGGTCTAGTGGTTATGGCTCTCGGCTGCTGATCCGCAGGTCGCGGAATCGAATCCCGGCCGCGGCGGCTGAATTTCGACGGAGGCGAAATATTGAGGCCCGTGTGCTGTGCGATGTCAGTGCACGTTAAAGAACCCCATGTGGTCGAAATTTCCGGAGACCTCCACTACGGCGTCTCTCAAAATCAGAGTTGGTTTTGGGACGTTAAACCCCACAAATGAAATAAACGACCAGATTTTTAGCAGTCCTTTTCCCCCGGAAGAAATAAAAATAGAAGTAACAGACAGAATATCCGACCGCAAGATAGTAATGTGCAGTATGCCACTCAGAAACAAAGGCTCCAAATCGGTGCTCAAATCCTTTACCGACTTTCACAATACTGACGATACTAGAATTGTCGACAACCTTTCACATGAACTATCCCCCTTTAACAAAATTTCCTGCCAGGCCTCAACTGATATTGAAACATTATGGTATTTGTTCAAAGACATTGCATTGCACTACTCACATTGCATTCACAAGTTCGTACCTTTAAAAGCAAAAAAAAAAAAAAAAGGCAAGGAAACATAACCCTTGGGTAACGCGTGACGTAATTCACGCAAAACAAAAAGTGAAGCGACAAAGAAAAGTACATAAGAAAAAATTTCTTACGTCAACGAAAAATAACCATGACGATCGACATAGTACTCTTTAGCAATGATGGCGACGAATTGCAAAAGATGATTGAAGACTTAAGCCGAGAGAGCGCTAAGGTAGGATTAAGGATGAACATGCAGAAAACAAAGATAATGCTAAGTGGCACGGCGAAAAAACGTCTATTCAAGGTCGGAACCCATACATCAGAAGTCGTAGAAGAATATCTGTACCTAGGACAGCTACTTACTGGAGAACCCACCCATATAAAATAAATCCACCGTAGAATAAACATGGGATGGCGCGCATATGGGAGACATATTCACAACTCATGAACGGAAACCTACCACTATCACTCAAGCGGAAACTATATAACTACTGCATCCTGCCAGTACTGACTTACGGATCAGAAACCTGGAGAATTACAAAGAAGCTAGAGAGGAAGTTAAGAACCGCGCAGCGGGCGATGGAACGAAAAATGATTGGCGTTACACTAAGGGATAGGAAGACAGCCGAGTGGGTCAGAGAACAAACGGGGGTCGCCGACATAGTGAACGATATTAAGAAGAAAAAATGGACATGGGCAGGCCACGTGATGAGAAGGCTAGATAACAGATGGACAGTTAGAACGACGGAATGAATACCAAGAGAGGATAAGCGCAGCCGTGGGCGGCAGAGAGTAAGATGGGGGGACGAAATCAAGAAATTCGCAGGCATCAAATGGGATCAGCTCGCGCAGGACAGGCAAGGATGGCGAGGATTGGGAGAGGCCTTCGTCCTGCAGTGGACATAAGATGGGCTGATGATGATGATGATGATGATGATGATGATGATGATGATGATGATGATGATGATGATGCCGTGATTGGTCTGAAAGCAACTTTAAAGGCCGCAAGGGAAAACTTTTTCTGCTGACAAGTTACACAACTTTCATAAAAACATCATCTAACAAAAATCAGCCGCTGATTAGGGCAGAAAAGGCATGCGGACTCGACGGGAAAGAATAGCATGAGGCCGGTATATGTGCCACATATGAGTCGAAAGAATGTTTGTGACTGGAAATCTTGCAAAGTTGTAATACATGCTTCCATTGCATAAAACCACATTTTCCTACACGTCTAGAAGTACAATAAAACATTTGAATGCTGACATTTAAACAAGACCAGAAGTTTCGGGGGAATTCTGGTCTTAAAGTTAAGCGTTGTCGCTGGTGGCATCCCCGTTTTTCATGGTGTTCAACTATCTTTTGTCGCCTAAATACTGAGAAAAATGAGCAAAGGACAGGCGTGCCTTCATGTTGCTGTCTCAAAGGTTTTGTTATAGAAAGCGCACGACCTGACAAAATATACTGCAGGTACCACGCATTGCGGGAAATGGTGTCATGTGCGAAGCAGTCAGCGAGGAAATTGTCCATGACGAATGCATTGCCGTTCAGCCAAGCGCAGGAGTACGATCAAGATTTTTGTGCAGAGCGATGAAGGCTAACCGGGAAACTCGACAGCACCGGGGCGATTGAATGGTAGTCCATGCTACGACGTAACACTGGCACTCACGTCAGTGTACAGCACAGATGCCTGTTTTGTCAAAGAAAAATGCTCGATGCTGTGCGGTGATGTGCGTAAAATAAGCATAGTTCCGTTGACGTTGTCCTACGGTATAGAGCAAGGTTGGACAAAAGCATGCCAGTATAGTGATAGTAGAATATATGAATTGTTTATTACATCGCTATTATAGCGATTAACACTCATTAGAAGCACAGGTGACGCTACGCGAGCACAATCCTCGTACGTCTTGGCGTAATAGGTTTATTTACAACACATAAACGTGCGGGAGGAGCCGCCGCAGCCTATATCTATATAGTGGTAGCGTGACTGCTTTGCATATCGGGGACCCGGGTTCGATGCCACCGCTTGGTAAGTTGCACGTGTGTCTGTGTGCTTGTTATGTCGACATTTCAATTGCAAGCGAGGACAAATGGTGTTCCTTTCTTATTTAAGTGTGTTTTAGTGATATGTTTAATGTATATTTTGGTTGGTCCTTGACTGACACATGCTGTACGAAATTCTAACTCCTGTGGCGCATGCCACGTACGGGCCGAGCACTACGGGCATCAGTCACGCGTGATTACAGTATAATTAATCGTGACTTACATGACGAATATGTCATGTTGGTGAAGTAAGGATCAGTCATTGATGCTCGCCATACATTTATTCCCTATACCATCCCAACATTAGGGTATGCCAAGTGAGCGAGGCGACCAGGAGAGAACCGAGGCGTAGGCGGTTAGATAGATAGATAGATAGATAGATAGATAGATAGATAGATAGATAGATAGATAGATAGATAGATAGATAGATAGATAGATAGATAGATAGATAGATAGATAGATAGTGTAGGGGTTAACTTCTTCTGATTACTACTGCTAGCAGCGGCATCGCCACTAGCAACCCCTTGCAGTGGGTTCGAGCACTCATCGAGCAGAGAATGAGGTCGTCGCGTCCGCGCGCTAGCTATCTCAGCCATGCCATCGCCGCGCTGCCGCGCGCTTCGGCCCGCGGCCCGACTCGAGGCAGGGCAGCGCGAACCGTCGCACGCGGCGAAAGAGGAGAACATTAGGCGCAACTCTCCCAGCATGGTAATTTAATACACGTTAAAACAGTACAAATAATACAAACAATAACAAGGCCGAATCAATGATCGAATTAAATATAAACGAAAGACAAATACGATAACGATTAACAACTCGCGGACACACACGAACACAAACAAAGGACAGTAACAAAGAACAACACGCGAACACAGAATAACACACAAAAATAACCATGCGAGGAAGGAGAGCCTAACCCCGGCTAGCGCACCCGCGACCGCGAGCCCTCAGAAAAGGAAAATAGAAGAAGAACATACAGACAGGGGCGTCGGTCGCAGGTCGCCGCCGTGGTCGCTGGGGCTTGGTGAGGCACGCCATCCGACCGAAGGCCTGGTCGGCCGGAGGGCCACAAAAGTACGTGCGCACCTCTCCAGGACCCAGCAAGTTCTCTCGAGGCATCTCCAAAACCAGAAACGCCAGAACGCGCAACATTCTGGGAATTTCTCGCTGCCCAATGGCAGCCTATGTTAAAACCACATGGGCGAAGCGGGTGGGCCCCCGCTCCGTCCAGCCGGGAAAGGGGGATGCGGCGACATTCCACGCTAAACATGGCGTTGAGCGGGACCAGGTCCCACAATAGATAGATAGATAGATAGATAGATAGATAGATAGATAGATAGATAGATAGATAGATAGATAGATAGATAGATAGATAGATAGATAGATAGATCCGGTCAAATTGGCTTAAGTTCCCCAAGAAACCCTTTGCATTAAAAAAATAGCATGGAACGTTCTTTAGTGCAAGGTTATCAGGTTCGCGAAGAACTGCAAGAAGGTTTCCATCTATTATGATAGCCATTTATATGATAGAAAATATTTATCGGTTAAACATGCTTGAATTTTTCTTATCTTTAGTGCGCACAACTTCTGTCAGTGAAATTGCGCACGAGTGATTCCAACTGACTGAAGGCACTCGAGCTGCAACAAGCATCGCCCCATCTTATTTTGCACCCTTTGTTCTTTATTGCATCAATAGGTGCCGATAAATATCGATGCATTTAGGTGAAAATTTCGCGATTGTTCGGAGATATCGTGCGAGGAAAAATGCGCGGCTGTTATCAGTGGCCTCATGACCCGCCTAAAAGGGGTGAAATTCTGCTCGCTAAAATTTTGGGGGTCGTGCATGATACTCCCGAGTCATTACATCAACTTAAGTATTTATATTGTTCCTTTGCGCTGCCAAGTGCATGCTTCCAAAAGTTTAGTTCTTTAATTACGGTGGACCAACAGGAAAGTTTCCTTAAATTCGGTTATTTCAAAGGGGTAGAACACGACAAAACGGCGTTCAGTAAAAAAATTTGTTACTAGGCGGCTCATTTGTTTATGCGCACTACATATTGTATATTATTGCTTAGGAATGTGCGGACGTTGTTTCGAGCACTTTGTGGATGTTATCAGGTGTTCTCGTGATAAAAGGTCAACAACATGACCATAAATTTAGGAGCCCTTCCCTCATCGGCAAAATGGGAGGCAAGCGAAGCTTGGCGTGTGTGTGTGCCTTTTTTTTCTCTCTCTCTCTTGCTGTGTGCCGTTTCATTTTTATTTCTGTTTCTTTTGTTCCTTTCTTTCTTTCTGTCGGTCCTTCTGTCCCTGCTTACTATTTTCTATTTTCTTTATTTCTTTCCATGTTTCTTTCTTTCCATTTTTCTTTGGTAGACAAACGGATTCATATGGCTCAGATATGGTCACATCTTCTTCGCTGGCCGAGCGTGCACTGAAGAGCGTGCACGTGTTACGGGCGCGCTCATTTCGCTGCCGCCTACGTCTTAACCCCGCTTTAAAGAAAGCGTACGATGAACCGACAGTGGCTGAATCGCGGTTAGCGTGCCGCACTTTCGCAACCCGGCGGTCCGTGGTTCGAATCCGACGATCAATTTGTATTTTCAATCTCTTTTATTTTCAACATTGTTACTTGAAGCGAAAGAGAAGAAAGAAGTGTGCGCGCGCTCATGATCATGCTTTTTACGAACACCACCAGCTTCACAAGTCAGTCAAACCAAGCTTCGCTTGAATAGCGATTGCCCGTGTATGACTTGCAAGAAGACGTGGAGGAGCTATAGCAGTGCTCCCCCTCTTAACTCAGTGCGTGAAATGTGTTGCATGAGGCTGCTTGGCTGCAACAACTGGCTTAATGAACTTTTTTGAGCATCTTGTTCTTGTTTGCCCTACGCGGTGTCGCATTTCGCCCCCTCCCTCCTCCCCCCCCCCCAGGTCGGGGCAAAATGAGACACTTCTGTCGTTTCTTATATATATATATATATATATATATATATATATATATATATATATATATATATATATATATATTATATTATTTAACTGCGGTAACCTGGCCATAATTATGCACTACATGTATACCGCATAACCTAAAGAAAATTCCCGTTGTGCTATTTTATGAAAGCGAATGAACTTGAAAAAAAAGATCACTATTTGCGAATTTCTGTCGCGTTTTGCATCGCCTTACTCTAATGTGAAGCAAGACCTATGCGACATCATCATCATCATCATCATCATCATCATCAGCCGTGGAAAGCCCTTCCCGTATATTAACCCGGTTGCGGGACCTCAAACCTTTCAATCTTGTTTGCTCACCTAACTTTCCACTCACCTAACACTGCATGCTCACCTAACACACTTGCCTTCTCGTAGAATCCAGCCTATTACTTTTAATAGCCGTCGGTTATCACGCGTTCTCATTAGATGCCCCGGCTATGCGCACTTCGTCATCATTCCGGCTAACATGTCATTAGTTAGGCTGGGTTTGTTCCCTCATTCACTCCTATTTCTGCATATCCGTTAAAGTTACATCTAGGTTTTTTTTTTTTCTTTACATTGGTTACATTGGCCAGGTTTCTATACAAGGCAGAAACCTGGACCCCTTTCGTAGGGTCTAGGTTTGTGCCCCCTATAGGTAAGTACCAGTCAGATTCAGCTCTTTTATACACTTCCCTCTCGAGGGATGATGCTCAGTCCGTTCATAATCTGAGAAAGCTGCGAAATTCACCCTACCATATTCTTATTCTTATAGTCACTTCAGTCTCGCCGTTCCGATCTGCGGTCGCTATCCTGTCTTAAGTGAAAGTATTCCCTTACCACTTCCAGCGCCTCGCTGCACATATACCACAAACCGATGTTCTATTCGGAGGCTCTTGAGCATCGCTGTAGTTTTATTACAGCAATGCATGTTACTGCGCATTAATTTTTAGACCCACCATTCATCACCAAAGTTATTCGTCAAGGCATGATAATAAATTGGAGATTAATAGAGTATTCTCCGGTAACTTTTGTCCCCAACTGTGCCAGGGCTCTGAATACCTCCTGTAAACAGGCGGGGGACTGCACTGGAGAAATTACATTTTCTTGTCGTACACCTTTCTTAAGTGGTATTTAATCGCTCCCTTTATGGAGAGCTGGCTAGCTGTATAGTAGCTGTGACATCCACAAGTATAGTTTCACGTAACGCTCGTCTACGCCCTGATTAACTAGTGGGGCTTTACCTGCCAAAGCCATGATATGATTATGAGGCACGCCGTAGTAGAGGGCTCCGGAAATTTTGACCATAAGAGTTTTTAACGTGCACCTAGATCTATAAGTATACAGACCTCTTGCATTTTGCCTCTACTGAAACGCGACCGCCGCAGCCGGGATCGGACCAGCGTGTTTCGGGTCGTCAGCCGAGCACCGCAATCACAGTACCACTGCGGCACCTACGCCCTGATTCCGTAACGGCAGCATCGATGATGAGATGCCGACTGAATCAAATAATTAACATGTTGTATATGCCAACCAGAAGCAGAGAAATCCCGATCGGGAGAGGTGTGAGACAGGGAGATACGATATCCCCGATGCTATTCACTGCATGTTTAGGGGAAGTATTTAGACGTCTAGACTGGGAAGAAAAGGGAATTCGAATAGACGGCGAATATCTAAGCAATTTAAGATTCGCAGACGACATTGTGCTCTTTAGCAATAATGGAGACGAACTACAAAACATGAATGATGACCTAAACAGGGAAAGTATTGCAATTGGATTAAAAATGAATATGCAAAAGACCAAAGTTATGCTCAATAGCCTAGCTAAGGAACAGGAATTTAAAATCAACAATGAACCCTTACAATGTGTAAACGAATATGTATACCTGGGACAGTTAATAACAGGAACTCCTACCCATGAAAAAGAAATTCTCCGTAGAATAAGGATGGGCTGGAGCGCATTCGGGAGACATTGCGAAATCATGACTGGAAACTTACCGCTCTCACTAAAGCGAAAAGTATTCAATCACTGCATTCTCCCATTACTAACGTACGGTGCAGGCACGTGGAGGATAACGAAAAAACTAGAGATGAAACTAAGGAGCACGCAACGTGCAATGGAAAGAAAAATGATAGGGGTAACGCTAAGAGATAAAAAACGAGCGGAATGGATCAGAGAACAGACAAGAGTAGCCGATATTATTTTATCAATTAAAAGAAAAAAGTGGACATGGGCAGGACATGTCATGAGGAGGAAGGATAACAGATGGACAGTAAGAGCGACCGAATGGATACCAAGAGAGCGAAAACGCAACAGAGGCAGGCAAAAGGTTAGATGGAGCGATGAAATTAAAAAGTTTGCGGGCATAAAGTGGAACCAACTCGCTCAAGATAGGGTGGATTGGAAATCGTTGGGAGAGGCCTTCGTCCTGCAGTGGACCTAAACAGGCTGCTGCTGCTGCTGCTGCTGCTGCTGCTGCTGCTGCTGCTGCTGCTGCTGCTGCTGCTGCTGATGATGATGATGATGATGATATGCCAACCACTAACTAGCTAGGGAACTTCTTGTTTCCCGTCATTATTATCATTATTTCTTTATTAGAGATTTTCCTCAAGGATATCGCGATGTTCTTAAACTTGTGTACGTGAATACCGTTGCTCTCTCTTCTCTCTCTCTCTCTCTCTCTCTCTCTCTCTCTCTCTCTCTCTCTCTGTGTGTAACACAGACAGGCAGGCAGGCAGGTACTGCTGATTGATTCGTCGTGCTGAACCATGTGTGTTCCTCCCATTCAAGAGCCAAGGGGTAGCTACATAGCGTCTTCTTTGTGCGCCAGCATCTCCTTACATATCAACAAAACAACAGAAAGAATAGTTAACGTAGCTGAGGACTTCTAGCGAGATATATTCGTTAGTCAGGACAAGCATGGACGATGACGTGGACATGGAGTAGTCCTGAGGATGTGGGCATACCACCATTACGTACCGAGAAAGTAAAGAATGCCCATGGAGAAATGCAATCGGGCAAAGCAGATACAGAAACAGGTAACAGCAGACCTGTCGCGCGACAATGGTCAAGACTGCTCCCCCCCCCCCCCTTTCCTTGTATACTAAATGCCTTGTGACCTCAAAGATATCGGAATATTGGAAAAATGGTAATGTCATATTAGCTCATAAGAAAACTTAGCCCAAGGACTTTGAAAGCTGCAGGTCAACCAACCTATACCATCCGTTTCCTACAAAGTATATACAAATGTGATCGCTAATATAATTAGTAGCACATATACCCCAATCAACCAAATTTTCAAGCAGTGTTTCGTAGAGGCTACTCGACCACAGATTATATTCGCACTATCAATCAAGTCACAGAGAAATGCATAGAATATAATCAAACCCTATATGTAGCCTGAATCATTAGGAGAAAGCATTTGATTCATTCGAAACAACAATCACATTCTATGCCAAGCGTGCTGACAATTTTGTTGCTACTGGTTTTTGACAAAACTAATACCTTGAATGCCACGTACTGCATGTCTCATAACGGTAATGAAAAATGAGTGCGTTATGCACCTGATGACGCTTCAATTCTGGATAATATGGGAAATTCGGAAATTTGTGATGTGATGCTCATAACAATTGCAGAATTGGACACAATCAACACGTACTGTGCGTATGAAAATAGTTTTTTCCGTAAAACAACCACATGAAGAAACCGAAGCTGTTCTAAATTTGTAAGACCGCGAATAAAATCTAGATTTATTTCTTCTTGAAAACAGTTGGACTAAAAACTAGTCGATTACATATTGTAAGGCCCACAGGATAAATCAGCTTCAAATCAAAAGCGGGCCAAAATCTGATGATGATTTGGTTGATTTGTGGGGTTTAACGTCCCAAAACCAGCTGTGATTATGAGGGACGCCGTAGTGGAGGTCTCCGGAAATTTCGACCACCTGGCGTTCTTTAACGTGCACTGACATCGCACAGCACACGAGCCTCAACATTTCGCCTCCATCGAAATGCAGCCGCCGCGGCCGGGATTCGATCCCGCGACCCTCGGATCAGCAGCCGAGTGCCATGACCACTAGACCACAGTGGCGGGGCGGGCCAAAATCTGGACTTCTTCGAATCGAAATGTGCCAGATCCACTATTGACCAACTCGCGTGCTCTGCGGACACTTTGTGACCAAAAAGAAACGGCATCGCTGTGTCCTTTACATTTTTTGTAGGGCCGAAACAGGGACAAAGCAGAGTATTCGAATAATAGTAATAATAATTCCTGGGGTTTTACGCCCCAAAAATGTTTTACGCCCCTATAGCACAAGAGCCACTCATGGCTGGAAAATCCCTCACGCACGTACTAACTACGGACGCATACTGCCACAAACATTTAACAGTTGCCTACAATAAATCATTTATACCGTTCCTTTCTGTAAAAAAATTGTATGTTTTTTTAAGAATGCTATCGATATGCTTCTCCAATATGTTTGTGATGTCGTATAAGGACTGATCATTTCATGTTGCTGTTATGTGTTAAATGGGGTGAAAGCCTTCGTCAAGCCTTAATGGCTTTTTGCTTTCACCTCACAGCATCACTGTTGTGACTTTTGTAATGTCTCCTTTGATGTTTTAAATAACAACTGTTAAAAAAAACTATTCAAACTGTTCAAAACCTCGATATGATTCTCAGAGACACCGTAATGGAGTACTCCGGAAATTTCTACTATCTGGGTTTCTTAGCGTTCTTTAGACCATAGTACACGGGTCGGGATTCAATTGCCTCCCAGCCAGGATTCGGCCGGGATTCGACTGGAATCGCGAGATTAAATCCCGGGACCTTCGGATTAGCAGCCGAGGGCCATATATCCACTAGACGACGGCGGGGCACGTTCGAATCAGATTGAAGCGAATCCGACATTTGCTATTGAATATCGGTTATAGTAGGCTGCCCATATTTTAAGAGCAATGCAAGGTTGAAGTGCTTCGATGACATGAACTGACTGACCATATTGATATGAACGGACCACATTGTCAAGAACAATCACGTGTGTTTTTCTGGATTCCGTTTAAAGTGAATATGACGAATTTAGAAAAAAAAAAAAAAAACTCTTAAAGGGACTGTGTACCGTCCATCATCGCTTTCCTTTTCCTTTTATCGCAATGGAAAGTGCAACATTATAAGTGTACAGGCTTGCAGCTATAGTTTCGCTGGGAAGTCAGCGGAATGTTGCTAAAATGGAATTTTTTGCGGTCTTCGTATTCACCCCTTCTGTGTGTGTAGGGACGCCGGCAACACTGGTTACTAGGCTTTTGCAATATTGATTCAAAAATGAAAGTTACTCTCCGTAGTGAAAGAACGCTACCAGATGTGTGTCAAATAAAATTGTAAGAAAGAAATTTTTACTTTTAACTAGAATAGTTGTACCTGCAAGAATATTTCCTGGTTTTTTTCGTTACACTTGGAGATTGACATTCATCACCGATGATGGCACCACCGCTTATTTTTTCACGACTTTCAGGGCGAAGCTAAAAATACCCTTTTTTTTTTTTTTTATGGAGTACAAGCATGCTCTTTTCCGCCTTCTCATTTTCACCGCAATAAAAAAAAAAAAATCCGAGTGGTAGACAGTCCCTTTAACAAGTATAGAAAGAGGAATGAGGCGTTTTTTTTTTTTTCGGAAAAAGATTTTTGCTGGCGCGTGTATATAACCTATGGCATGTTACTCGATATAGGGATGGGGAAGGAGATGTCCAGATCTTACAGGACGCTTAAAAGAAAGCGGAGAATAAAGAAATCCTGCAGATCCCACGCATTGTGTGAATCGCTGTCATGCGAAGCAGTCAGCGATGAAATCGCCTTTAAGCCAAGTCTTGCGCGTAGGATTAAAGTGTTTGTGAAAATAGCATGGCTAGGTGCATGCTTAACGTGGGCTAACCAGGAATGTCGTCAGCACCATGACGACCAAATGGTAGCTCACGGTACGACGCAACGCGGGCACTCATGCCAGTGCACAGCACAGGCCTTTCTTTTGCGCAGGCAAAATGCAGTTAATGCACGCTCCGGTGCGCCGACGCGCGCATCGTAAGCGTCGTTTGATGAAGTATTGCTACGTGGTCGGGCAAAGTATGCCGAATGATGGCAAGCGTGTGCGAGTATAGTGAAAAAGCACACCGAGTGATAGTAAAACATGTGCATCGTTTATTAAAATACATTGCTATGATAGAGCTTAAGATACATAAGCAGCGCAATTCACGTTACACAACCACTACCATCACAACTGCCGGTGTTTAATTACTATATGTACCATGTGAGAGAAGCTGCCGTGGCCTAGTGGTAACGTTCTTGCTTGGCACCTCGGGGCCCGGACTCGATCCCCCCCTTCCTGTGCTTGGCGTGTGTTCCTGTGTGCTTGTGAAGTTTATATTTCAATCGCAAGCTACGGCAAACTGTGTGCCTTTCTTAAATTTAAGTGCGTCCTAATTACATCTTCGATGTCTATTTTAGTTGGTACTTGATTGACACAGGCTGCGTAAAATTCAAACACCTGTGGTGCATACCCGCACACCACAGGTTGAGCGCTACGAGTATGAGCCACACATGACTGCAGTATCGTTAATCGTGGCGTACGCGACGAGTGTATCACGTTAGTGGTGTAAATATCAGTCATCCATGTTCGTCATACACTCGCACTCTACCATGCAAATATTCGGGCATATGAGGCGAACGAGAGGACCATGAGATCACCCAGATGTAGGCGGATAGATAGATAGATAGATAGATAGATAGATAGATAGATAGATAGATAGATAGATAGATAGATAGATAGATAGATAGATACGGTCAAAGTCGCACAGGTTCGCCGAGAAATGCTTCGCATTTCAAAATAAATATAAAGCTGACAATATTTACCGCTGAGGTGGAACGTAAAGATAGGCTTTTTTATGTTAAATGGCGAATCTTTAAAGCTTTTCGAATAGGCCACTTTCTGAGAAGTATAATAACGTAAATTCTGCTGCAAACTAATTCCCGGGCAATAGGATCGACAAGTACTTTCAGAAAACAAATATGAATGACGGTTCTGTGTCTTATTTCGGAACAGAGGAAATGTTCTGCTTATGACGGTAAACAAAGGTAACAACTTGGTATTTGAAACAAACTGTAATCCGCTTATAGTTAACCCGGAAAAGTATGATCCGCGCCCGAATTCTTATATGTACGGAGTTTATATGCAGGATGACAGGATCGCGTGACCCCTATGTAGGTCGGATATTCGGGCTATTATAACGCAGGGACATACCCACCGTTCTGCAGAGAGATGGTTTGCAGTGTAAAATAAAAACAATCACAGTTATATAAAACTGATCCACAAAGAACTTCGTCAATTGCGCCGGACCTTCTATATGACACATAGCGGCGTTGGTTGACAGACTTCGTCTTGAAGACATGGTTATCTCGACAATATACATCGTTCCAACTCATCTGAACGCAGCTGTGGCAACGAAACTGCGAGTAGAGGTGTGCACGGGCTCCGGGTAGCCCGAAAGCCCGAGCCCGACCCGGCCCGCGGGCCGGGCTCGGGCGGGCCGACGTATTTTCACCTCGGGCACGGGCCGGGCTCGGGCTACTTGGAGTGTTATCGGGCCGGGCTCGGCCCTGCGCAAAGCCCGACTCAAGCCCGAAATATAGAGAATGAGCGGGAATTGTTTTCCAGCACGCATACAGCGCCTTTTCCGCGACCGCCCTTTACCGCTTTTCCTTTCCATTCGCCACTTTAAACAAAAGGGGAGCAGGTAAAGCACTGCCTCTGTTGCACTCCGACAAACAGAGAAGTAACACCACCTGAGCTAGTGACGGCGCTACGCGACTGTTCGCGTTAAGGCCAAATCCCATATGAGTGAAAATGCACGCGACAGCGACGAGCGATCCGACGTATATCGCCTTCGTGCAAGCTGACGCTTGCATGGGCATACCCCATACACGTGACGGCTTTGGCGAGCGAACTCCATTGTTGCTGGCATGAGGCAAAGTGCCGCGCTGTCGCAGGTATGCAATGCAAATAAAAAATGTGTTGCATGTTGGTACGTAAAACGTTTACCGTTGTCTCGCAGTATATTTTATATGCACGTGCATAATTATTACGTTATTTGTTGGTGTACATGATGTGCTTAGCGTCGAAAAGCCGGGCCGGGCCGGGCCGGGCCCGGGATTGTGTTTTCGTACGTCGGGCCGGGCCGGGCGGGCTCGCAGCCCTTTGCCGTCGGGCTCGGGCGGACCTTCGACAAAGTCAGCGGGCCCGGGCCGGGCTCGGGCTCGGAAATACGGCCCGTGAACAGCTCTAACTGCGAGCACATCCTAAATTCTCATGAACTACACACAGTATGGAAATGAAAGAGTAAAGTTGCAGAAAAAAAATCGCGAGTTTCGACAAGCGCCCTCTGCATTACAAAAGTTACTTGCAGTAGCGCACCGAGGATTTCTGTCAGGGGGGGGGGGGGGGGGGGGCTTCAAATTTTCAAGAAGGGCATGCGACGGGCGCACCTTGCGCAATACGCCATTTCCTTGCTTCAGCTGGAGGAATCGTAAAGCAAATAAAATGCCAAATAATAGTAACATCAATGATGATTATTTTTATTATTTTTTTTTCGGCGTTTTGCAGAGACATTCTTCTAGGACATAGGCGCAGTTACAGAGGGGGAGGGGTCTAGGTCGGCCTCAGGGGGTTGGGGGGGTTACAACACTCGAAACCCCCCCACTGTCGGTGCGCCACTGGTTACTTGCATCGCTGTCTGTTAATAGTCTGCAGAGCAGCAGGCAAATATCGTATTAAAGAATTTTCAAGCACCGAAGGTCCTTTATGATGATGTTTCCACTCAGTTGTTTCTCCTGGGAAACAGAACTAGATAACCGTTCGTGACGAACAGCCTTGTGCTCACGACTAACAGTGTGTGAAGCGACGTATTTTCAGGTTATCCTATGTATATATACCCTGGACACAACCTGCACTTAAATACGTGCGTGCACAGTTTTTCATCAGGTGAAAATGCTCAGTGGACACAGAACTAAAGTGTTTGAGTACAGCAGTTCAGGGCAGTGATTTATGTGAACCCATTGTAATGTTAGCGCAGCTTGGACAAAAATGAGTGCATTTGAACTGTCAAGTTTAAATTATACTATCACCAGTGAAACGACCCCTGTCATTGCTTTATGTCTTGTATTTGTTGATTTGTTTGATTGATTTGTGGGATTTAACGACCCAAAACCAGCTCTCATTATGAGAGACGCCGTAGTGGAGGTCTACGGAAATTTCGACCACCTGGGGTTCTTTAACGCGCACTGACATCGCACAGTACACGGGCCTCAACATTTCGCCTCCATCGAAATGCAGCCGCGGCGGCCGGGATTCGATCCCGCGACCTTCGGATCAGCAGCCGAGCACCACAACCACTAGACCACCGTGGCGGGGCGTGTCTTGTATTTGTGTCAGTAAGCCATTTGGTTTCTTTACTTCTTTTAGTGCAACCAATCTCCTTCTTAGTCATTTTTCTTTCTTTTACTGCAGAAAACAGAGAAATGGGGAAGCCGAGGTGATACCTCAATCTCCACAGCGGTCAAGTTAGAACAGAACAGAAGGATAGAATTAGTACTAACCAGAAACAACAACAACAACAACGACGACGATGACGATGACGACGACAACAACAAAAGGCTATATGTGCTATATGTCTTGAGTGCTGATTTACACCAGACTGACGCCGCACTATCACAGTCGATAGATATCCGTTGCAGTATTGTACAAGATTTTCTTCCGTAAGAGCTGTCATATGCCGCTCATTTCTCCACCAATGCATCCCACATGATCATCGGCTGTCACCTGCTTTTGCGAACATTTCCTACTTAGGAACTTCCTATTTTTCTGTGCGTGAGGATACAGGTGCTGATAGTAGAAGACTACCTATTTAAGACACGTTCTTGACACCCGATTCACCAAGCATTTGCGAGGGACATCGTATAATGTGGACAGGGACAGGCAGCGTTCTCAAGAAAATAACAGAAGCGCAAAGAAGAGTCTCATTGGCAACTTGATGATGATGATGATGATGATTTTTGTGGTTCAACGTCCCAAAACAACGATCTGATTATGAGGGACGCCGTAGTGGAGGGCTCCGGATATTTTGACCACCTGGGGTTGCTTAACATGCAATGACATCGCACAGTACACGGGCCTCAATATTTCTCCTACATCGAAACGCAGCTGCCGCAGCCGGGATTCGATCTCGCGACCTTCGGGTCAGCAGCCGAGTACCATAGGCACCAGAACACCGTGGCGTGGCCCGCTTGTCACTTTGACAAGGCATACGGACATCAACAGAGAATCACTGAGCGCAATACACGTCTTCCATATCGCACGATAAAAAAAATCCAATTGCAACACTGATCTATCAAATGTATGAAAACATGGCGGAAGGACATCGAATAAATGCATGGAGACCTGTATGATGCAGGTACCGCATCAATGAGTTGACAAAAATGTTGTCCTTTATCAAGCGAACAAGGTCATCAGGAATAATTAGTTTTAGTTCCTGAACATCGTGAGTGATTCTATGCCTCACCATACAGCCAGAAATTCAGAAGACCTTGGGGACATTTCCGCCGACATCCACGGCATCGCCATTCCCGACTATGAGGGCGGAGGTAACGGGCTCCAAATACAGCTGAAAAAATTCGCTCGTTTACACCCCCTGAGACAGAGCGAAAATGAGGTGGTGTTGGCACCCATAAATTAACGCTCACACTTCTATAATTGATAATAATTGATGGGGTAGGACGTGCCAACACCACGATGTGATTATGAGAGACGCCGTAGTGGAGGGCTCCGTGGAGGAGGAGGAGGAGGAGGAGGAGGAGGAGGAGGAGGAGGAGGAGGGAGGAAGGAAGGAAGGAAGGAAGGAAGGAAGGAAGGAAGGAAGGAAGGAAACAGAAATGCAGTCCGGTTGGCTATCCTGCCCTGGGGAATCGTAAAAGGAAATCGAAAGATGAAAGAGCGATGATGGAAAAAAAATGACAGATAATGGCAGATAATATGCTGACTGGCATAGGACATTGCACTATACACAGTTAAAAACGTTCGCACAAGCCCATCGTCTTCAAAAAACAATGCAGTGCTTTCACTGCCTTGTGGCCCGACGAGCGATGTTGACGGTGTTACAGTAGCATCTACATATACTGAAAGCGGCCGATTCGTCAGAATGTCTGAGTTAATGTTCGACATTCACGTAAAATCGAGGGCGGTGACATAGCTAGTGGTCAGTGATTTCGTCTGTCCCGCAGACGTCACATGCTGTACTGTCGGTCAATCCAATTGACGTATAGAGTATGTCTTCGTGAAAGCAACTCCTAACCAGAGGCCACCAAGGAACGAAGTTTCACGTCGAGGTATGGACCTTCGGGTCAGCAGCCGAGTGTTATCTTGTGTCAAATTTTTTCGGTGATGTTTGCCAACCAAAAGGGCTCGAGGCTTCATTTTATTGTCCGGCGTACAACATTATACGCAAATAATTTCGACGCGCAGTACAGACTAAAAACTTAGGTTATTAACGCGATAGCATTAAAGAGCTCGTTTCGCAGAAATTCCGATGTAGGTGTTGGCGTCGGTGCCGGCGTCGTTGGTTGTGAGAGAAAAACTCAGTTGTCCGTGAGCGAAAAATTCAAGGTAGATGCAAATAAAGAAATAAGAAAAGCCTTCGTAGGCCGGGGAACCGAACCTGGGACCCCTCGCTCTGAAGCGCGATGCGCTATGCGCGCTCGGCCACTCCGCATTTTTTCTCTAGCTTTATTAAAGGGAAGAAACAACGTTTCAAACACAAGCATTGGGAAAATCAGTAATCAGGCATGTTCAAACGCATATCAAAGATGCAAAACCAGTCAAGGCTGTCACAAGAGCTATCGTATATGCGGGGTGGCCGAACTAGAATTATCGTCCAAGAATAGATAATTCTAGCTCGGCCACCCCGCATATAACCTCCTGCCTTCTTCATCTTTAGGTGGATGCAGCGCTACAGGAAACATTGACAAAGAAGAAGACGCACAGGACAGGTGCGCCTTGTTCTTTGTCCATGTTTCGTGCATCGCTGCACCCACCTCAAGATGAACCATTACCAACTAGCTCAAGTCTCGATTCTAATGGTGCCTTCTTCATCGGCGAGTTTTGATGGCGCATCACTGTCAAATGGCGCAAGACGACGAGGGAGGCCACGCAAGACAAATGACCAAAGCTCATAATTACGTGGTTGGGCGACTGAAGAGAATGGCAAGCAAGAGAGCGTTGTCAGAATGAAGCCGGGCTTCGCCATCGCGTTCAACTCTTAAGGCGAAACTTTAGGGTACCGCAGTTTTTCCCAACTTTCCTGGCTGTCGTGTGCTGCTACATAAAGTCTTGTCAATTTCACTTTCACATGCAATTGTTTTCTTTTGGTGCGCCACGGTGGCAGTGCTTATACACTGCCTGACTGCTGACCCGAGAAACGCAGGCTCAGTCTCGACCGCGGCGGTCGAATTTCAATAGGGGCGTACCGTACGTTATTAATTCACGCTAAGCAACCTAAAGTGGTCGAAATTTGCGGATTCCTCCACTAGGACATGTCTCATAATCACATCGCGGTTTTGCCATGCAAAACCCCAGCAATCATCAAATTTCTTTCTTCTTTCTTTTAATTTTTAGTCTTTAGAACAACCAAGCGAAAAATTGATCGCGTGAGATGTTGGGTCCTCACCTTATTGCAGTCATTTGGATATTTGGATGCGACTCATCAAAGCTACAAATCAGGAATAATCATTGACACACTGCCAAAAATCATAATTTGGAGCCTCTAACGTTGGGCGTGTTGCAACCGAGCGCAAACAACGAAGACAAGCGAAGATATACAACGAACTCGACGCTGTTCGTTTACTTCTCTGACCGACAGCGCTCAGTTTACGTTTACGCATGGTTACTGTTCCCCCTGTGTTGCATGATATAATTTGGAGTTTAATCAAGTCCTTCAGATGACCATTATACCACCAACGCGCGAGAGTTTAAACCCCAAATAAGGTTGCACTTTGGTAATTAGGCTAATACGCAAGGCCTGGAGTCGTAATATACAACCTCGACGAACGCCATGAGAAAGCCATATAAGGATGAATGTTAAGGAGGTTGGTGCTACTCACTTAGTGAGAGGGGGTATCTTAATGATAAGTGCAGGGTTTCATCATAGACACACTGTCGCCGGGATTAGAAGCTATCCTTTATAGAAGCTAACGCGCTGCTTCGATGATGCGTCAATCAAAAAAAAAGAAAGAAAAAAGAAAGAAAAATGAAAGAAAGAAAGAAAGACAGAAAGAAATAAAGAAAGAAAAGAAAGGAGGTTACTTTTTCGTGAACTTTGTTATTCTCCTCATATAATGCATAAATGTTTCCTATATTGTTTACCACTACCTATTCACTTATATGTACCATTAGCTGGAGAGTTGACGCAAGTTCTGTCACGGGATTGTTAATATATTTTTATGGATCATTGGCACAAGTAAAATCAGCGTACCTCGTTGATTTCGCTGTGTACAGGGTGCGAAGAAGATTGTAAAGAATAACTGCTTTACATTATACTGTATTGCCGTCGATATACCCTCAGAAAGTGAGGGACAGGCGTTCATGCTGCCTGCTGGTGGATATACGTACACGTGCTTGAACGTAAAGAAGACGAAACGATAATAATAACAATTGACGGGGTTTTACTTGCCAAATGTACGATTTGATTGGGAGGGACGCCGTCGTGGAAGACTCCGTATTAATTCTGACTACCTAGGGTAAATTCGCCTGCAACAAGAAAAAAGCAACAACGACAAACAGAGCCTGACGATATGGCGGCGTGCACGATATACAGCACCCCGGAATTAAGCCCCGTAAGCTCGAATTCAGTGAACTCATAAGTCTTTCAGTTACTGAAACGCAAGAATAGTTGCATCTACATAGCAAGCCCACGCATGATGCTTGTTTTCGTGACGCTGCTAAGCAAGCGGGGCTGGTTCTAGTCCCATCAACGACAGCCGCGTTTCAATAGGGCGGAATGCAAAGATGCCACAAGAGTGTGCGAATATATTCGAAATTGAATAGTTTCTCATTCGACGTCCGAACTGAATAGCCGTTATTCACAAACCCGAAGATTTTTCGAATAGTTTACGAATATTTCAAAATGTCTACTGCGGCGAAATAAGCCCGAAATTGTGGCAAGAGTGCGTTGGTCTTTATTGACGCCTAAAAAAAAAAAAGACATCATATTCAGCGCAGCACGCTACTTCGCTCGAAGCGCGTGACTTCACCGGCTATGGAACGGTAAATAGCGCTTTCTGAACAGTTCTGTACATATTTCTTCCATGCAGATGCTGTGCTTGCGCTTTTAATATACTGAATTGTGCATACGAGTACGAGTACGTCAATTTGCATTAATTGTGTGAATGGCAGTTCGGCGTTCAAGAATGACTCGAAAATCACTCGATATTCGATTCGTTTATACCACCATTTGATTCAGTCCCAAAAACCACAATTCGCGCACGTGGTTTTTGCTGATGTTTCGCTGATGAATGAGCATCCATGGAAGCAAAGTGCAGCTTCTTTATAACAATATCAAGATAAATGGCAATGTGTACACGTGAGATGATACTAAGAATATAAGGGTGCGGCTTGATAAAGAAATTGATAAAACCCGACGGCCTAAATGACGTTATGGGGAGCTAAAAGCATTTAGGTGCTTGAAGCTAAATGCGCGCAGCATACTGAATAAAATAGATGACCTAGAAAGCATTATTATAGCGTTTAAGCCTCATGTAATAATTATAAATGAAATCTGGTTGGACAGTGGTATCATTGACGCTGAAATTGCACGTCCTCACTATAAGATCCATAGATACGACAGAGACTCCCGAGACGGTGGAGTATCAATTTTATTTTCGGAATCCGTAAACGTCCTAAGGCTACCGGACATTTTTGGAATTGAGTGGGAGATTATAAAAATATACCTCGATGAACTTAATTTAATTATTGGAGGATTCTCACCCCCCCCCCCCCCCCCCCCCCCCCCCCGAACACTGATAACATATTCTTTGATCAAATAAATGAGTTTTTGTGCTACTAATTTACTACTACCCGGTGACCTCAACATGCCTTTAATAAAGTGGGCTCAAGATTTCCCGGATCCACTCTGTAGAGCTTCCGAACCATTTGTTGACCTTGTTTTATTTCACAATTTAACGTAACTGGTGTAGAAGCCCACTCGAACTCAAGGAGATGGCAACCCAGTTCTGGACCTCTTCCTTGTAAACAGTGAAATTATGCGTCGCAACCCACACGTTCAGGTACTTGAAGGCATATGTTGTTGTTGTGTGGGGTTTAACGTCCCAAAACCAGCTCTGATTATGAGAGACGCCGTAGTGGAGGGCTGCGGAAATTTCGACCACCTGGGGTTCTTTAACGTGCACTGACATCGCACAGCACACGGGCCTCAACATTTCGCCTCCATCGAAATGCAGCCGCCGCGGCCGGGATTCGATCCCGCGACCCTCGGATCTGCAGCCGAGTACCGTAGCCACTAGACCACCGTGGCGGGGCTTGAAGGCATATCTGACCATAAGATTATGTCCATAAGATTATATATATATATATATATATATATATAGTTCTTATACAAATTTATTATATACACGTGCAGTTTCTACTGTAAACGTTGTACATAAACCTTATCGATTTTCCTTGTGTTCCAGCTTTCGAACATTTGTCAATGGATATATATAGCGAATGGGACCACAGTGAATGGGACCGCTTGTGTGCTTTGTGTGCCGGAAATTCAAATTCCTTTAGCAGTACGTGCCGTCCCATATGCTAAACAATCTGCATGGTTCGTAAGCGTTTGGTCGCATCATATGCCACTGTTTTATTCGGGTGTCGGCGTTGGCGTTATCGAATAAATTATTATCACAGTCACGCAACTTCTTAGTGTATGCCATGATTTTTCACTCGCGATTAACAACAAAGACCAGATAGATGCTGTATTTTTGGACTACGCAAAGGCTTTTGACAAAGTGCCTCATAACAACTTATTATGTAAACTCTACGCCATGGGAATAAATAGCAAGCTGATTGATTTCATACGGGCTTATCTGGAAAACAGGTATCAATATGTTCAGATTGATAAGTACTGTTCAGGGACCCTTCAGGTAACTTCAGAGGTACCACAAGGGTCAGTTTTGGGCCCGATTTTATTCCTTATCTATATAAACGACATTGTAAATGTGATACCCAGCGATGTTAAGATAAAGCTTTTTGCAGACGACTGCGTCCTTTACAGCACGGTTAAATGTACAGCTGATCAGATCTCACTCCAGCAAGCTCTCACGGAAGTTTCGGGTTGGTGCAAGAAATGGAATATGTTCTTAAATGCTGACAAATGCTTAGTCCTCAACATAGGTCGGAACAAAACCATTTTACAGCATGCCTATTCTGTAGATGGCATTATACTAAAGGAAACAGCGGCTGTTAAATATCTTGGCGTTACTATCACACAAAATATGAGTTGGGATCTTCACATCAGTACAATTTGCGCCAAAGCTTTTAAATCTCTCTGGTTTATTCGACGTAAGCTTCCAAAAGCCCCAATGAGCGTCAAACTAGCAGCACACAAAGCGCTCGTACGGCCATGCCTGGAGTATGCCTCATGCCTATGGGACCCTTACAGACACAAAAATATTGTTCAGCTCGAGAGAGTACAAAGATCCGCGGTGAGATTCATCTGCAGCAAATACAAACGCACTGATAGTGTGACAGAAATGATGAATTTTATCGGCCTAGATACTCTTCAAGCGAGACGTACCGAAACTAGATTAAAATATTTATACTTAATATATAACAATCTAACAAAAATGAACAATCATAATTACATTAAACGCCACACACAGCGAAAAAGTGCACGTTTTGATAACGGGAAAATGATACAAGAATACAACTGCTTAAACGATACATTTAAATATTCCTTTTTTCCGAGAACCATAAGTGCTTGGAACAAACTACCAAGAGAAGTCGTCGATAGCCCCAGTGTGGAAGTGTTTCTTACACAATTAAGGAAAATGCGTGGGTAAAAGTTACCCCCCGTCACGTATTTAGATTGCAGTGTCTCATGCGTTGTTTTCTTGTTTAATGTGTTCGAATTGCAGTGTATTTGAATAATGTTAATGTTTTATGCGTTGATCCATGCTTATTGTTTATTATTGTATAACCTCTTTTTGCTGTGCTTTTGAGATGTACCTCCATTGTGTGTCCACTCCTGCTTGGAGTCAAGTGACTCCGCAGTATTTATAAATAAATAAAAAAATAAAAAAAAACACAAGGGATCTTCCAGCTGTACGGGCAAAGATGGCCAACCAAACAATACATTTCGCTTTCGGGAGCTGCACGTTATAAGCGCAAGGTCACGTCGGGTCCTTCTCTCAGAGGTGTTATAAAGGGTGGGGTATAGTACATGAGAGTACGCAATAACTGTTGGTAAATTCTAAAAGGGGTAGATTAAATGTACCAACAACTACACATGTAAATAATAAATTTGTATAAGAACTGGAATATTAATTCTGCAGAATTCAGAAAACGTCTGCAGTGAATATTTACAGTGGTTATTTATATATATAGGCAGTGTTGTACGGAAAGTCGTTCCAAGGAACGGTGTTCCTGGAAGTAGTTCGTTTTTTGGAGGAACTGAGGAAGGCCCGCAGTTTTTTCATCATGTTGCGATATCAATGTCTTCCAATGGTGCTGACAGTCCTGTAACAGAGGGTGGTTCAGTTTGCTCAGAAACGCACCAATAATTTAATATAACCAAGTGCAAGGTGTGTTCGAACCGAAACCGAAACGGGTAGATGCTTCGTGCAGCGTATTCGATGACGTCACAGCCTTTGCTGCCATCAAAAATATGGAGCCGATGCCAGGAAAATGCCAATGGCAAGGTCATTCGACGTTGTATTGAGCTCTTCTGAACTTGACAGCGACGATTTGAGTGCTGAAGTACCGCCGTGTTGCTTTTGGCGGCCCGCTGGCTTACGTAACCCGCTGGCTCGGGACGGCGCCAAAAGATGACGTCAAAAACACAGGGTGGCCCGCGTGGGAATCTGCTAAAACTTTTTAAAATTCATTTACAGGAAACCTAAATTACGTACAACCGGATGACTTGGCATACATCATTACAGTACGAGAGCATATAGTGAAAATGTCATTGAGATCAGTGGGCACTGAAAAATCGCCGGAGTTGCCGGGTTGGTGGAACCGTAACGGTAACGCGTTACATTCACGAAGTAACGACAAAGGGAACGGTGTTCCTTTTGAACAGGCGGCATTGAACAGTCGACCTCACGTATACGCAGAACATCGTGCAGGGCGTATAGGCGGGTCTTCAATCCACCGAGGCCGAGCCTTCAGATCCCATATCGCCACGGCTCCCTTCGAACCAAGACACTGACAACGCCCGCTTCACTATGGCCGCTCAGCGCACTCGTTCTGAGCATGCGGTTATACGGCTTTCAAGTGTGAACCTCGGCGTCACTGGCATCCTTTACACGGGAGACCATTCGGAGAAGCAAGCAAGCCTCACAAGACGTTGCATTACAAAGGCTTGTTGCACTCGCAGACTGACTTCACGAGACTCCCACTTGGCACTCGCTATATATATATATATATATATATATATATATATATATATATATATATATATATATATATATATATATATATATATTATATATATCCTTGTGTTTTACTTCAAGACACCCGCCGAGTGCGCAGGACGAGACGGCCGACTTGAGGAGGGATCCCTTTTTTTTTTTTTTTTTTCTGAGTCATACTGAATAGCAACCAAGGGTCTTTCTGAAGGCTGGTGCACATCGTGGAGAACTTTCACTTGACATTCGAAAATCATCGAACACCATCTTGAACCTATGGCATCAGAATTGTTTCAATGAGTGCTGAAGAACAATTGATTGCGCCCTGGCCATGGCTAACCCCTGTGCTTAAACCGATTGGATACAAAAACGGAGACATCGCATGCCTACGTTTAGTTCAATGTTCGATTTGTGCCCCATCAAATACGATCGGAGTGCCCAAGACATTGGCTGGAAAATTGAAGAAACAGGTATATATAGGGCTTATTTATTGTTCTTTCTTATTCGCATAATGAAAAGAGAGTTATACATTCTAAGTATAAATTAGTTCATGCGTTACTTTGTCATTCGCGTTAGATATTGCGTTTAACATGTTTCGATCTCCTATAAACTAAAGCCACGCACGCGCGCACGTTTTTGCAACTTGCCCCGCCACGGTGGTCTAGTGGCTATGGTACTCGGCTGCTGATCCGAGGGTCGCGGGATCGAATCCCCGGCTGCGGCGGCTGCATTTCGATGGAGGCGAAATGTTGAGGCCCGTGTGCTGTGCGATGTAAGTGCACGTTAAAGAACCCCAGGTGGTCGAAATTTCCGGAGACCTCCACCACGGCGTCTCTCATAATCAGAGCTGGTTTTGGGACGTTAAACCCCACATAACAACAACGCTTTTGCAACTTGGGTTGTGCTGTTGTACTGCCGCCGGACTTCCTTTTGTGGGATACGTCCTTTTTGGATGGCTTCGGATGAAATGATGCATGTGCGGTTATTTATTTATTTATTTATTTATTTATTTTCTACACGTGAATGCAATTTCGCCCTTACATGGACGTGTTGCTGCTGTTTAAATTGAGGGACAATTAAAGCGTATTCCTTATATGCAACGAAGAAAAAAAAATAGTCCCCCGTTATACAATTCGTCGGTAAACTAAAGAGATGGCCAGGTAGTTCGAATTCTTCACATCGACATACATTGCGCGCCGCCGTAACTGACAGCGAAAGAACAGTATCACAAATGATTTAAAATTGTGAGAAGTAAGTAAGAGCAGCATATCCGGCACTGTCAACCAGACTATTAAAAGACTAAAAAAAAAAGGCTATTAATATTGAGCGAAAATGTTTAGGACTGGAAATGTGACGATATATCGAGGAATCTTCTTTTAGTATTTAATGGCGTGGGCAAGCACAAACTATTCTATGCTAATGTATATCCAAATGTCTATTTCTAGCTTTCAGTGTTCAGCGCATGCTTGCTTTTCACTTGTACTCGTGCATGTGAGTGCATTCCTATTTGCACATCTTAAGCGCAGTACTCTGACTGCGCATTTGAAGACTCATTATGTGTTGCATTTACAATAGACAGATTAGTGGCGCATATTCGAGTTTAGTTAGGCCTGATGACAGACGTACGCCAAAGGTCTAACATTACAGGAGTATGACGCAAGTGGCGCTTCGTAAAGCCGAGTGCTTGGCTCGCTGATGATTCAAGCCATTCATGTATGCCCCATGATCACAGGAAATTAGCGCGCCTAAGTACTTGAATAATTTTACCGTTTTTATGAAGCTGTTGGCTGTTGTGTAAGATGATAAAAGGGGCTTGCGATGAGTAAGTGGCATATGTTTACTTTTTTTTTAATTTATTATAGGAATCATATACTGATGGGCACGTCAGGATTACGCGTGGTTAAGATTTCGTTGCAGAGTATCTCCATCACTATATCAGTTTTAATAGTATTGTGCATAACGCAGTCATAAGTAAATATTTGGATACTGCAGGACACCTGTCAATGGTGGTAAGTCGTTCCGTTCTCATGGTTGTCAGTGTAAAGCGAGTGCGGTTAGTCAGAAATGTTTCAAGTCATCTTAATATACTGTATATCGACCCTTAAGTTTAGGAAGGAAAATTACATGTAAGAAATGTTGTTGAGATACTGTGAAAAGCTTTTTTCTAGGCGAGAAAGATGGCATCGGCTTTTTGATTATAGTCAGCATTTAGATGCATGTGGTGAATAAAAATGGCTAGTTGGGTTTCGCAAGGAGGGCCCTTACGAAACCCATGCATGGGATCAAAAAGAAAAAGAAAGAAAGAAAAAGGAGAATAAAGAATCAGGTTCGCGTCTAAATGGTCCACCATGAGCAAGTAAATAGCGTAATTCTATGCGTAACTGCTACGAAGCCTACACAGTGTGTCAGAAAAGGGTGATGCCCATCTGAGCCGTTCAAACATAGGATCCATGGGTGATTTAGTAGTGCAGTATTATTATACGATTGATTTTCAAAGGAAGGCGGTGAGGAGGTCCTTAAGGTGTGAACTGTGAACAATCGTAGAAACCGCTGCAAAGTTTATTTGCAAGGTCGTCGGTTGTCCGGCAAGTCAGTAAATTGTGGAAGTTACACGATAGCAAACCAAACTCGGACACATACAGATACAGGCAGTGTGCGATATACGTGCCTGCCAGTATGGGTCGACTGCCATGGGAAAATGAACGGCAGCTGGGCACTTTTTATCAGCGCAGGGTTCCTCAGTTGACGCCATTGTACCGCAAACAATGCACACGTTGGTCGTGGCCGCGCGGAAACAGCTGGCCCCCGGTCGCCAAATCCGAGCTGCTTGGAAGGCGCTTGATTCTTTAACGGGTGTATAGGGTTGGTGATGCAGACCCGGCGGGGCGCCCAGGTTGAAAAGGGCTGGCATTGTATTATACAACCACTGAGGTGGAATCTGTGTGCATCCGTATTTGGTTTCTTAGTATAGGTAATTCTCGGGGGATTTAGTCGCCGCTGGGTTTTGCGATCCGCATCCGGATTCACTGTTCCGCGGCTCGCTTCCGAAGAGTGGAGCACTCGGAAGCCGGCTGAAGCAACAGCGAACAGAGACAGCGACTGATGGGGAAAGAATACCATGCTAACAACCGGCACGTCTTTCGCGCAAATGATCCTGCTTTGATCGGGTGTCGGCCACTTGCGCGGAAGTTTTATCCCGAGACGCACACACTCCTTTGGCGCCCCGGCGCGCGGCCAGGGGCGAGGCAGGGGGGTGACCGCTCGCGGGGGCGTGTTCGATATCAGGCCGGCCCGGAAAGGGTGCCGGCACCGGGGGCCGAGCTCGCGTCACGTGCCGTCGTGGCAGCTGCCGCCAAGGCGAAGAACGGTGGCCATTTCCGCGAAACGCGCGTTCTCCGCCGGCCCATCGTGGGGCCCCGACCGAGTGCCCGGGGCAGCTGCCGCCGTCTCTGGCGCCGAGGCACGAGTCAGCTTTTTCCCGCCGTGGGCGCCAAGACCGTCGCACGTGCGCCGGAGCGTGCGCACCGCCCTCGCGAACCTGATTGAAATAGCTTGGCGACACACGTAATCTAGAGTGTTGAAACAAACGGGGCCACAGAAATACAAAAAGCAAACACAGTCCCAGGCCGAACGGCAGCATCGGTAGGGCGCCGCGCGCAAATTACCACCGCTGATTTAGCCGATGTCACAACACTTGTTCTCCGCGAGCCGCAAGCTTGATTGGCAGGCCACGAGCGCACCCTGCCAATCAAGCCTCCGGAGGCGGCGCTACGCGGAGCCCCTCCCACGGAGGCCACGCTGCGCGCCGCTCGCCGGCGCAATTCTAATGCACCGTGTGCTGGCGACGAGGAACTCTGCGTCGATTTCTGCGCCGCTGCGCGTGCTCGGACTCTGCGCGCGCGGGCCCTTTGGAGCGCGTCCCAGCTCCGTAGTAACGTGCCGACGTCGTCCGATGCCCGTGTGCCTCTAAAGTGGACTAAGCTGCGCCGCCGGTTGCCCCTGCCTTGCGTCGTGTGTGCGCGCACCAGCCCAAGGCCGAGCGGCGGCGATGTCGTACGGCCAGTTCGGCTACTCGTCGTCTTCGCAGGTGAGCGCCACATGGCAGCGTCGGGGCCGCTCCTCTCATTCGAGCTAACCACCGGGGACTGGCGTCTGCGTTCCCAGGTCGTTAGTTCGGGTGTCACGCCGCACGGGGGGTGCTCGCCCGTCACACGTTGCGCCCCGCGAGCACTTGGTGGCGAGAAACGAGTGGTCTGCACGCGGAAGCGTCTGCCCGCGCGTTTTGAGCCTCTGCACACTCGCGCACTGCGGCTCCCCGATTTCGCACATCACGTGCCTCACTGTTTCGTTTGTCAACGTTGTGGACATGCGCTGCGTTTGTGGCCGTTTGCGGCGATGTGTGGATTTCGAGCTTGAATGCCCAACTTTAAACCGTGGTTTTCGAGCACCATGGGTTGCGGCCGGGTAGTTGAGAATGTGTCACATGTGACGGCGTGTTTGTTTTCGTTTCGAATGGCTTAGCCGATGCGTTTCAGCAACTGCAACGGTATAACCGCTTTGCGAGTACGTGCGTGTGAGGCAGGAGTTTCTGAAAGGCTTGATCGAGAAGTAACCACATGACAGTGTTTGCGTACAGTTCCCAGATACACCGTTTTTTTTTTTTTGTTTTTTTTTGTACTGCAGCTCACGCTTAACTATCCAAAGGTTGGGCGTAAACAAGGCCTCAGCGTTGGTTATTGTAATGCTAGAAAGCGCTCAATCGACGTAGACAGCTTTTGGCAGGAGCCGCAGAACGAGGAGCGCTTTACCTGAATGCACACATGACAAGGCACGTGCAGGTGTTTCGCGTATTCGTCAGTTCATGCTAGCCGATCGCTATAGCTATGCTGAAGCACAAATATTTAGGCTGCATAGAAGTGGTTTGAGTAAACGCATTACTGTGACCCATTCACGCGCATATGCATTTCTGGTTAACGTGTATACTTGAGCGACACCTTCACTAACGTTCACATTTTTTTCCCCTGAAAGCACAATAGGGAGAAAATGTATACGTGAAAATGCGTCGACGCGCACAACCAGATACGAGCTATGTTCAGGGTGGAAAGATACATGACGATACATCGCACATATCTCTCTTAAGCATGTTAACAGGAGTTCTTAATAATGTCAAAACAAGCGATGAACATTGATAGCACAGCACGTACTATCGCTGAGCATCATTTCGTAACAGTATACTATCGGCACAGCGCAGTCGTAATGAAACAGAACTGTGCCTGCGTGTGTGTAACGGCTACATATTGCTATGTACACGGAATGCGTAATACCGAATCGTCTTCCCTAAAATCTTGTGGCCACAGGGCAATCGGATCATGATCAGGTAAAACCAAAGACCGAGGGCATGTTTAACGTTTAGCCGTATAATAACAATTCTATGTACACGCACAATCCATCTGTTTACCTGCTTCTCTTACACACCGAACATGTTTCAGAAAAATCAAGTTAACGCCGATATTTCCTCGAATTCCAATACCCATACCCGCCTTTATTTATTTCTTTCTTTTTTTAATGCTGCATGGAGTTCGCGGTGCACACGCACAATAGCTATATACCCGTCCTCGGTACATTGAAATTCCATCCTGTTAGCTTAGGCGAACCCAACTGACGTAAGGCTCATTTCACAGGCTGCGTAGTGCACTGGGGGACCCTATAACATGTGGCTCTCATTTGTAAGTTTAAAATTATAAATATAACCTGAAAAAAATCCAAATTTCGGAATGGTTCATCAAAAAGCCTGATTTCTCCCCGAATAATCACCTGGAAAGATACCGATTCTTGCTTCCCGAATTTGATAAAAATGTAAAACCGGACAACGAACAGCCCTTTCATATATGCAAGCACAAGTTTAGAATCTCTCACTATGTTTTTTTCTTTTTGCGTATCGCATTTACTACACAAGGCGGGTAGCAATTAACCAAGTCTATTATTCCCAGTAAAAGTAGTCGATCGTCAATCCGAACAATGCTTGCTAAGCTGTTTTTGTTTGAAATTAATAATGTTACCATACTGCAAGAAGGTCTTGTGTTGGCACCGTTGATGTTTCGAGCAAAGACCCTTCTTATTAATAGCGGATAGCTATCATCCCCAAAGAACTCCCCTGTGATTATTTTAGTCTTAGATGATTTAGGGAAAATTGAGGATCTTGAGATTATTATTCCATCGTAGCACGTACACCGTCACACTATACACCATACATACAAGTTTACATCCCGGATACACTTTTCAAGAACGATAATCAATGTCCTCTTTTTATTATTGAATGTACCTCGGATTCTATAAATCAGCTAACATTGTACCATAATCGTTCATTTCTCGTCGTTACACAGAATGTTTTGTGGATACGAAACGACATGCATCGATTACGTTTTCAACTACAATGTCCTTCAAAATGACAAAATGCTCTTGCGATAAACAAACAATTCCTTGCTTTTGCGTAGTCTTTGTCAAAGGAACAGCTCTGCGTGCACTGAACGGTGTAATATAATTTGATACAGACTGGAAAGTTCATACATCAGGCGGCGTGAAGTTTTATTGCCGTAGTAATGCTTCTAATTACAGCTCCCCCTTATCATGAGTGCACCTGTATACATGCATCTATCTGTAGTATCTGATTCCCTAAACCTCGTCATTGGGTCCCCAGCACGAAATGCATTCCTTATACGACACAATATCATGAAATCTAATAACAATGAACACTATGATGTGTGTGTGTGTGTGTGTGTGTGTGTTTTTTTTTTTTCACTAAATTGTGAGCAAGTGGAAAAAGAAGCCTCCGAAACCTCAGATATCACACGAAAAAGCAAACAAAACGAACTAAAAACAACGAAAATAAGTAGGAAACAGCGTAGGAATCTGTGACTGTCACGCAAGTACAGCATAACCTGTGGTCTTTTATAGAGCACGCAATCGCGACAACATCGGCTCACAGTTTAGCCTTAACAAAAGCCGCTCAATGTTTAAAGTGACGGCATGGAAAGCAAAACGCAGTGAGTAATAACAAGTTCTTTCTCGCGAAACTTCAAAACCACACCGATTATTTTAAAGAATTCGAATTGCTTTGTAACATGTGAATATTTTCCGAAGTTTTTATGGGGCGGATGATTGTAACGAATGAGGCAAAAAAAAAAAAAAACGAACGTTAATTTTCCTGACGCCGACGGACGCGAATTACACATATAATGTCCTCAAGTGCGCAGCGGCTAGATGTTTTAGGTCAACCGAGACTTTAGTAATGAACTCAACCTCCCTTCCCCCGCCTCTTTGTCATTAAGAGGACAGAGATCGCCTACACGTATGTGAATAAATGTTGCTGGAACACTGGCGCTTACGTATATACGAAAGGGGGAAGGGGCAACAAGTTTATACGTTGCATGCTGGCATTGCTTCATCATATCATGCAACCATACACCCCCCCCCCCCCCCCCCACGCGCACACACACACACACACACACACACACACACACACACACACACACACACACACACCGCATTCTCCAGAAAAAAAAAGTAATGACGAAGACAAAAGCTGCATCCGGTACATGCGGCATCATCACTATATATGAACATTCTGAGAGCTGCCTTACGCATCGCGACCTAGGTGCGATAGGCCGTCTCCTTTTCGAATAGGTGCGCTATTTTTTTTTTAATAATACGGCTGACCTAACAAAAAAGAGATGTATCTTTGATTAACTTTGAGTCTAATTTCGTTCACAACTGTCCATGTTATTTTGGGTATGAGCCATACAGCTCCATGCCCTGCGCAGCGCCCGGTATGGGCCCAAATACACGCGAATCGTGCATATATACACTCTTAGCACGGTAACCTTTAGTTTATTTTATAGGTACACAAAATTGTGACAATATGCTTCTTTATAAAGGTTAAAGTGCTTTAACCTTTAGTAAAGGATTATATTTTCACACTTTTGTGTTCCTATAAAATAAACTAAAGGTTACCGTGCTAAGAGTGTATACATGTGTAGGCCTATACATATATCTATATGTACCTACCGCACCCATAATGGGAGACACTATTATACCTGCGCGACCATAATCTTAGCCGGGAAAACGGGGATGAAGGCCACAGGCGAATCATGTGCGTACACGCTGTCTGACATCCACTGCCTCCTGGATCGGCCCACATTTCAATTTTGCCGACACACGCACTTGTGGTCAGAACCACATAACAGCTTCGCTTAAAAGTTTCTCGGTCTCAGTGTAATGCTCCAAGTTCTTCATTTACTTTGCGCACAGCGCTGGGTTACCTTACAGTGCGATACAAAAACGTTTAAAAATCATCCGCGTTGGCGTGTTCACAATAAATATAGCATATATAGAATTTGGTCACCGTTCACACATGTATACATTTGAGGCCTGGACAACTTCGCCGAGAAACAAGCTGTGAATAAGGACTTATATAGACACCAGCAAGTCGTGAAGGGCTTAAGTTGTCTTCATTTCACCGAACCCATTTAGTAAAGGCCAAAGCGATTTCACATTCGGGAGCTCCGGGTGTTTATTTAAAAATGCAGAGCGCTGCGTATACCTTTGACATACAAACTGCGCAACCCCAAGAAGTGAGTGTCCGTTTTTTTTTGTTGTTGTTGTTGTTGTTGTTGTTTTTTTCTTTTATTACTAATCAATCGCAAGGAGTTACGGAAAGTGCAGCAATCAATCCAACATCCATTTTCTTCTTGCGTATACGTCCGATTTGTCTCCATGTATATACGCACTAATGATTGTTCGAATGTTCTGAGACGCTGGTGGCGATAAAGGCTTAAAGGCACGCACCTTCGCAGTCCGTGAAGGCAGGGGGTTCAAAAATGCATTGAACCTTGGGTGCGATAGATGAAGAAGAGTTCGCTGAGAAGTAACGCTGTATAGGCGATCCCACTCTGGATTGTTTTGTCAAGAGCATTGCAAGCAAGGCTTAATGTAATCACTTAGGCGATATAGACCAGTAGATGAGAGAACAGCACAGATGTATATTGTATACATCGTTATTTAGTATATATAGGTCACAACTGCACCGAGACAGATGTCGGCGCCGATGTACACATTATTGTGGTGTCACTGCAGCGGAATGGCTGAAAACAGGATAACACAGTGATGATCTTGGCTGCAGTACGTTTCAGATATTGAACTTTAGGGATTAAGAATGCAGGAGCACACTCTTAGCACGGTAACTTTTGTAGGTACACAAAAATGTGAAAATATGCTCATTTACTAAAGGTTAAAGCACTTCTAACTTTATAAAGGAGCATGTTTTCACATTTTTGTGTACCTATAAAATAAAGTAAAGGTTACCGTGCTAAGAGTGTAGCACGTGCTATCGCACCGCATGTATAATGGTGACACTCAGCACCAATGCTCGACAGACACACATGCAGACAACCACGCAACACCATTTATCGAAGACGCAGCTGAAGAAAGAAAGAAAGAAAGAAAGAAGAAAGAAAGAAAGAAAGAAAGAAAGAAAGAAAGAAAGAAAGAAAGAAAGAAAGCATGGCTCCCGAGCTGAATACGTTTTCAATCATTTAAGACATCAATGCGATTTTAGATCTCAGCATGATAAGCCACGGGAACGTTGATGAGCTCTGAGAAGAGAGAATGGGTTTGGCATGTCGCTCTCACTGCACTGCTCCGTCGGGAATCTGATACGCCCCCGTGGTGTAGTGGTTATGGTGCTCGGCTGCTACCCCCCCAAAAAAAACGCGGGTTCGATCCCGGCCGCGGCGGTCGCGTTTTCGATGGAAGCGGAAGTTGCAGAGGACCGTGTACTGTGCGCTGTCAGTGCACGTTAGAGAACCCCAGGTGGTCAAAATTTCCGGAGCCCTCCACTATACGGCTTTTCTCTCCTTTCTACCTCATTCATTCCCTTTCCCCTACCCCCGCGGACGCTTAGCCGTGCTCCCGACATGGGCTGCAGAAAGTTAGCGTCCTTTCTTTAACCGATCCACTATCATCGGATCATCGGGAATCTATCCACGACCTCGCACTCGGTATAGCAGCACCATATAGTGACTGGGCCAGAATGCTATAGACATATAACAGAAATGTAAGTTTAAGCTATATACGAAGCCATGATACGCGACAGCATGGACCTGCGAAGCGCGTAGCGGCCCAAAATGCAGCGTGAAACACATCGTGTAACATACACAATGCGTGTACAGTGTAAACCCAGGGACTCGTGTTCACAAAAACTTCCTAGACTGGAACTGTTTTGTAAGAGAATTTTTCAGCCAATCGTGACGCTCTATTCGAGCGAAGCCTGAATGTCATCACTGAAAAACGATAAGCTTTGCGGATTCGGCCTTTGCTGAGGCCGAATTCCCGCAGCTTTTCATTCGTAACAATACACGTATACTTACCATTGACTCGCCCCTTCGCTAATAATATGTCCGGATTGGTTCTAACTGAGTGGATGTGACGAACAATTCTACAGCGTGAGAGCATTTTGCGACTACGAGCAAGGCCCATATTTACAAGAACTAAATATTTTCGTTAAAAAAATATTGCAGCTAATCGTGATGCTAGACATATTAGCAAAGCACGCCAGCCAGTAGCAAAATACACTTACGAAAGATCTAATTTGTGAATTCGGCTCCAGTTTATTTTCTCGACTCTCTTAAAGTACGTCATAGCAAGTGCAAGCAGCAGTGCTTTGAAAATCAACATCAGCAAATTATTTATTTCTTTATTATTTATTTATTTATGAATACTGCAACCCTAACATAGTGTTTTAGCAGGGTGGATACACATTTGCTAAGTTTACAAATCGGCAAACAAGTAAATATAAAACAGGGCCCGTATTCACGAAAACAACTTACGATAAAAACGGTCGTAAGAGAAAATTTCAGCCAATCCTGATGCAGGACATATCATTATAGAAGCCGACCGCCAATGGCAAGAATCACTTACGAAAGAGAAAGTTTTGTGAATTCGGCCCCAGGTAAGGTATGTACACAAAAAGACAATGGTTTGCAATGAACAGGCATGAGGGCATATAATGAAATCAGCGCTACATTCAAGTTGATCATGAGTGGGGAATCGTTACAGTGATAGAAATAAAAAAGTGAAAACAGGGGGACACCAACCAAATTATAATCATTTAAAAGTAAAATTTACTTCTAAACATGAAGAAACCCGACGTTTCGGGTCGCACTCGGACCCTTCTTCAGGGGTGACTGGAGGGCACCAGACAGCAGCAGTGCTTATAAGGCCTTCTTTCTTCTCTCTTCCTTCCTTTCTCACTTTCTCTTTTTTCGGTTCTTCAAGCCGAGGGGTCATGCTAATGTTGAATCAGGTGCCGGAGTCCGCTAAAATAGACACTTGGCATTGCACCTGCAGACCGGTTCACGTTTCCAGGTGTCGCCTGAATGTGCCATGATTCGACACCTGGAAACGTGAACCGGTCTGCAGGTGCAATGCCAAGCGTCTATTTTAGCGGACTCCGGCACCTGATTCAACATTAGCATGACCCCTCGGCTTGAAGAACTGAAAAAAAGAGAAAGTGAGAAAGGAAGGAAGAGGGAAGAAAGAAGGCCTTATAAGCACTGCTGCTGTCTGGTGCCCTCCAGTCACCCCTGAAGAAGGGTCCGAGTGGGACCCGAAACGTCGGGTTTCTTCATGTTTAGAAGTAAATTTTACTTTTAAATGATTATAATTTGGTTGGTGTCCCCCTGTTTTCACCTTTAATTTCGTCCCAACCAGACAGATCTCTGTCAAATGTTCACCTTTAGAAATAAAAAGCAGGATCAAATGTAATACAATTCAGACACTCACTGCTGGAGCTGCGCAGCAAAAAGATTCAAGGAAGACTGGGAAACAACTTCATTACTAAGGTTATTCCATTTGGTGATTGTCCTAGGAAAAAAAAACGAATATTTGAATCAGGCACGTAGGCAAGGGGGGGCCCAGGGGGGGGGGCCCCCCCCCCCCCCCCCCCCGAAATTTGTCAAGTCACCCATTATTGCAGGGGTATAGAGACGCAAGTAGAAGTAGCGACGTGCGCATTTAAACAAATGAAAAACAAACGATAGTCAAGGAACTCACTAAAAACAGCTACCCAAGAACCTTTATTCCGAAAGCACTTCAGTTCCAAAAGCACGGCTACGCTTGTCGAGAATTCAGCGTCCGGCTCCTGAATCAACACCACAACATAAACACCACCCTCTCCCATATGTCTGAGGCGTTAGCGAAACCATCGGCCGTATTCTCAGAAAAGAAGGCATCCGTGTGACTCACAAGCCTACGAACAGATGTTCTCTACATATTGCCAAAGGCCGTTCACGGAAGGAGAGAGCCCAAGGCACTGTATACAAAAATGCGATGCGAGCTACATCGGCGAAACGAAAAACCTCAAAGAAACATTTCGACAGCACAGGAATGACCTCTGCAATTTTGCAAGAGATCGCAACCCGACAGCCGAACATTCCCAAGACAGCGAGCACAGCATCAGTCTTCCTGAAACAACGGTCATACCAACTGAAACTAATTATCGGGAACAGTTACTGCTTCGTTATTGCGGAAAAAGACAGTAAACTTCGCAACGCAGGACATTTTCATATATGTTAGACCAGCTTGTTCGAAATGAAATTACCAGAGCGAACAAAATGTTGTCATACGGCTTCGAAACCAGAGAAAACGACGTCATCTTCCCTACTTTGTGCGACTTTTCTTCGTCGCATCAGTTATATTTAGGAAGATGGTTGGTTGGTGGTGTCGGGTTTTCTGGGTGAAAGCGACCATGGCTATATTGCGCGAAACGAGGATTCCCATCTACGGTGAGGGCGCTCGGTAGTTGGATAGCTTCAAGGAACAGTGCAAAGAATGACAGGACATACAGAAAAGGATAGCGTTGACTCCACCGGTGGATTCCCTGAGGAAATGTCCTTCTTAACGAGAGGAGCGGTGTCTTTGTTGCTGCAGAGCTAGCAGGCCACATATTCCGGGCGTCATTTATACAATCGCGTAGTGGCGGCAACTTAGAGAGCATTCAGGTGCTTTATCTGATAGCTGCGGCGCGTGGGAACACGCACGCGTACGGCCGTTTGCATTGCCGCAGACGCAGAGTTTTTCCATGACCGGACGGCGGAAGCTAACGGAAAGCTTGGAAAAGGGGACTTTTCTATGGAAAGCGATGGCTTCGACGACCCATTAACCCGTTCAATCCCCCTGGCAACTCTGCGAACCCGACCACCCTTTTTCCGCCGCCTGTGTCGTGGGGACAGGCGCCCGCGTGGCGGAAGGAGTAAAAAGGGTATAGACAAACAAGGTAACTAGGGTCGCTTGTAATTCTGCGGAAGGGTACTGTGAGCCATGTTCATTCCACAGATAGATGACCTGAAAGCTTCCCTGAAACGGCGCTTTGCAAGCCATCGGAAAACACTGCAATGTTTGCAATTTGTGTTGCCAAAGCACGCCTCCAAGGCCTTTCATTTTTTACTTCAGAGATATGACAATAGCGCATATCGTTACGCTAAAAGGTGAATGGGAAATCTGGAAAACTAAATGGCAAGCCATGTAAGAGGAGGAACTTCCCCGCTCTATGACGGGCGCTTTACCTGAATGCAACAAAGCCCTCTTGCCGAACTTTCACACACTCAAGATATTGGCGACAATCACAGCGAGCACAGCTGCTGCAGAACGCAGCTTCTCGACACTGAAAGAGTTGTTGTTTTGTTGTTGTTTTGTGGGGTTTTACGTCCCGAAACCAGTTCTTTACACTGAAAGAGTAAAAATATATTTGAGGAGCCGAACAGCTGCAGAGCGGCTTAATGGCCTGGCTCTTATGCCAATTCACCGGATGCAAGTCAGTGTCGACGAAATTTTCGCCGTGTTTATAGAGAAACCGCGACGCATGAAATTGGCAGGGTGAACCACATTTTCGGCCAAACTGCATGGTCGTTTTTTTCTCTTTTGCATTGGCTTTTACTATATTGTAAAACCACTCGCAATGTCGTTCTTTGATATTGCTTCCTAAAACGAATGTTAGCGTTCTGCATCTTTTGTGTCACGAAAGCATCCGTGTTTTTTTTTTGTTTTTTTTTGTGGTTAAAAATTGTTTTCGCGAATATGTCTGTTTTTTTCTTTTAAGAATTGCTCTCATAAAGTGGCTCACGTTCTTCTCGCGTGCCTGTAATTGAGACAAAATGTGAGAAATTGAGTAAAGAAAGCGTCCTACAAATAATCTTTTTATTTTCTGCAAATCCGTAGGTGGGCGCGAGATTCCTTTGCTTTGCTTTTTTTTTTTTTTTTTGTCGCTCCTTTTTTCCGTCACTAAGTCTTTATGGCCCTTCTTCGTCCAGATTACTTGGTTAGACAGTACTATTTCTCGTGCACACGCACTAGCTTTACTGTAGTGTCAAAAAACTCCCTTTCCATCTCGGATTAACTCTCCTCTTGGGCTGCATTGCACTCTGTTCTCTTTCTCGTCTAATAATTAAGCACCTTCTATATTCCCGGGCAAGTTTTTTTAAGCATTGTATAATAATGACCATGCTGATATTGACGCTGTTGTCGCCCCTTTTTGTTATGTAATACCCTGAAAAGGGCCTTTAAAGGTGAATAAATGATGATGATGATCATGATGATGATGCTTTTGGGCCCACCCCGAAAAAAAATCCTGGCTACGTGCCTGATTTGAATGTGTTATTACGGGTGGAGAATGGGGTTATTGTAAGGGTATGCCTCTCTCTTGTGGCATATCCCGTGGAGAAATGAAGTATGTGTGATAAGTCTAACTTATAATAACCTTTAACTAACTGAAAGAAAAATTTCAATCTTAATACTTTATTCCGTTGTGTAGGTGTTTGAAGATTGGCTTTTGATAATAAACGTGTTATTGAGGTACGGCCGAAACTGTTATAAATAAATCTAACAGCTCTCTTTTGAATTTTTTCCATTTCGCTAATATTTTTTCTAGTGTGAGGGTACCAGATTATGGAAGCATAATCTAAAGAAGGTTGAACAATTGCATTAAAAGCAATAAGGCGAACGGCGGGAGTCGAAAGCTTGAGAGCTCGTCTAAGATAAAATAGCTTGTAATTGCACGAGCTTATTACAGTATTAATATGTCTCGTGCAGTTTAGGTCATTCGAAATCCAAAGACCAAGGTACTTGTAGTGTTGTACCTCCTGCAAAAAAAAACATTATTGGCTGAATATGCAAAATGAAGAAGGGTACCTTTGTGGGAAATTTTCATGAAAACGGTCTTTTTAAAATTAACTGACATCTGCCATTTATCACACCAACCAATGACCTAATTATAATTAATTAGGCACTAGTCCTTTTTCTTTTTTGCTTTACACTGGCGACGTTATCAATTTGGCTGTGGAAGCTTACAAGCGAAACAAACCAGAGAATATCGCCACAAAGCTTGACCTCTCATATAAAAAAGTACTAGTAAAGAAGAACACGCAGTTTGCGCGTCTTTATCAACACTATGAGGCTAACTCCTTGCCACCAATCAGTTTGCTTGATATGCTACGCATACCTTTGATGAGTCCTCGTCGGTAATTCGAACTGCATGCATGGCAAACAGCGATACCAATGTTCCGCATTCAGTCAGCACCGCGAAGTTTCAGCCCAGCACCAACTTTCAAGATGTGCAATACGCAAGAACCTATGCACTTTTTTTTAAGTACAGTAGGTAAAGGGTTTGAAAGAGGAGTGTGATGTCCTGTGGCTTAAAATGGTGAGAATCTAACTGTGATAATCCGAAATAAAGTAAACTGTACTGAGACAGAGCGAGAGAGAGAGAGATGTTAACGTAAAGGCATGCAAGATATAGGCAGAATCAGCCACCGAGGCTACTCTGCAGGGATCGCACAAATATATACATAATAGCACGTATAGTCATGCGCAGTATATGCAGTAGCCACAGCAAACGTGTTTTCGACGCATTTTTAAAAATCCACAGCTTTCTGTCGGCACGTCCACCTTATATGTGCATTGAAGGCATTGTAACTTCTTATGAAGTGAATTTCAGGTTACGTGTACTTCGAACTACCAACGAAATACTATATCTATGTAAAATCAAAAGCTATCCGTCTGCACGTATATATGGGAAGGCATGTATCCCTCCCAATCTGTTTTTTCGCAGGCTGTACATGTCAGAACTTGTGAGTTCTCATGAGTCTGATTGCTCGTCACCGACTCGCCTGCTCCTATAATGTGGCAAATCACGGCTCCATGGTGACACGCATACGAGCTTGCGCTGAACAGGACGGAGTGTTTCCGTGTGGCTGTATCCCAAAGTGGATGATGTGTCAAGTGCGGGAACGAAATTCCCAGGCTCCTTTCTCATCAACTGTTCAACTACCTTGCACCATGCGCTAAAACCGGGAGTCGACACAGACGCTTCGCCCCGTTAATCAGCAACGGATAAGGCGCGACACAGGGAGGCATTGCTGATGTTAAATCTGTGTGCACTTGTCACAGGGCACCCCCACGCCTTCCACGATTACATAGTTCCGCGGTAGCTTGTGTAGTTTGCTTTATAAGCAGTGTATGGACATAAAGAAAGAAGTTCCTCCGTTCTTGAGTTCATTCAGTTCTCAGTTTTGCCTTGACAAAAACGGCGTGGTAACGGTCGAACTGCAGAACGACGGAAAAAAAAAAAAAAAACATATGTCACACGCACACAAAGAGAGAGAGAAAGGAGAAACTGTATTTATATAAGAAAGCTTTGCGTGTCTCATTCTCGGGCGGCGCCCTCCCGCAGAGCCCCTCCAGAGTCCTTCCCACTGAGCAAGTAATGACAGCAAAACAGTAAGACTATGTCTTTCTCTGTTACTACAATTCTCACGTCAGTGCACAGACAACCAAAATGAGAGCACCCGCAGAGATAATTGACGTCCTTAACTGACATGAGAACTCGTAGGGTCCGAACTCTTAAAGCTCCACATGGATAAAAGGGCCAAGGGCGCGGAGCAGCTAAGACTTCACGCTGATTGCTCGTTATTGTTTGTATGCAGTCGACAGCTTTTTATCAATTGTGCAGTTAGCTGAACTCCAGTATAACTCCAGTTGTAGCGTAGATGAAGCGTATAATGACCGATAGCTGCTGGCGTACCTTTTTATTTTTTCATATTTTTTGTGTGCTTGCTGCAGCTTATATTTACATTGCAGTCATCAGCCTCCACAATAATTATTTGTCTAACTAAGCACATTGTCTGACACAGCGCATTTTTGCGACTTTCTGAACATCGGACATACTTCTCTTTCGTAGTTTGTGTGCATGTACGTGTATTCTCGAAATACCAGACAGGATCTGCTCATGAACCGTGCGCACCAGAGTTCGTTAAAAATCGCAATGCTTGGTCTGGGTGAGATGACTTTTTTTCTTTTCTTTCTCACTTCTCCAGTGGTACGACGGTCGCTCCGCCCACGCTATACCATCGGTATCAGCAACTATGGTGGATGTTAAGAAGGGAGTAGAGTTGAGTGCAATATAGATGCTTAATAACTATTTTACCGGTTATTTTGTCCTCTCGTGCTTATATGCTGTGGTCGTCGGAAAACGTGCACGCTGTAGACAGTTACGATAATCCGACTTTTTTTTTTTTCAGCTGATAATCCGTGAAAAAAGAAAACATCAGCAATGAAGTTGTGCGCGATTTCGTTTCGGACGTTTGAGTCAGTTTACGCAAGTAACAGTTTACATTTGCGCCATTATTTTATTTTATTTAAATGTCCTAAAGGCCCGACACGGACGTTACGTGCCGCTATACGGTAAATGAAATATACGCACATTACACTAAAAAGAAAAGAAAATGAACACAATCTGGGAAATGAAGTAATATAGAGAGCATAAACCAACTAAAAAAATAGCAAAAATAGCATTCGTTCGTATGTGTATGTGCACATACCTTTGTACTTGGCGCGGTGTCTTTTCGATGAGCCTTTCCAAGATGACGGTATCAAGGACAGCAGCAACTTCGCGAGCGCAGAAACTTGAGTTGGGAAACCCATGTTAGTCATGATGGATAACTATACATTAAGGCGTGAAAGGCTCGTGAGAACGCAAGACTCGGCAAAGAGTGTGCCATCGTTGAGGCGCCCTGACTCACGCGCGAAAGTGATTTTCTGGTTGCGTCAGCTAACGAAAAGAAAAAGAAATGCTCATAATTACGCTGATTATAAACTACCATCTTAGTCATGAGTAATAGCACCTGGTATCATCATTTAAGAACCAAAAGCTTTTATACCAATGCAGGTTGGTCGTCAGCTTTTCTTACGCGTTTTTCCTGCGCAGTGACAACGTAAACGTCAGGCTCAAAACAAGAAAGGGAAACTATAGCTGGCGAACGTCAAGCCCTTTGGGGCCCGAAACATGAACATGCCCCTGTTCTAAACATGTCCCTGTTCTAAAACTCTGACATCGTAATATTTTTTTATTAAAGCAGAACAAGGATGACACACGTTGCCGGTCGGGGTATAGAGGTAATGCCTAAGTCCTTTCACCGTTACTTGCAATCAGCGCGTATCAACTTCGCATACGTACAAAACAAACATAACTTCCGAGAGGCTGAACGATTCAAAAATATAAAAATTGCCTGCAGTATTGGCCGCGAGGCCCACCACTGCTGTGGTCGGCGCTGCGATCGTTTTGACGTCATAGGTAGGACGCCCCTTCCTACCTTTCTCGTTGCGCTGCGTAGCTCCCTTGTAAAACGTGACGTGCGGGTCAAATCGCGCATTTTAAATCTTTTGTTGTCTTAATGATCAGCATGGAACGTTCGCTTCTGGGCATGGCAAGTTCATTATCGGTATGCAGAGCAGTATGCGAACATCTTTCGCGGTGTGGTAGCGAAAAAGATATTGTGTAAAGCCTAAAATTCCATGACGTACCTGTTTGCATTCGTGATTTTCTTATCCCTACGTCTGAAAAGTTATTTGATTGATTTGATTGATTGATTTGTGGGGTTTAACGTCCCAAAACCAGTTCTGATTATGAGAGACGCCGTAGTGGAGGTCTCCGGAAATTTCGACCTCCTGGGGTTCTTTAGCGTGCACTGACATCGCACAGCACACGGGCCTCAACATTTCGCCTCCATCGAAATGCAGCCGCCGCGGCCGGGATTTGATCCCGCGACCCTCGGATCAGCAGCCGAGTACCTTAGCCACTGGACCACCGTGGCGGGGCCTGAAAAGTTATTTGGTTACATGAAGGACGTAGTCTTTTCATATACATTCGCTTTAAAACAAATTAACATGCCGTTCTCATTGTTTATTTAATTCTGGCTCCGCCATTTTTTCCATTAAAACTAAGTAATATTTCTGCCTGTGCGAATCTGGCGTGCCCTAATCGGCATGTACAGAACGAGGTCGTGCAAGTACTTGCTGGTGATAGCTGAAGATTTTAGAAGTGCTGCCAAATTAGCCTCCTCATGTTAATTGTCGCTTTGTCTTACATGAAATTAATTGACATGCTTGGGCACGTAAACAAAACTTCCTTCGGAAAGCAGCCGCGAATTCTCGGACTGTTTGTCAATAATGTTCTTGATGCTGGAGAATGGCAGGCTAACTGTAAGCGAACAAAAGAAGAAAATAATAGGCCAGGTTTCCGTTCAGACGCGCGTTCAGACGCGTTCAGACACACCGCAGCTCGTCGATTTGAAGTTAGACATGGTTCTTACATAGCCTTACTAGGTCTCACTTCGCAACCAATTTAGCCGTAGCGCAGTCAGCCTTGCCTCAATAAGTCCTAACTTAATTAACCTTGCATTAATTAACATTGACTTAATTACGCAGGTCAGCTTGATAATACATATCATAATTAGTATTAGCCTCAGTCTTGGTTTAATTAGGCATGACACTCAGTCAGCCTAACTAGGTCCGGCTTAGTTTTATTTGACATAGGCTTGTGTAATTAGTAATAAATTAATTAGGCTTCGTTTAATTATTCTTGTTTCATTGGTCATAAGTTTTTAGGTTGGGTTAATTATGATTACCTTATACAGATAAGACTTCATTAATATTAGGTTAATTAGGCTTTGCATAGTTTAATACGACCGGTATAATTAGCTTTAGCTTAATTGCGCTAGTTTGAGTAGCATTAGCTTTAATAGGCTTGGCTTCATTAGTATTACTTTAATGAAGCTAGTCGTAATGAGTCTTAGCTTAATTAGCCCCAAATATGCTAGCTTATTTGGCTGTACGACAAGCTGATGCAAAAGGTAAACCTACCTACCGTAAAGAAAACGGCGGCGATTGCTAAGCCAGCACTCCTAAGCATGCTTGAAACGCGCTAGTCTGCCGATCATTCCCGTATGCTGTCGACAGTGCGAGCGGGCCGCTTGCGCGGTGGTATTCTGCCATATCCTGATTCAGTGGCACATTTCTCTTCGCTGTTTCGCTATCACTTGCATTCGTTCAACACAGGACATGTGAAATGTGACGTCAAAAATATGTCATAATGAATCATCAGCGTGTGCATAGTCTCATATGGCGTTGGCTATGGCTCATGATAGTAGCAACTCCTTACCTGGTATTGTCACCAGGGGCACGGAATCGCCGTACACTTGCCCCGATTATCGGTTCACTAAAATGCTTTTTTGGAGGACGGTCATCAAGCAGGGGGGAAACGCTCGCGGTGCCCACAACAAAAAGACCCGCGGTGGCATACACGCAGTAAATGTGGAGTTGTAGCAGACGACAAAACGCGGCATCCTATGAGTGACGTCAGAGCGTAGGTGGCGCGACAGTATGTCCTCGAGGCCAATAGTGACAACTAACTACCACCTCGAACTTTTGAGAAAAGGAACGCAACATTTTCAGGAGGTAGTTTTATCGTGGCCAACGAATAAAAGCGCCCGTGAAGCATACATATTTCGTATGCAACGAGATGACGGCTACGTTTGAGGAGGCAGCGCAAATCGAATTATACCTCGCGCCATGCGGCATGTTAAGTTATGCGTTAAGCTTAACTGAATCGCTTCCTATTAATATAAAAACAAACTCGAGCAGGCGACCACTTTGTCCACACGCAAGGTGACGTTGTTTTGTATGTCTCCCCAAACCCTGATATCACATCACTGCTAAAAGCGTCGTATCACTGCTAACTCTTCGGTTAACGGGAGGTTGCACGTGTAAGTGCTGATACACGACTAGCACTATATATTACATATCGCGCAACGCGCAACATGGACCCGATTTAACATCGAGATTTTACGTATCGACAACGGCTAGTGCCTAGCCGTGTCCTGAATTACTCGCCTTTTACGGTGTATGGTTCGTCTCGAGACGCAAAGGTTTTCTTACGTTTTAAAAAAAAGTATTATGATATGACGTTTTCCATTCGTGTAAGCCCGTAGCCTTCTGCGCGGTAGCGCTTTTTCTATGCTCGAAGTAATGTGCACGTGGAAACTTTACAGTATGCCGCGCGGCAACGTGCATGCTTGCTGGTTTTCTGAGACTTCAGTCGGGCCCCCGTCTCCTCCCCCGCCTCCCCTGTTGCAGAAAAAAAAAAAAGAAAAGATGCATTGAGTGTATTTGCGTATTTCTTAGCAATACGCCTACCAACATGCGATATTTTTTTGGGGGGCATATTCTGCGAGATTGCTTATACCTAAATGTACAATACTTCGGTTTTCTCTCCCTCTTATACTGACGAACTATAGCCCGGAGAAACACTGCTTTAGTGATGTTTACTATAATGTTTGGCTCGTATAAGAATATGCGGATCAGCAGGGACAACCTACACACCGCTTCTATGTGATCCACTGGGTTATCAGTTTTAAAGGGCAACTCCGGCGATTTTTCAGTGTCCACTGATCTCAATAAAATTCTCAATACATATTCTCCTCGGTACTGTAATAATATATGCCAAGTCAGGCGGATGTAGGTCATTTAGTTGTTTTTGTAAATAAATATTAAAATTTTTTAGTGGGTTCTCACGCGGACCACCCTGTGTTTTTGACGTCATCACCTCCGCGCCGCGTACACGAGCCAGCGGGCCTTCAAAAGCAAAACGGCGACACTTCAGCGCTCAAATCGTCGCTGTCAAGATCAGAAAAGCTGGCATAACTCAATATATTGTCGGATGGCCTCGCCAGTGGCATTTCTTTGGCGCCAGTGCCAAATTTCTGGTGACAGGGAAGGTTGTGACGTCACCGCACACGCTCCACGAAGCCCATCTACCCGTGTCGGTTTCGGTTTGAATACGACTTTCAGTTGCTCATTTAAAATTATTGGTACGTTTTTGAGCAAACCGAACCACCCTGGTGGCTACAGGACTTTCAGTACCATTGGAAAAAATTGATATCAGAACATAGTGAAAAAACCGCGGGAGTTGCCCTTTAACCGAAGACCGGCCACGGTTTTGAAACGTATATAAAATATTAGTTACTGTTGCCATTGTATCGCGTTAAAATTCATAACTTTCCTTTTACTTCTGCGATTTCCATGCACGGAAATCCTTGACGGAAACAACAAACACCTTTAGAAAATTCCACCTCGAAACGGGCATCAAATACCGCTTCCCTCCAATATGTGAACACAGGAGAAATTTTAGTGCAACAGCGATGACACCTCGTGATTGTCGGATGCATGCGAAATAGCCGAAAGCAAATGTTCACGTACAGTTCTTCAGCTGAGAATGACGAGACGCTCAGCTACTTGTATAGATTTATAATGCAATAAGGTAACACGTAAGGCGCGAGTACGAGAGAAGTAGAGAACACAAACGCCGTATGGCCAGCTCTTAAGCCGGTCAGACCTCCAGTTATGAACTACGTATGATATGACATACATGAATCAAATTAGGCACTTTTCTAAACACACGGCCTTTATACAAGCATATTCTTCATTATTTTTTAGCAATGATACGATGTTCAATATTTGATGAAACATCCGAAAACCTTTCTTCTTCTTTATCGGTGTTTGTTCGTTGTCATTTTTGACAACAAACATTCGCAAGGTCCCAGCAAATATGTCGATAATATATATGGCTGTTCCAGTACAACGCACGCGCGCATGCGATGGTCAGTCGGTTTTGTATAGCCGGAAATGCCGCTTTTATTAGCATTATTTGTTTGTTTTTTGTTTGTTCTTCACCCCCGTGTATTATGCACACGTTCTATTTTGCCTCCTACCGAATCGTGGGTTAATTTTACAGCATCGCCAACAGTGCAGCACGCCACGTTCGTTTCATGTACACAGGCTGACAGTTAGATTTGTTGCGGTGGCAGTCGCAACACTGCGCGTATATGCGCGGAGCATCGGACAAATATCACCCAGTGTCCGAAACATTACAGTGCTCCTGCTCCAAGGTAAAACAAAACGACTGTAAGGTCGAAGGCGTGACGGGTATGCCTCGATATAACAAAATTCATTTTGGCATGAAAGAAGTTGCGTTACAAATGTATATACAGTCGAGCCTCGAAGCGACACTTCCTTGTTATATCAATCAATCAATCAATCAATCAATCAATCAATCAGGGGAACTTTATTTTCATGACATAATAATGAAGATACAATGATTATTTGGACCGATAGCCTAAAGTGGCTAGTGACATAATTAAGAGGAGTCAGAAAACCGGGTTTAAAATTACGTCATTACGTTACAGTTTCTTCAAACGATCCGTTATACCAGGACTGAGCGCTGTAAACAAGCTAACGGGTTGAGTAAATTGTGCACTGGACGACTGTATGGACACCTGCAGAATTAGAGACAGAAAAACATGGAGGGAAGTTGTCTAGAGACACGCCGGATTTGCTACCCTTGCAGTGGGAAAAGAGGATAAAGGGATGAGAAGAAATAAAAGGGTAGAGATAGAGCATAACTGTAGATGCACGCCAACGATCATATAGAAGCGGTAGCGGTAGCAAATAGTCGCAGGTGGTCACAAGTGTTAACAAGTGGCCGCAAATGGGCGGAAATAGCGGTGGTTGCGACTAGTGAAGTGGCATTGCTAACTAAATAAAGATAAATATGTGTTCCGATGAGTGGCTTACATGCCTGCAGCGCCTACGATAGCCAACAGTGCGCCACAGGCCCGTGCCTCATCGGACGGATCAGAACACCGCTAAGAACATTCCGTATACGCAAGCAAGCGCGTTCGCATGGCTTGGCGCGCTTTCCACAACGCTGATGGTTTGCCATCGGGCACGTCGGTGGTGCTGAGATACGACGCCGCTCGCGAGCGCTGTCAGCAACCATATGCACTGTAGAATTCGCTCACATGTTTTCTTACGAAAGATTCCAAAGCAAGGGACTTCTATGAATATGGACAACGACCTTCGAGAGGGTCACCTCGCGCGTTTAGACAGGCTACCGTTGTTCGATTAACAGATTAAATTTCTAGATCACTGCTTCTAAGGAAGCGCTTCTGCTTCCTCCGGCCTATACTGCATTTCATTCTTGGTTCGTCATCGATGGCTGAGGAAGTGGAAGTGTCTGTCCGCACAGTTGGACACGGACAGAAATGGGCAGATGAGAATCGGCGTGAAAGTTACGTCTGCCACACCTCCCATGCGCTGCTCTCTCCCATCTCTCTTTTTTTTTGTCCGCCCTCAAACGTCAATGTTACCTTGTATTGCTTTCTGTGCCCGTAAACATTGTTTTTCATCTCTTATCTCGGATGTACTACAGCGACATGATGTGTAGTCCTAATTCAATTCCACTTTATCCGTTCGCCGCACGGTTCAATCGTTTAATTATAGTGATAAGGTGGCTGTCTAATCGTCAAAAAGAACACGATGTGAAACTGTAATTTAGTTTCTGGCCTAAGGTCCAATCCCGTTATTTAATTGCACTTATGGTGTGGAACGACGGCGTAAGCTTGGAAACATAGCTCTGCCACTTGCATAACAGGTTTACAGGAACACATCGCCGACCGCTGATAACAAGCTCGCTGCAATCAAACTGAGAGCTAGCTGTTGACGCATCTCTGTAAAATATAGCAGGCAAACTGCAGCCCCACGTTTCCGATGGCGAAAGAGTTCTGGCAGTGTTACAGTAACGAAAGAGCAGAATCGCTTTTATAGAAAAGAGCGATTAGTGAAGTATGAGCTGAAGCCTTGCGTGTCGCTGCACTGCACCCGGAGACTCTGGTTCTTCGTCAGCTCGTGCAGGGCATCTTCATGACAAAAGCAGCCCTAAGCCGAGGCGCATTGTCAAGGTCGCGGGGCAAGGCCGTTGGCCCGCGGTCATTCGACCACGAGACGCATGGCGGCAGTTATGGAGCGCTATAAATATTGCGCGGTCTTCGCGAAACGCATGTGAGGGAGATTTATTTACTCGAGGCAAGTGTATAAGGAGACGAGAGACAAGCTGCAGCTGGCCATATACCGTAGCTGGATGCATGCATATACACTCATATCCGAGAGGAAGAAATGCAAAGAAGTCTCGTGGAGAGGGCGATGACGGAGCGCGGCATAGACAGGCTGGCTCCCCGCGCGGGCATGACACTCAAAGCAAACCAAGAAACCCGTAGGTGCCACAAGCAGCGCGCACGTGAAGCGACAGATATGGTAAAGCTTGAAGACGGAAAAGGTGAACGCGTATATATATGCTCGCACTACGCGTTCGTCGCTTTTTTATAAGCTATATAGTGCATCTTCGAGCTCCAAGCTTTGGCATATCCATACGTCTAAATTAAATTCTGTGGTTTGATTGTGCCATTACCGCGATAAAATCATGAGGCACGCCTTAGTGGGGACTTCGAATCAACATTGACCACCTGCGATTTTTTAACGAACCAGAATGCATGATGTGGTTCTATGTGCCAAAACCATCATGAGCCACGCTGTACATAGTGGAGCCGCGTTTGCGTGCGTGTGTGTGCGTGTGTGCGTGTGTGTGTGCGTGTGTGTGTGTGCGTGTGTGCGTGTGTGTGTGCGTGTGTGTGTGCGTGCGTGCGTGTGTGTGTGTGCGTGTGTGTGTGCGTGCGTGCGTGCGTGTGGCATTTTTCCCCGTCGCACTGTGGCCACCGTCACCGTGGTCTGCACGCTTCCGCGACCTCGAGCTTGGCAAGCAAAGACCCGTTAAGCCACCACGGCGCGGCTTGAATCTTATTGCACGGGTTTTCTTGGACAATGATTCATTGAAGTGTACCTGTCGTGGCTGGGAATCGGACCCACGCTCTATTTATTTAGCAACGTTAGGGGCCACTAAGCCCCCAAGTCGGGTATGCATTGGACTATGGACGGGGTTATCTTTGAGAAGTAGGCCCGCTTTACTTGTCCGTTTATATTGCTATTGCTGCAGCGCAACAATACCCTTTCATATCGTTCTTTTTATCACCTCCTCAGTTTTAGATGACGGGAAATTGATGTTGTTCAACGAGTTAGAACATAATTAACACCATCTTTCTGAGAGGTTGCTGATCTTGAAATAGTAATGGGAAAATATTATTAACACAATCTGCCGACGTGTACCAACTCAACTTATTTCCGTAAAGGAAGTGCGACCAAACAAGTCGCTTGAATTCGTCGGGACTTTCAAGCTTGAACACAGATGCAACGAAGTTTTGAAAAATATCATTACTCGTCAATTGAGCCCGAAATTTCTTGGCGGAATGCACTCAGTGTTTTGAAATAGTGAAAAAATATCACGCATCAAACTTTTACAGTGCAAAGCTGCATAAATGAACTTGCGCAATTGTACAACCTGCTGACACTTTTATTTCTAATTGTAACACCCTCTGGGCGAGGCCCTTGCTGACATTTTTGGATATACTGCATGAAATGGCAGGACCTGGCGGTCGTCTTAAAGCAGTCCAAGAAAGCGCATGGGCTTGAATTCGCGATACGCTACGCTAGTATAGTTCTTAAGATGAAATCTCGAAGTCCTAACGCGGGTCATACCATTAGCAAAGAAGGCAGTCCAGGTAGATGAATAAAACTCGCGAAGGTAGTTTTCGTGAATTCGGTGTATGCTTTTCCACAGTTGCCAAAAACGAAGAGGGCACAAGTAGCGCTGCCGTCGCCTGGCGCTTGAAATAAAGCAATAATAATTGTTCAGGTGACTCATGATAACACCAGAACTGCGGTATGATCATGAGTCATATCGTAGTGGATGCTCCGTAAATAGCGACCATCTAGGGTTCTTTAACCTCCAGCGATATCGCAGAGTACGCGGGCCTCTACAGCGTTTCACCTCCACCATAAATGCGGCTGCCGCAATGCTGGGATCGGACCAGCGTCTTTCGGCCCAGCAACCGGGCACCGCAGCCACAGTACAACCGGGGCGGCTGAAACAAATATTTAAGACGAAGACCGAAGATTCTTTATATAGCCACGCCAGGACTTCTCTCAGTTCTTCTTCGTAAACAGCATTACATAAGGTGGAAGCGCGGAGTAGCAATGGCAAGAAGGGTACGGCTCCATGCAGTTCCAGGGTGGGGGACTTGCCTATAATCATGCAACTATATGTTATACGCAAGTGGATTCTTCACACGCACCAGCCGCTACTATATCGAAAGCCAAATCTGTTACTGTGAATACAGCCGTAAGAGCGGCATGTCATACGAAAATATTGAAGCAGTCGCCCCCACCTCCTTCATCGCAGTTCTCTTGTTAAGAACGAGCCAAGCTATCAGGACCCGCAGTTAGAAAAAAGTCTTGCGCTAAAATTGCTCACGTGAAAAATTTGCTCCCACCGCGACGATGGAGACATTGTTATTATTAGAAGCCGTACTTCTATATGAATTCAAAAAGGACCGTTTCCAGCCCCCAAGACAGGCAGGCAAGACGTTTTGAAGCTACAACGTCGTAAACATAAGCACAATACATTTTTACACAAATGTAAATAATTTCAAACGATGACGTGCGCGACTTGTATCTACGACAGGGGGAAAAAAATTTTATTGTTAATGATGGCACAAAGGCACCAGCAGTTGAACATAGCCGTGAAACTGTCCCATAAAAATGCCGGACTAATCGTGATTAATGAGCGTGATTCAACAAGCACACTGTTCACGTTCGTCTTCAATGGCCACTGTCGCTTGCTCGAGCGTCGCATATAGCGAAACAGGCGCGAAAAAGAATACTTGAAAACTGGGAGTACTGATTAAAAGAAAAGGGCTACTTTATGTCTGCCTGACTCAGTTAAATGAAGACCCAACAAGAAGAAAAATAATAAATGTGAGAGGGACGACGATTTATCAGGAAATTGACGTATTCTTACATGAGAACTGTTACGTACAACTCTAACAATTTTATCATATACGATGACGTTATCCGAATCATACAGTCAGCACGTCCCAACACTGCCAGATACACTTCCGCCCATTTGAAGTGGGCAAGTTTGGAGAAACGTGATTGGATAGAGCGCGGAACGTAGTCTAAGAATCACTGTGAAAATTGTGGAAACAATAGGAAACTATCTCCAGATTTTTGGATTCAAAATTGTGCCTCTGCTCACTGAGAACGAGCTTGTACCCTGAGAAATAAGGCTCTACGTCGACAGATGTTATTGGAGCGTTTACAGTTGCACTTGGGAGCAATCGGTGGCTTAACCGACACTGGTATCATATAGAGTGCTCTCCAGCAAGCACCCTTGAAACTTCTTTGAGGACAGTAAATTCATGGTTTTTGTCCAAGACCGATTGTAACTTCGCATGTGCTTTTTCGGCTACTGGTCCTCCGAAACAACGGCTATTCTTTGCTGTGCATGGAGCGCAATGATCGTAATTAGAGTTTCTCCCGAACTTTCAAGGTTTTTTTTTTCTTTAATAGTGTTTACGAGGAACGTCAAATTGGCGCAAAAATAGGCGAGGTCTCCTTGGAGGCTATCCACTGAGAGGACAGCTTGAGCCTTCATGACTGCAGCACTCTTGTCACATGAAAAACCATTATTCTCAACCTTGATGTCTGAAAACTAGCAGGTGTATCGTACTCAACTGTTTCTGGTCATGTTCCCCAACGTGTGACGATGGGCTCTGGCGGAAGGGGTACGTCCGGCAAATTCGGGATGTACGTCCGGGAGTTGGTTGAACCCCACAGAGTTCCGAACAGTCAACGTTGCCCCCCAAAATAAATAATGGTCTCGAACTGCACTCGAAAGCGAAACTTGAGGCAAGATGGTGTTCATGTAGCTCCGATTTTGAATATAGGTATTTATAGGTATTTAGGCACGAACGTTAATGCAGGCATTTATAGGCGCATAAAAGCGCTATAAAAGCCTTCTTAACCTCTAATTCATGCTCATGTATCAAAGTGGGTGATACAAGTGCAATGAACAAGGCGGACATTTGCCTAAAATCCCGGTCTCTAATATTATTCTCGAAGCCAGTCGGCCGATGGCAAAAACGCCTACATGGGAAAATATTTGTGGATTCGGTCTCATATGTTCGCTGGTAGGTGCTCCTGGTCTTCTTTTTTTTTTTTTTTTTTTTTTTGACGTGTTCGCTTCCGAGATGTCCAAGACACCAATTGGTTGGCAGCTGTTCCTAAAAACAAGAGTTTTATGCGTAATAAAGGAAGAAAATTTGTCCTGCTCAGGTTAGCACTTTTTTTTTTTGGGGGGGGGGGGGGGGGGGATTATGAGCCACATTTATATGGCTAACAAAGCAGTTTATGCTCTCTTCCTGTACGACACGTTGTGAGCAGCACTTTTGTCCTAAGTTCAAACAACGAAGACGAACAAAAGGAAACTATAGTAAAGGCCGCCGCCATACTTTATTGGTTCCTGTTCGATTCTGTTTATGTATCATCGGGATGTCACACGCTTGCGAGCAGTTGCGCAAAAGGACTCGACCCTCCCTTTCCTGCCCTTACCCACCCCATCGATGCTTAACAATCATCACGAAGACCAGATGCAATCGACCGGCGGTGTCCGTATCGTACGCCCACCTATAGCGCTGCTTTCGCGTCGATCGATAAGGAAAGCTCTTCGCCGAGAGCTCTTCTCCGCACAGGTGCGCTGGGCAATCGTTCTTATCCTGGCGTTCAGCTGATAGCAGCTTCCACGCAGCGCTCCCTAGAAAGGCGTTCCATTGGAGCCAACACTTGAATGGAAAGCTCCTGCCAAATGTCACGCTGATAGATCGGCGTAAACGTCCAGCGAGGCGTTTCTTGGTATTTCTTACCTGAGTTCATAGCACCATATAGACAAAATAAGATGAAAGAATCAGTTGGGCAAAGTGGAGGGGGAAGGCAGGGGAGGGTTATGACGCTATTTTGAAAGATAAGTCGACATACGGTATCTTCCGCATGAAAAGAACAAATGCGCCTTCCTAACTCTACAAAAGGTCAGGGAACGGGTCTCATATCCATATACAAATATGCCGTAACCAGAGCGGTAAAAAAAAATTATTTAGAAAGAACTTAAGAGCTATAGTTCCAAGCAGTCGTATGACCACAGAAAGTGCCTATTTGGGATTTTCCAACCACTCGAAATAGTGCTTAGTGGTGTTCGCACAGTTTAGGGATCACCACGAAGATAATGCGCGAAAATTCCATAGCTTACTTGATTAAGAGTTTGGCAACCCTTGCAACACCCAGATTATGGTGCTTTCTGACAGGCTCAGGCGTAACGGAACAGTTCATACCGGGTCTTTCATCCCCTTTAGAGTTCGTAATCAACAGGACACGTTGCTTGTGCAGCGGAGGCCTAAACTGCGACAACTTTTATCGGTGCTTGTATCTATGCGCCGTGCGTCAAGCGTTAAGTAGCCTTTCAACCACTTGCACTTTCTGTTCACGAGCTCTTACGTGCCGCAAGCTTCCATTCGGTCGATTCAAAGCGTGTCGCGAAGTGTTACTTCGCGTCGTTGTTGGTATAAGACTGGTGATGCAGCATGCATGCAAGCATGCATCTTGATGGGGACAGCGCTAAACGTGCAATAGACGCCCCACCGAGGTAGCTGCTTCCAATGCTTTGTTTTCATCGATGTACAATCACTGCATGCACTCGCTCGTCTGGTGTAACCAACAGTTGCTTTAAGAAGTGAGGAAGTAGAGGTACATTTTTTTCCGTTTGATGCCACGCTTCAAGTAAAATTAGGTATTGTTGTCAGAGGACATGCCTAATTATTCTTCCCTGGAAAGAACCTTCTTCCAAGGAGATGTATACCTTTGACTAAACATCGGCTTCGGGCTGAAGCTTACGTACTGGCTAGTTTACCGCTGACTAGCTCAAGTCTCCAACTTCTTGTGACCCATTCGAACGTTTTTCGTATGGCATATTTCTTTTTTTTTTTTTGTAGTGGAGGATGCAGGAGAGAAAATGAAAAAAAAAAAAAAAACAGGACATATACGGGACAGAGGTGAGTTCGCTTGAGGAGCACGAAGCGACATTTTTTCATGTCATTGCACCGACGCCTCCACATCGTGTAACAGACTGACTAGAAGGGTTAATACATGTACACGTTCCAAGGGGTTGAAGGCGTGCTAACGAGGCAGACCTGTCAAGTTGATTAGCATGAAAGTTATGAGCTTGGTTGCAACATGACGCCATGTAGCCTCTAGTTACTAGCTAATTATACAACGCTCTAACACAAACTAATGGTGTCATCACATCTTCTGTTGTCAAGGAGAACAAGTCTGCTGCAGTCATAAAGTGCGCCTGTGTACATGGAACAGCGGCCATCGTCGCCTGCGTGAGTTTGTTGGTTGCGCAAGCCTGTTATAGGATGCAGAGCGCTGCGGACACGTTTTACGGCGCAACGTTTTCGTCCCTTATCTGTACAGTCTCGCCACTCAACAGGTAGTCAGCCTTTATCTCTTCCGTTGTTGAAGTTCTTATAGCCTTCTTGACTGTCAAGAACCAGAATTTGCAGCGTAGAATAAATTTATGACAGAAGAAGGAACTACAGCGGCGGCAGGAACATTTGCATCACTGCCTTCAGTGAAAAGATCAAGCATTCTCGCCTTCCGACATGGTATTGCAAACTTCAACATTTGTATGATAAAGTCGGACATAACTCGTTCGTGTTTCAAATGAGGGAGCGTTCACTGCGGCAAAAGTTAAGCGAAACAAAACAAGGACCAGCATGTACAGAAAAAAGAAATGGGAGGGGGGAAAGGGGGGTAAGTAAAGTACAAATTTCGCATCTATGACGCCCTTGCTCGGTTCACACGCGCACGCCCCGAGCGCGGAGAAAAAGAAGGGCCGAAGGCGAAGCGCCAAAATAAAGCTATATCGTTGTAGTCGCGTATGGAGACGTCACCGGAGTGTGTATCTGGTAGTATCAACATGGGCGCTGCAAGCGCGGAAGGAAGAAGGGGGGGCTTGCTCACGCTATACAGAGCGGCGCAGTGGAAGCGAGAATAAATCTGTTAGGCAAGCCGCCGTCCCTCCTTCTCTACCCCACGCGGGCTATCAACCGGGCGCCTTCGCAGCCCATTATTGCGCCGGGGGTAATCGGGCGGGCGCATTTTCCACCTAATGAATTTTTAATGCCAGCCGTGATGTATGTAGCCCAGGCCGGTGGACAGGCTCTAGGATTTCTCGGGCCTGACCGGCGCGCGCGACAAGGCCTTGCCCGGGCTCCTCCACGTGTACGCGAGCCGGCCGGCTCGCCAAATGAGTGCGGCTCGGCGCCAGCGGGGCCGCAGGGAACCGCAGCGAGCGCGCCGGGGCAGCGCATGAAAACGAGTTACGTGATGTCAAAATAGCAGCGTCGTCCGGACGTGCGCAAAACAAACCCTGCCGCCTTCGTTCTCTCTCTCGCCGCCGCCACCACTGGCGGCCGTCTTGTTTCCTGCGGTGTATACGCTTGTCCACAGCCTCTCCCCGCTCATCTTTCTCCCTCGCTTCGAGAGCACCTTGACGCTTTGTGCCGCAAAGTTCGCTGCCTCCCCTTTTTCTTTTTTCTGCCTTTGTTTTGTACATGAACGCGGAGGCAAAGTTGAACGCACCAAGTTTGTTTTCAGGTTTAGGGAGGAGCGGTGCCCCATTATACACTTGTGTCCACACTGATATCAGGCACGGTCGCTGGGCGCGCGCGCAGAGCAAAAGGGGGAGCGCTTTGTTCCGTTATTAATTAGCGTTCATTATCGACGTGATCTAATTACGCAGAGTGGCTTGTCGTGTTCTGCACTCTCCCCTCTCCTTAGCGCTGCGGCGCATTGTTGGTGCGCGCGAGCGGTGGGTGGCGCACGCGCCGCAACAAATATCCCCTTGTCAGCAAAAGGCGCGGCTGTTATTACAAGCTTCGCGCTGGCCGCTGGCGTGGGCCTGCGGACAACGTGGTGCGACCCACGCGGATGCGACGACCATGCAATATACCTTTAGTGCGTATACCGTAAGCGGCTTTTCGATCTCCCATGGCCAGCCAACGCTCAGGGTTATATCTAAACCGATGAAATAGCAAAACGCCTTATATTAGCCGTCCTCCGTGTTTTTAGGTATACGAGCACATACTGAAAATAATACTTTTGGAAAACAGCGTGCAACGGTAAATTGCAGGAATGCTACCAGATGGTACGTGGATAGTGAAAATGTGTTTTGGTGTGACGGCATGTTTTATGGCGCGCCATATATATTGGACCGATAATTGCGGGAACAAATATATGTGCCCCTTATGTAACTTCACGAGCTGTCTTTTTTTTTTTTTGTTCACTGTTGCAGTAACATATATGTACTAAAAGGTAATACGAATGTGGCGCTGGACACTCAGGCTACCCAGCATTTATGGCTAAATTTGTCATAGGGCACAGTGTCATATCCAAGCGAAACGTGGTGCTCGCTCGAACTTCAAGACATGCTCGCTACAATAGACTTACACTCCAAAAACGTTTGCCACTTCGCTGCTCCTTGCGTTAGGTTGTGGTACTTTTGTGAGGCCTTCCTTTTGTTAATGTAGAAAGATGAGCAACTGATATATACATATAAATTGCCTGAACAAACCTGTATACGGCTATCAGCCAATATCTCTGTTATGCCCTCATTCATGTATACATTCCGTTTGCTACCAAGTGTTACAGTTTGTAATATTTATAGCGCGAAAATATGACCGACAACCGTGCCAGTGAGCGCACTTCAGTGACGTGTAATGAAACAGTAAATCACATCATAAAACATATGCACGTAGCACCGGATTATATAGGTAACTGTAAACACACAGACCCTTGAAGTAATAGCGCATGATGTTCAGCGGCCTTCTTGACTGCCTTTAGCTTACTATATTTGATAATCACCATCCTTAGCGCATTGATTATGTGCGACTAGGTGTACTGGTTAATCCGCTCGAATTATTATGCTCTCCTGTGACACACGCGCTACAAAATATCTGTAAGCGTACAACGTGTCTTACGTATATGCTGTCGTTTTATGCGCCTTTTTTTCATGGTATGGCTATATAGCCTTTATTCAACGAGCGGCATATACCACAGCCTTGGTCCTCGAGAAACGGCCTGTTCAGAAACATCACACAGTGCGCATCAGCGAAATTTGTGGCTTGCATTCTTTCACACCTGTTAGCGTTTTCTTCGTACACAGCGTAAATAAATATACATTGTAAAAGGGGTATCCACTGCACATTTGAAGCCAGCATTGACGAAGTCGCATCAGACTTTCACTAAAGCTGCGGTATTCACGAGGCAGAAGTGTGTAGAGACAAAAACAAATAAAAGAGGAGCGTAAGATGAAGAGGAAGATATAAGCATAAAACAGGAAAGCCGAAGGTATACGCACGGAGCCATAAGGCACGAAGTGAAGGTGCGATAGGAAATGCATGCGAGACCCCGCAATCGCGGCCATGCCTGTTATGCGGACTTTCGCATCCGAAAAAAAGAAGAGGGGGAAGAAATAAAAAGCGAGAACCACAGAAGAGGGCAAGAGAAAAGAGCGGCCGGAACAACAGTTTTACAACGCTCGCGAATCAATAGGCCCCCCCTTTCAACGCCCCCGTCTGTGGCGCTGTCTTTACCGGCCGCTTTTGAGAGTCATTTTTTACGGCGGAACCTGCTTGTGGTGCCTGCTACGCGGCTGCGGTCTCTTTTTCGCATAAAATTCGCGGACTTCGTGAGCGAGGTGCGCGTGCGCTCTTTCCGCGGCGGACGCTCGCCGCTGCCCGGTCCCGCAGCGTCGGCCGTGGCGCGCGTGGCCAGCGCGTAACGGCGCCGAAGGCGCTGCTGTTTTTGCCACGTGCTTAGATTTTTCTCCCTCGCTTTCTTTGACAAGGCGTATGTATATCCTCCTCAGGCTGCGCTCTATGGAGAACGGCGTTCATGGCGTGCGGAACAGAAACAAACAGAAATATGATAAGCTGCAATAGCGTAGCATACCACATACTGCTTACCACATACTGCTACATATGCGGGCAGTACCATATGTCAAACGTTGGATGGTTTTGTTGCCACCGATACTCAGCAGATAGGTATATTTTCTTGCGAATCGTACCACTGCATCGTCATCGACGGTGATACGGGAATCTGAGGTGAAAAAGGAAAGGCGGGTAATTTGAATACGACATTAAACCCTATCAATAAGTTTAGGGAAACGAAGTACGCTTTTACCTGAACTAGACAGGCGAAGGAAAGGTTGAGAGATTATAAACCGCACAAGCGTCGTTCGCTACCCTACGCTGGGGAGGGAGAAAACAGGCAAAATAGACAATAAACAAAATAGAGAAGAAAAAGTACAAGTGATGTGCTTGCCCGCACACCTGCACAACAGGTTTCACCGCGAAAACGCGGTCGCCGAGTTCAGTCCTCTTCGAAGGTGAACTTGTGCTTCTGTAGCTTTCTGGGCAGATGACGGTGGGGTCATTTCGTCCAGCTTATATTTTCTTGAATTGTGTGAGCGCCCCGCCGTCGATTCACGCCGTGTCTGCGTTGCATTGTAAAAAGACGAGACACTACGTAGGGATATATTGCACGGTTTCTTCGCTATCGCAAAGGCTGTATGAGAAACCTCCCGTCATGCATATACGGAAACAATAGGCGCTCGTATAAGGCCAACGCCCAAAAAAGTTGTACAGTACTGCGTGAGATGAAGCTATAGACCGTGCATGAACAGGAACAGAGCTTGCGGCTTTCAGATGCGCTATCGAGCGCACGTCAGCAGCTGTCTAACCAATGAGCCATGTTCAGTGATTTGGAATAGGCCCTCCAGACTCTCCAGTCGAAGCTTTCTTCGCGACCATCACGAAGTGCTGGCACTTGAAATAAAGAAATCACCACCGGGCCATTGAAAACTGGCGCATTATCAATTCTCAGTGGATGTCGTGTCTTTAAGGTGCGAGAAGCAACAAAAAAAAGCCTGTGAAGCAGCGCGTTCCGCTCAGGAACAATTATAGCGTACGTCTGTACTCAAGGCCTTGCATGGGAACTTCATGTACACTTGCTTGCCGCATGCAGTACTTAAGCGCATTAAACTTTACTGGAATGCGCCAACTCACGACTGCACTCCATTGACTCTTCATATCTAAAGTGCCCTCGATCAACAATCTGAAAGAACGCGCTCTACGTGTGGCGGTGCTGATGTGTGCCCCTCGTGTCCTCCGATCAATGAAGTTGTTCGTCAGGTTTCTAAGAGACAGGTGAATAATTGGAGCTGACTGTATAAGATTAGGGGTTTCAGCAGAATCTTAACTTCGTCAATAGATAATGGAGCAAAATCAAACGCTCGTGCAGTTGCTTGTTTTAATTAGAATGTAGTATATGTAATTAAGAAAGAAAATAGGCTTTCTGTCTCACTTACGGCAGTTTGTTTTTGTCTACTTTGGTTTCCCTTGTCGTTTTCATCCTTACATATCAACGAAAACGACTCGTTCAAACCCACGAATGCTTTCCTTTATTTGGTCCTGCAGCCATGTCTCACTCAACCCCAGTGGAGGGTATAGCAAACAAGGAGAACTGGCTAACCTAGCTGCCCTTCCTTTGCCTTCCCTCTCTCTTTAATCTGGCTTCATGTGAACGTGTCGAAGAAAAGTGGGCCCCTCATTTCCCCTTCTCGTTCAGAGAGCAGGTGCTCCTCCGGCCAGCGTATACGTTTCGTACTTATCATACAGAGATAAACATCGAATGCTAGCTCGCGCCCGGCACAAATGGTAGCCATTTTGCTAGTCTAATGCTCGTCTGTCGGACGGTGCGATGCTTCCAGTCCTTAAACGTTCTCTGGCATGTGACACCCTAATATAAGCATAAGTGTTTGAGATAAACAGATAAATCTAGGGGCCGCATGGAGACTCTCTTTTGGAGCAGCTATAGCTGAACGTGGACTACAGATCGATCTCTCCCAATCGCTCCTTAAATTTTTTTTTATTTCGGTTCTCAACCGCGGCGGTAGCAGGTAAAATGCCTGCTATAGGACGTGCGTTCGATTACCGCCCACGGCGGTCGCATTCCGTAGAAGTGAAATGTAAATAAGACACCCGTTTACGTGGATTTAGGTGCACGCTAAAGACCCTCAGGCGGTCAAAGTTCGTCCGGATTCCGCTACCACGGCGTGCCTCGTAATAAGATAGCAGTATTTGTATTATTATTCTGGCTCACAAGCTCTCGTCGCTTGATTCAACACCGCAGACGAACGAGTCAAAGGAAAGCTCAAGAGAACCTTTCTAAATCGTCAAGTGGCGTAATTACGCATTTCGACGGGTTAAATGGCCAGCTTAGTGCTCGTGTAGTTTCACGAACAAGCGATCGAGACACAAAGCGAGCATGGCATGTCGAATTTCAAAAATTATTGGTTCATTCAGGTCGCGTTTCAGGGCTGTAATTATTGCATAGCTAGAGATGAGCTTGAAAGAAAGAAAAAAGGGAGGACCAGTGAGCTTAAGGAGACCGGGAAGCGCGGTTTACTAACCCATACTTTAGAAGGGGGACACGGTATAAGTACTACGTAGGTGGGTATAGATGAGAAGAGTATTCACGCATGGTCACAGTCGGTTATAATCATCGCGCGGTATTACAGTAAAAAGCTAATCCTTAGAAGGCAATAAAAAGAGCATGAGGTATGATAGGTCTGAGTGGCTTACTTAACCTTATTAGGTACAAAAAAAAAAAAGTTTTGCATTTATCTAACGCGCGATAAAGCGGCCGGCAACTTAGTATATTCCAGGAATCAAGCTGCTGTTGTTTTATTATTTGCCCATCTCTCTCTCTCTCTTTTCCTTCTCTTCTGTTTGTAAGACGCGGTGAAACGTTCATTCCCGGGAGTGTTTCCATACCGGAAGAAGGTATTTCGGAAAGCGCGTAAAAAATCCACGATTTTTTTTTTTTTTGTCTCAGCAATCTCATAATCACTCGGACATCTCCGACACCAGCAACGCTTATCACGACGGGCAACTTCCATGTATTCGCACTTGGGAATATGTCCCACTCGAAAAGCTCATTGTGATTTGCAAATGAAAATTGTACTCGTACTGCGACAGCAGACGCTAAATGCGTATACGAACAAGCACCTAAGCGCGATGTTTCAACGTACAAAAGCAGTGCACGTCGCCACGGCAATATTAAGCATGAAAGTTGGGCTTGTTAGTACGTACTTATTTGGGACATAACTAAGTAGCGAAAAAAAAAAAAGAAACACCACAGACAAAAAAAGTCAACATGCTCAACATGGTTCCGTGTTGTGTGTCTTAATTATATTTTGTCCGTGGTGTCTTTTCGCGGTAATGAGTTAGTCCCAAATCGCTACGGCAGTGGGGACGATGGGCCGGAACCGCATGCATCATGAGGACCTCATGGGGACGTTCTCGTTGCTTAACGCAAATACATGTAACCATACTGTTTTGCTCACGACAACCAGGGATTTATCTGTGCATTCTAAGTTTAACAAAAGCGTACAAATGAGATAACAAAATAAAAACTATTCCGATATCAACAATTCAAAATGGTTCAGGAGCCGCGCACACTATAACGGAAGGTCACATGAGAGGACACCCTATTTTCTGTAATGTTTTTGCTGCTTGCGGCACCAAACGTCATTTTTGTTACGGGGTTGCTAAAAAATAAAAAAAGAACAATCTTCTTTTAGTGAGAAAACCAGAGCTTGTTTCAGTCAATACGAGACAGAATCTTTGCATCAGCGGCCTTTGCATGCTATGTCGATTCATGTTCTGAATCTTGATTCAATTCTGTTCGTTTAAACGACAAGACAACTTTTGCGGGAACTAAGCTTCAGTAATTTGTTCTGTTCCGTTATACAAAGGTTATTACGAAGAGGACGGGGTAAAGAGTACCTCAGCTGCTCCATTTCCATGTGTAGCGCATACCGAACGGCTACGGACTTCGTAACGCGGACAAGTTGCTTAAAGACTAAACTTCGGGATATTACTCTGCGTCTGTGAAGAAATCTCTTATCATTTACCCTCACTTAACCACGGCGTTTAAACATGCTGTGACTGTTCGCGTGTGGGGAGTATAGGTGAACTTATACGTCATCCATGCGTATATAGCATTAGTAACGAAGTGCTGGAACCAATGCCGCAATGCAGGCGGCACAGACGCCCACGGCACTTCGCCCACCTCAGATGACGCAAACTATACATGACATTTCACTCGAAAGCATTAGAAACGAACGTGATCATCTTGCCGAACAGCCACCTCTTCGTATTACAGGAAAAAATAAACAATAATAAAGTAAGAGAAAAAGTTTTCATGCCGAACTCGTCAACACACGACTGCAGAGGCGAGAGTGCGGCGGCTCGTTGTGGTTCAATGCCCGCCAGGAACGTAGAATTTTCAAGGTGACATTCCCTCTCGTTCATTTCTCTTTTCTCGTCGGCGTGATTTCTCATTGCTCCGTGCGGGAGTGTGTAGCCTGTGTGACTAAGGCCCAAAAGGTGTCCACTGCGCATTGGATGTAGGTAAAAACACGACGAAATGACACAAGAGAGACCGTGTTACGTAAGTCCACCTATGTCAGCATTACATTGCTCCTCTCTCCAATTACACTATCCCACGTGGTATCGCAAAACAAGATAGGCGGGCTCGTCACGTACGCTGTACGTGTATGGACATTAGGCGAAGAAAGGTCAAGGCTACCCACCACGTTCGCCAATTATATACGGAGGCTTAACCGAAGCTAAAAGGCATCTCGGGGGGCACGCAGAATTTTTTTCTTGTGTGCACAAGTTTACTTCGTGCGTGGAATGATCGACTGACCTCTTAATCGTTGAACAAAATGAAGGATAATCACTTAATGGCACCAAGTAGCCGCCGTCCCGTCTTCCATTTTTATTTCAGCTTTACATTAATATCCGGTTTTAGGATTAAACTCGCTTAGTGTTGCCTCTCGTATATTGGTATTTTCTTTACTTTCATGCTGTGCCAGCTATTACTCTGTGCAATGCGTCGGCGACTGAGGATATGTCAAACAAATGAATGAATGAATGAATGAATGAATGAATGAATGAATGAATGAATGAATGAATGAATGAATGAATGAACAAACTAGCCTCTAAAAGTTTGCTTCAAATTTTTATTTGAAGGCAGTCCGTCCCTGCCGATTCAGAGCGAATGCAGCTCATATAATGCAGGGTTTAGTCAAGAGACGGCTGGAGCAATACTCAACTCGCTCGTTATGGTGTGCTCCTCTTAAACGGCTGACTGTTCAGGCTGGGTGTCAGTGAGGGGCGACCACACTTGCCGTGAATGTTTGTCATGTCCAGCTACCTTTGAAATGCGAATAGCACTCCTTTGCCCAACAAGTTCCTGCTTACTGCGTGACGTCACCCAGCCGACCACTCACACACACACGCAATGCAAGTGACGTCCGCGCAACGAATATGCACTCCGGTAAGCGTTGAAAAAAAAAAAAAATGTCTGGACTATTCCAAGGGCAGGATTTGACTTTTATAGGCACCCAGTGAATTGAAGCACGATGCCTAATGGAAAGCAGCGCCCTTCCGGAAGAAATTGCGTTGCCACGGGCGCAGGACGTAAACTGCACGATAGCGCAAACTTGAAGCAGAAAAGTGGGCGGTGGGGCCGCGTATTTTCAACCATTGTGTTTTGAAACGTTGACAAGCGGCGCACGTTTCCACAAGTGGTCACTACATATCGTTCAGCCTCGTAGGTGATAAGAGCCGACAACTTATTGGCGTTACGAAGGTCACGTGATAACCCCGACAGCAATCTGTACTCGAGTGTCAGGCGAAGCTTTCGGTGTAACGGCTGATCGTATAAGTCTTCAGCAAAGTGTTTTCAAACAGGGGGGACCACGCGAAGTCGTATTTGTGAAGAGGCGTCGCGCACAGGATAGGGATCCTCATCTCTTGGTGCTCATACCATCGCGGATCTTATGTAGTATAATAGAAGCTTATGTCGGAGGACAAAACACTAAACGACGAAAATAAGTTCTTGCTTATTACGGGACTAGGCTCGAGGAAAACTGACCCCCCACCCCAGTTGACTTGCTGCAACTGTACAAACGCAGGACTTCATCAGTAACGATGTGTGACCGAAATTACTGGTCACACATAACACTAGGGTTTTTATGTAAAAGAATACAATAATTTGAATAATAAATTGCACAATTTGAACAGCGTGAAATAACTTGGCATCAATTGCGACGTCTTGCTAGGGGGCTCGAAATTTACTTTCAGGTGTTATTTAGACATGCTGCCTACCAAAATAACAGAAATGTTAGCAAACGGACCAAACAGCAGGTCAGCGTTAGTTTACGCCTGCAGCGCTGATTGAGAAAATATCTCAGAAGCCACGCAAATCCAAAACGCGGTGAGAAGAATCATCACAGCGTACACGTCTTTTCACGTCAACGCATGAAGCTGAAAGGTGAAATGGTATTACCAGTTGTCGCTTTTTTTTCCGAAAAGTGAACTTAGAACTTCGATCGATCGATTGATTGATTGATTGATTGAAGCAATACAGATATTGCAAACGCCGTAGCTTTAATTTAGACTGCTATAGGGGCTCTTCCGTTCCCCTATTACGTTTCACACCTGAAAATGTTCATAGAGAGAGAGAAGCAACTTTATTGATGTGAAAAAAGAATTCCCTTTCTTCACACAAATGTTCATAATTTCATCTGCCAACTTACTCCGATAAGGAGCATTTAAGCAGTCGTATATAAAACTTAGTGGTCCGTTAAACGTGGATCGCTAAGACTCCTTGAGTTGTTACCGAGAATGCTATAAAGATAATACCGGTACTATCTCTTGTAGAACAAATAATTCAAAGCTTCCCCGCATGAGTCATTGGTGTGAAACCTAATGACAGGCAGCGTAAAGAGGAGCGAGAAGTAAAAAAAAGAAGCGAGGAAATAAAGATGCGCGGTAACGTCCTCCCCAGTCCATACGCCTCGAACAAGACAGCAGCTGAAAAGGACGCGGGCACAGTACGAGAGAGCGTAAAGTCGTCAAGGTTACGTCACGAGTTGAAATATGCCTGCATGCAATTACGCACGTATCTTAGTTGTGCCGGAGGGCGACGCAGGCCGCGCCTGGCTGTGCGGGATGGGCGAGAAGGCGGCGTCGTAATCTCGGCAGCGTGGGGACAGCCGCCGCAGCCGAGAATGTCTTTGCCGTATAGCATCGCGCCCGCCGCTACAGGAATTCCACCGCCTCCCGACAGCGGCTGGTGAGCTCGTAGGCTGTCTTTGTTTGGAAACGGCACACACTTTTTTGCCGTCCCACAGGCGCGAAGAGGTGCCCTTTTGTTGGCCCTGTCTGCAGCTCGAGCTCCTCCTGGTGGGCCGCAGGCAAGAAAGGGTCTGAAGAGGGCAGCCTTTGACGAGCCTCTCGAGAAGACGGCGCGCGAGCCTCGGGCGCCACGGAATTCGCATACTCGCAAGCCTCCTCGGCGGCTGGGCGTCGAGGATCGAGCTGGGCCGTGTTTTATGGGGGTAGGGCGGGTGGGGGGGAGCGAGCCCGGTTTTGATCGCCTGACGACTTTCTCATGGAAATAAACCTGGAGCTGCACGTCCTATTAAGGGCGTATTTTATGACCAAGAAAGCAGGGACGGCGGCGGCGCCGGCTCAGCCTCGTAGCGTGATGCTGGCACGCAAAAAGGAGAGGGGGGTCAAGAACAAAAGCTTTGACCATGGCTCCGTATACTGCTTCTCAATCTTACGGATATTCCGCGCTGAACACTGGCACCGCGCGCGGAAGTCTCATCTAGAGGTCATCTGTGCATGGGCAGGTGCGCGGAGTAACCGAGAGGCACGGCTCGCTCGTGCCACACTCTCGCCTTTCCCTTCCCACATGCGCAGTTTCGTTTGTGTACAAATGCGGCCTTTGGAAGGTGTTACGACTGAAATATATGAAGTAGAAAGCTCATGTCATGTTGTCAGCCTATTGTTTACATAGTATATAGAACATCCTCCTATGGACCCTCCCCCTCCCCCTTCAACAGAAAGAAGAAGGGTGCCGAAAGCAATTGGACGGCCCGAGTAATTGTTGATTAAGTGTGCTACTTGTTTATTCATTGCTTTGTAAATTCCGATTGACCGAGCTTAGCGTACTAAAGCAACACACGAGCTGCGAGTTTACGGAAGCGTCGGAGTTCTTCAACCGGCATACGGAGCTCGGTACGAGCAAAAATACGCAGTGCGTTTCGCAATTCGTGTTTTCTGAACATAGAGAAGTGTCAGGACCGGTACATTGCAATAACACACTTTGAAAGCCTTTAATGCGTCCACTAGAAAGCATGTATTGCGAAGCAGTGGTGTTTCCACTGTGCAGCACTGCCGAACCGAGCGACAATGATATGCATGCATACATGGCATATGATAACTGTCCAAGTGATAAAATAGCACCGAAGGGAAATAATCCTCGACAAGAAGCCAATACTTATGGCTAGATGATTCCTTGCTACATGACGAGAGCGGACCTTGCTACCAGCCGAGTGGCTGTTTGCTGCCACTCTGAATCCTCGCCCAGTGCACGGCTATAGCTCCATGGCCTTTTCTCCCACTCTCTTCAAAAATACAGCGGAGAAAAAACGGAGTCGCATCCATCACACCGAAGATCGCTCGCGCCCCATGCGTCAGACTCGTGGCTCATAAAAAGCTATCGCTGGAACGTGTCACCTCCCGCGTTGACAAGCGCTTTGGCAGTGTTGGCTTTTTGCTACAGGTGCGCCAGACTGAGAAGGCAGACACAGCCGACTCCAACGGGGAGTATATGGTCCGCCAGTGGAAAAAAGAAAGTGCGCTGGGACGAAGCCGGTTGCGCCCCCCGCGGCCGCTCGGGCACCGAGCAGCCGTCGCTTCTCGCACGGAGCGCGCGCTGTCGCGCTGAGCGACTCGCGGGTCGGGTGACGGCGGTCGCTTGGCGGGACGCATGGTTGCCGCGCGCTCGCTATTAGCAGCAGCGCGTAGCTGCGGCTGCGGGAGGGAAGCCACCGAGCTCTTATCGGCCGACGCGGCCGGAGTGCATGTGGATCTTGGAGAGGCCAACCACGCACGCGCGTGAAGAGATTTTTATGCTCGCTTGCGAGCGCACCTGACACTTGAGAAATGCGTCTAGCGACACGTATGGGCGATTCTCGACTCGATAGACGACGGTCGCAGAGGCACCCCCTCCTTTTTCCGGCGACGCGGCCGTGCGTATTCCTCCCGGCGCAAAATCTACGGCGGACAAATTGGCCGTTTGTCATTGCTGACCGGACCGCGTTAATGCAGTCCGGTTTCTCCCTGACGGCGCGCCTATTTAACAGTGGATATACAGCCGCTCAGCGGCGGCGGCGTTTTACTTTTGATGTTGCGGTGAGCGGACGGGTGTTTCCCTTTACGGCCTGCAGACGAGTCTTTACAAAGCTCCTGTCGTATATCGCGGGCAATTAGCAAGCAGCTCACGCTGCGGCTGCCGTCTGCGGAGCATGCAAGTAGACAGGAGATTAGCAACCGCTGGCCTAGGCCAGTCAGCGGGAATCTTGTCGCGAGTAACCTGTTGATATGGGGCCACGATATGTTAATCTCACACGTCCCCTCCGGATCGAGCAACTCGAAAAGGCAACTCGGGGGCCAGCCGACGAGGATCTTCCGGGGGGGAAAGGAAATACACAGAGATACATGTTGTTGCAAAGACTGGAAGTACTCTTTTTTTATTTCTGCTTTTGTTTGAAGGCGCACTCAGTGCAGCTGCGCCCGACTCTATCGGCAAAATAGATTGCAGGAACAAGCGCGACGGCTTCAACTCCTTCTCTGTTGGAGGCCGGAAAGAGGGAAAAGAAAAATAAAGAAAATGTGCATAGCTCTATAGCACAAGGTAGTGGCTATGCAAACAAAGTAAAGATGCCCTACCACGACCGTACACGCTTCCGTGCTCTTGCAGCGATTTGGAAAAGTAAGTAAACCATGGCTTGAGTAGTAAAGAAAAGTAACACACTGAGAAGACTGGACCACTAATCGGAATTTGGACTGCGGTGTGAGGCTAGAAAACGTACACTGAAACACATTTATTCTCGCCCAATGGCTGCAGATAGAGGGGTGGTGACTGCTGATGTGCAAAGTCCTTTTTTAGCTATGCAACTTGTTTCTCAGCGTGTGCTGGGTTGCCGGCTGAACCGGCAATGTGAGTAGGGAAAAGGGGTGGGAAGGGTAATCATGGTCCAGCTAATTGACCCCCAGCCCTTTCTCGTGTATCTCTCGCCAAGCATGAGTACATAGCCTGTTGAGAGATTTGATTATCAATCACTCATTTGCATTAACAAGGTATATTTCATGTCAGGGGTGAATAAGAGTGAGGAGCTAGCAAGGAAAAAGAAGTAAGGGCGAAAAGCTCCCAATATCGAATGCCTAAGTGGAAAGTTGAAGGAAAAGCCAGGCGAAGGTCACGCATGCAGCGCACTATGAACTACCAGGAGAATATGGTGAAAAAAAAAAGTACGCGATAAAAACAAACAAAAGCAAACTGCATTGCAAAGCCTTCAAGTCTGACTTCAAAACGTGAAAAGGAGTACACGAAGTCTGTATGAAAAGCTCATGTACAGCAGTTTTGGTGTTCACTATAGCAGTACAACACCAAGCTACGCGCGGACAGCACACGCGGGTACTACTGTTTTCCCGCATGGCGCGGCCCTCGGTGTTTTGAACGCTGCGTTCACTGTCCTAAACACGGGCTTCAGACATCTTTCGGCGACAGGCGCTGGCTCAACGCCAAGTGACGCCGACAAGCGCCGTCTCAAATGGCAACTTGAAGACGTTTAGCCATCAAGCCCACTCTCCCCCCCCCCCCCCCCCTCCGCCCTTTCTTCTCTGCCAGAAAGCAATAGTCTATTCCGCATGCATGTGCGTGTGCATGTGCGTTTAGATGTAGATCTATTGGTCTCCGCTTTCCTCCTCCTCCTCCTCCTTTCCCCCCTTCTTTATTTTTCTTCTTTCCATGGGCTTTGTACGGATCCACAACCATCTTAGAACGCGTACGTAATAGACCTCGCATAATGATTGTGGGCTTAGCTATCGACCAACGCACACTTGCAACAACGGGACAGCTGTCTATAACGAGTACATATTACAGAGGCTGAATGTCCCTATCATCGCATTCAGCCGCGCTACAGGCGTGGCAATATTTTCACATGTATGACAAACGGAAGAAGGAAGCGTAATTATCTTTTCTTTTCCTTTTTTTTTTCCTTTTTTACAAACGTGCCCTTTTCGATTCAAATGTCGTCGTAACAAGCGCATCATCGCAAAATCGCGAATTATTTGCGCACCTGCGTTTAAAAAAAAATAAAATGACGAAGAATAAAAGATAAAGGCGACCAGCATGATGCGCTCTTCGTTATGTAATCTTTCCAGTTATTTGGCAGCGCTTGCGCAGAAAGCTCTGGAATTCGCAACGAGTTCTGTTATGAGGTGAAATTCCGTGCCTTCTCACTATCGTGTCCTTACCATAACGCATGATTAAAAAGCAAGGAACATAACAAAAATACCTCTCAACCTCAGTAATTAACACATAGGGTTCTACGAATGACGCACATTCTGAAACTGCACATGAACAGGCATTTTAGCCGGTCTTCTCGAAGCAAGAAAACCTTTTGAATGCTGTAGGCAGCGAGAACTTACAAATACCTCCAGTAGGGGTACAATGTCTTAATGCTATGGAAAGAAACATGTACAGAAAAATCGATTGCGAGTTAAGATCAGAAGGTAAATATATGTGCGAAGTGGGAGAAAACTCATCGAGCGGACTCGAGGAGAGTAAAAGAAAAAAAAAAAGAAGAACGGTGGAAACAACGAAAAAATGCGGAAGGAAACACACTGAAAACATAATAGACAAACTGTCTTACTCATGCAATGAGTAGGCTGCATCATGCATACACAGTTGAGCATAATTTTCTATCTCGAACGCCGCTACGTGACTGCAACAAAATCTATGTTTCATTTTCACAAACAAAAAAACTGTATCTCTAATATTTAGAACATTTTGTCGTATACAAGCGAGCTGTCAGCGTTAGCCGCAGTTATCGGCGGCATGTTTCACCGATAAGGTTGCATAATTACAACAATATCTGGGGTTTTACGTCCCAAAACCACGATATGGTTATGAGAGATGCCGTAGAGGAGGGCTCCTCAAATTTCGACCCCCTGTGGTTCTTTAACGGCACTGACATCGCACAGTACACGGGCCCCAGCATTTTGCCTCCATCGAAATGCAGCCGCTGCGGCCAGGATTATACAGATACCGCGACTCTCGGATCAGCAGCCAGTACCATATAGCCACACATAGACAACCGTGGCGGGGCGATAAGGCTGTACGGCATATACGTTTACTAAGCATGCATCTTGTGAGATTTGTTGCGGTTTTTTGAAGAAAAAGAAAACATTCCAAACCACCACTTATGATATTTTATTTCCCAAAAGCAAAGACAAAACGGCTGCACATACGGTAGCTGAATAGTTGTTTTCTGTATCGCTTTACCTTAGGAGGGGGCTGAGAAGGGAGGGACGTGACTGGCCCTACGTGCACTGTACATGATATATATATATATATATATATATATATATATATATATATATATATATATATATATATATATATATATATATATATATATATATATATATATATATATATATATATATATATAGTCTGGCTCTTTAATCCATAAAGAAAAGGCTAAACAACCGCACTGAACATTGACCAAGTATTCAGTCATCACTTGAGCTAAGAGATCTTCTCATGCTTATGGCAGCGTGTGCATCTCACGTAGCGAACACACCCTTGAAGAACACCCTTGTAAGCAGTGGTCTCTACAGGATGTATACTTGGTTTGTTGAGCGCAGCGATGTATTTTGTGTATGTTCAGCAACTGCCGTGCACTGTGCATACGATTACACGTTTTGTCTGCATATTCATCGGTTGTAGAGGTAAGAGAACATTGTTTGAAAATTGCATTGACGTGCTTTGCGTCACAAATAACGACTTGGTGAAAAGGGTGGATTTGAAAGCTTGTCCTCTGAATTAAATGATACCTGTATCCATAGGCGTGGCTTTGAGAAAACGCAAACGTCAAACGTCCTTTATGGCTCATTTAGTAAGTCCATCTTTTTAAGTTTTCTGAACAATAGGCTTGCAGCTCGAAAATCATCGTGCAGGGTGGGCAATCTTGTCTAAACGCTTTTCACAGGGAAGAGTCGTTTAATGGGGTTATTTCTTGTCTTAAAAACACGATAAGAAAAGTTCAAATATTCTTTCAGATGCAAAATCACTGACGCTGAGCGTGTTCACTAGTTGAATTAAACGTCGTCCCGCAACATATATATATATATATATATATATATATATATATATATATATATATATATATATATATATTGTTTAGTAAGCAGCTCATCTACGCGAAGTATTTATCTAGTACGAACCACAAAAAGTCTGTTACTTAGGCTACCATTCATTTGGAGTGAGCATTTATCGCAGAAACAGTTACTTAAAAGCTTGATATTCAGTTTCTGCTATTGATTTCTATCTGCGCTTTATGGGCAACATGACTCAAAGAAACGCTGGGAACTATACGTCACACTGTGTGTGTGTGTGTGTGTGTGTGTGTGTGTGTGTGTGTGTGTGTGTGTGTGTGTGTGAGACTGTAGGTATTGTGATAACATGTAATCATTGTGCATACCGTAATCGGCGCTGAACACCTGTAATAGCAAGCCAGGCCTCACACCAGGCAAACATATCTACCTCTCTCTGACAAAATTGAATGCATACCAGACTAACACAGTGTACACTTATGTACTAAACAGTGTCCTTCACTGCTCATGGTCCTTTCAGTGCTCGTTCATTGAAAATTAATGTAAGCGACGCAGGCCATATAATACACAGTTCTTGTGAGCTCACTGTCTTCGTTCACAGATCAGTCAATCTAGACTGGGGTGCGAGATCACAGTGAAATGTGCGTCAGAGCGGAATGGATGACGTGACCAAACTTCCGCTATGCAAGCCAAGAACCCCGCGCATCATCGGCTTACGGATATTTGCAGCATCACAGGCACCAGCGCTATGGTCCCTTCAACGTGGACGTTTGTACTAGCATTGATCATGAGTTATAAATAAAAACAAAACTGGTGACCTTGACAAGTTATACTCAAAACCTGCTCACACGAGTCTTCAGACTAAATCCAGAGTTCGCTTCGAGGAAACGATCCGACCGCAAAACAGCGGCACTAGAAAGAGGCTAGATTGCTTTTTTTATCTATCTTTATTACTTCTTCTTAACTTTTTCGTCTCGCGTACTTCCTATCTCACCTTCTCTTTTAAAAAGACGTGGGGGAATAAACTAACGGCCGCCGGAAACTGGAATGGCGGCGAGTAATACCGAAACGTAAAAGTTTGGCAAAAGCACGCGCATCGGTGCTCGCCACCCGCGCGGATGTTTCATATGCATCGCGCTATGCTTCACTTAGGCGCAAATTCCGTGAAAACCGTCTGCAAACGCCTGTAAGCGCGCCTATTTAACATGGGACAACTCTATGAAGACCACTCAGCAGGAGACTTCGTCGACAGGCAAGAAAAAAGGGAGCGAGGAGAAAACAAGAAAAAGAAAGAGCCTATGTAAACAAATATCGAAAGCTCTAGCGTGTGCGAGGCGCAGGAAACGAACAAACAGCGTGTGAACGCATGCGTGCACGACCACAAACAGCTCACGCTTACAAAATGGAGGCAGGTTCCCGCGGTTTGTCCGTAGCCTGCAGCCGTCCTGAATGACGGGCGGGGTCTGTGACTCACGTATGTTTAATGGATGTAGTTACGACTCGACGAAGGCAGGAAAGCAACCTGCAGATCTGGCCGCGATGCGGCCGCTTATCACGCCGTCTTGCAAGGTCGCTCGACAAGGCACGACTGTTAACTGGTTGTTTGCCTCATTCTGGTTCTCCGTTCGGTCTACCTGGCCGCGGACCCGATCGATCTTGTTTCGGCCGACAGGTGCCAGGCGGGGTGCCCAAACATGCATCTACGACCACTCTGGCAGCCACCATGTGTCGCCGGGAGCGCGGGGGGAAGTCCGTTTCGGCTGGAAAGTTCAAAGGGCCAAAACATAGCGCCACTCCTGCGAGACACATGTTCTTCGCCATACAGGTCTTGCAGAACGACGTGCCGAACGGGGACTTATACATCTCCGGACACTGCTATTATACGCTTTTTTGTAGCCACTGCAAAGGCGCACAGTTTCGGGTCGCCTTGCTGCCCCGTCAGACTTCTAGATCTTTTCGTTCTGACACGAAACTGCTACTGCACAATCTTTCGTGCACTCTTTCCGACAGTGATCTACTGGTTCCTCGCCTCCTCTTTAAGAAGCGCGAGAGAGACAAGCGTCTCGTCCAAATATCGCAACGGCGCCACATCTGACTCTGCCCCGCCGCAGCTCTCTCCTTTCTCAACGTGTGCCGCCAGGAGGCGTTACAGGGGCCGGCAGATGCCTTATCGGTGCCACCGCAAACGATAGGCTTTCTCGGATGCCAATTATGGCGCCCTGAGGGACGGCCGCTAGTCAAACACGGCTCGAGCGAACCATAACACGGCCGCCCAGAGCATCGGCGGGCCTCCGACGTGGCTGGAATGCACAAATTATCGCTCCCAGGTGCGACTTGGCCGCCTTTGCCTTCTTCTTCCCGCCCCACTGTAATGCGAGCATCGGCCAGGGTTCGCCTTCCGCGATCACGTACGCTACATTACGGCGGTAATTTACTGCGTCGACCTGTCTCATGTGTCAATCTTGGCTCGGAGAAAATTATTTCCCTCTCTTCGACCGACCGGTCAGTATAGCCTATGGTCGGCTATGCAGTTGCCTTATGCATGCATGCATGTTACCATGTCGGCCTACGATCCGGTGCACTACCTTTCGAACGCGCGTCGACGGCACAGAGACGTGGCAGCGAAGGCAGGCAACCGCGCTTGTCTCTGCTGGCGTCACGGTGGCGCCTGCATTTTCACGCTAGATGGGAGCAGGCAATTCCTCGTTGCTTCTTGCCACTGCTAGCTCGTTAAGGCCATTACGCTAGATAACGAAGCATCTGATCAAATCATTGCTTTAGAATGAGTCATCATGTGACATCAACGCACGCCATATTGTTGTACGATTCGCAGCTTCCAGTACGCTCCTGCAGATAAACATGTCACGATAAAACGCAGTAATTCGGTGCGCCGGCTGTACAACAAAACGTTTGATTTCTTTCCATGCCCCGCCACGGTGGTCTAGTGGCTATGGTACTCGGCTGCTGATCCGAGGGTCGCGGGATCGAATCCCGGCTGCGGCGGCTGCATTTCGATGGAGGCGAAATGTTGAGGCCCGTGTGCTGTGCGACGTCAGTGCACGTTAAAGAACCCCAGGTGGTCGAAATTTCCGGAGCCCTCCACTACGGCGTCTCTCATAATCAGAGCTGGTTTTGGGACGTAAAACCCCACATAACAACAACAACAACAACAACAAGATTTCTTTCAGCCCCCAGAGTGGCCTGAAAGGAATATATCGACGCAGCATTAATTCTCATCGCCGACAGCGCGCCATAGCGTTATAACCACTAGCTGTAGTAGGAGGTCATGAATACAAATTTTTCCGCATCGGTATGTAAGCGGTTTACCACAGTTACGTGGCTCGTAGCAAAGCTGGTGGCATAGTTACGAAAGATAACGCCAGCGTGCAAGATCGCCAGATAGCCTTCTTCATAAGCTGGGATGTAAGAACAGCGCGGGTCTCCATAGGGTCGTTTCAGGCTTTTGTTTTATTTGTACAAGTGCTTCTATTCGTACATGTATACTTCTCGAAACCTGTATAACGGAAATTTCATAAAAGAGGACCTTGCAATCACGAGCTCAGGGCTGTTAATAGCTATACTGTTGAACACGTTATCATATAGGTAGCTGTTCCAGACTGATGTAGAGTAACTAAAGCAACTGACAAAACCGGAACTGCCCCGCCACGGTGGTGTAGTGGCTATGGTACTCGGCTGCTGATCCGAGGGTCGCGGGATCGAATCCCGGCTGCGGCGGCTGCATTTCGATGGAGGCGAAATGTTGAGGCCCGTGTGCTGTGCGACGTCAGTGCACGTTAAAGAACCCCAGGTGGTCGAAATTTCCGGAGCCCTCCACTACGGCGTCTCTCATAATCAGAGCTGGTTTTGGGACGTAAAACCCCACATAACAACAACAACAACAACAACAAGATTTCTTTCAGCCCCCAGAGTGGCCTGAAAGGAATATATCGACGCAGCATTAATTCTCATCGCCGACAGCGCGCCATAGCGTTATAACCACTAGCTGTAGTAGGAGGTCATGAATACAATTTTTCCGCATCGGTATGTAAGCGGTTTACCACAGTTACGTGGCTCGTAGCAAAGCTGGTGGCATAGTTACGAAAGATAACGCCAGCGTGCAAGATCGCCAGATAGCCTTCTTCATAAGCTGGGATGTAAGAACAGCGCGGGTCTCCATAGGGTCGTTTCAGGCTTTTGTTTTATTTGTACAAGTGCTTCTATTCGTACATGTATACTTCTCGAAACCTGTATAACGGAAATTTCATAAAAGAGGACCTTGCAATCACGAGCTCAGGGCTGTTAATAGGCTATACTGTTGAACACGTTATCATATAGGTAGCTGTTCCAGACTGATGTAGAGTAACTAAAGCAACTGACAAAACCGGAACTGCCCCGCCACGGTGGTGTAGTGGCTATGGTACTCGGCTGCTGATCCGAGGGTCGCGGGATCGAATCCCGGCTGCGGCGGCTGCATTTCGATGGAGGCGAAATGTTGAGGCCCGTGTGCTGTGCGATGTCAGTGCACGTTAAAGAACCACAGGTGGTCGAAATTTCCGGAGCCCTCCACTACGGCGTCTCTCATAATCAGAACTGGTTTTGGGACGTTAAACCCCACGAAACAACAACAACAAAACCGGAACTATAGGGCTATTTGAAAAGTAAGGGCTGTGGTTTATACTTACGTAGTGGTGTTTCAGAATAAAGTTCAACGTGTGCTGATCCATCTAACGAATGTTTCTAAAGGCACTGAAGTTGTCACTTTGATCTTAAAGAAAAAAATCACAGCATATCCACGGGGTGAATGATGATGAGTGGGCGAAGCTCCGGAGGGAATCATCGGTAAACCGTGAACCTCCCGTGTAATTCGCCCAGTCGATCATCATGTAAGGACGTCTTACGCAGCCCCTTACACAGGCCGGAACGCGCACCGCGTTTGCCGACGCCATCACATGACTGCTGAGAGAGTATAAGGCGGAGAGGCCACAGCGTCTTACACCAGCTTCTTACACGGGCCGTAACGCGCTAGCACAAACGCGTTAGAAACGCGCAGTCTTTCGTTAATGTTGGGCGTTTACTGTCACCGTGGTGCATGTGTTTATGTGCGCTTCGTGGCGTAGTGGCTAGCGCCGCGCGTTCGGAAGCGAGGGGTCCCTGGTTCGATTCCGCGCTTCGGACACAACGTTCGGAATGTTTTTCTCATCGTCCATGGTCCACCAAGCGCGATCCGACACGTACGGCGACGATCCAGGAGAATGAGAGGAGCGCTCCCCGCGCAGCAGCCAATCGAAGAGCAGCTGCACCGCCAACGCCATCTAGCGTACCTTCACCCAACCGCCATATTGTACGCATGTCTATGGGACAGCGCACTCTCGGAAACGGGACGAGAAATGGAGATGACGACACAGAATGCATACAGCGCCATCTAGTGTATCGTCACCCAACAGCAGTTTGCATGCATCTCTATGGGACAGCGCCATCTATTATATGCTATTGTAAGCTAAGGGAGACGCTACTGGCTACGCAGGATGCATCGACAACCGAGAACCGCCCAGGTGATGCCATAAGGAGCTTCGCCCCTAAAACGCAGGCAACAATGCCCGCCTCCTCGCAAAAAGTGTGCGGTGGCATTCGATATTTGGGCTCAAAACGATCATCAGCTGTCACAATTCGTGGAATGTTCTGTCTATAGTTTTTAGTCTCGGAGTATTGTGTAGTGGATAGGCTAGAGCAGTGGTCTCAAACTCACGTCAGCTTGCGGGCTGCATTCACGAAATTCAGGACAGTGGGAAAGGTTACAGAAAAGATTTTTTTCCCCGTATCTCACATTGGGGCGATTTCTGAAGGGGATTTGGTGTCAGAATTCCAGAAACGTATCAATACTGATCTCCGGCATCACTTAACCTGGCAACTACGAAACCACCTCTTGAGCCCAACACATCCAAAAACCGCCAGTTGTTCTTACTCACGAAGTTCCTTTCTGGTGTGGTTGCAGTTTGACGGCTCATGAACACACCAAAAAAAAAAAAAAATGCTTGAGGCGAAGACAGTCATATGCGGGTCGGGCAGCTAGCAAAGACTCTGCGGGCCGCATATTTGAAACCCTTAGGCTAGAAAATGACGCGAAGACTTTAAAAATGGCGGCTCAAATGCATCTCATAAACAGCGGGGTGCTATAGGCCCATTTTTCAGACCTGTAAAATCGTATAAGTGAAATCGTTTAAGTGAAAGTTTAAGTGAAAACACTTAGAGTTCATCGACGATTGTAGTTTAGTGTCCGGATGGATCAATTCGCTCTTTTTTAGCTATCCTCTATACTGACAATATTATAAAGGAAAGGTTGCGGTATCACTGATTGTGACAAAATGGGTTCCGGAAATGCTCACCGGCCAGTGCAAAAAAAAAAAAAAAAAAAAAGAACGTCAAGTGAACGAGTCTTTTCGAATCGCTGTTGATAAAACGGGAATGATATGATATCGCTGTTTGTGACGGGCGTCGAGACAAGAATATTCTGCTCTACGTAGAAACCAAACAGTGAAATCACTGTTATTACTCTTGGGCACCGAAGCCAAAGACTGAGTATTGTACAATACTCAGTCTGCCACGAAAAACATTTACTAATAAAAATATTTTTGGCAAATGAGTGCTGCGGAAACCTGCAAGGTGGAGTACCGTTTATGAAAGGGAAAATTAGCCTTGTCCTTGTGCTACAAAACGGGTGGATGCTAATTTTCCCTTTCAAAAATATTTTTCTTTACAAGCATACGGCCCTTAAATTTTGAATAATCCCCCATACAACTATAATATATACAAAGGTACAACATTGGTATGCGGATAGAGCCTAACATTTTATTGCCTATTCACACAGTAAGTACCATTTTAAACAGTGCTGCAGCTGCAGCACCTTTCCCTCAGTCAGGCTTGTAAGGTTACGAGCTTACCCGCAGCTTGCACACCTGTGTCAGTTTGGCAATAAGGTGGTCGCCACAGCCTTAGCGCTCCATCTTAATGTTCGGCAGACTTATGAAAATTCTAAATGAGTTGTACGTAGCAGTGGCGTAGCCAGAAATTTTTTTCGGGGGGGGCTCGGAATTTTCGACGGGATATATATATATATATATATATATATATATATATATATATATATATATATATATATATATATATATATATATATATACTTTCGGAACGAAAATATGCCCGTGACGCATTTGCGCGGACCGTCGCCCAATGAGTATACATCTGGACAGCATGTACGGCGTACTTCAGCCTTCAGTTGTCATGTCACTGAGCGTCGAGATAACGATACTCTCGCATATTCAAAACTTTCACCAACGACAACGTATATGCGAAAGCTAGCAGAAAGACTATTTCTCCACCACTGCGAAGATTCGTCACTTGCGCACGCTACTACGTCGACGATAATTTCAAAATAAACTATAATGATCGATGTACACATACGCATGAAATGCTGTAAATAATTCGTGATAGAAGGCGCAGCCGGGAATGGCTGGCAGCATACCTGAGGTAGGTAAGCTGAAAATGACGCTACAGCAAACACATTTTTTTAAAACCTTTATGAATTGACCATGGCGTTGTCCAGATAAACTCCGGAAGACTTTCTCCAACATGCTAGTAAACATACAGGACAATATTTTAGTATATATTTCGTATTTATGATTTCCTCACCCAAACTCACCGGTTCGCTACATTATACAGGCGCTTCTTTCACAAAATTTTCGATGCATTCGCAGGAAGAACCGAAATTCGCCTGCGATTGTGATTCTAAGTAGCTCCAAATCTATCTGTCCTGAACATTTTACCACATCTTTTTTAAGAGAATTAAGCCTGTTGCGTTACAGAAAAATGCCGTCCTCATTAACATGGTAGGCCTCCCGAAACATGAGCTTGTCTCCACTAAACTCATAAACACCACCATCCAGGCCCTTTCACGAACAATTGCACATTTATTAAGTTGAAAAACGTGGTAAAATATCCCTTCATATTGAAAAACATTTTCATGCGGTTTGCCATTTTACAATTCTAGCCAGATAAATTAAAAATCCCAAAGTGCTGTTGGGACTAACGCCAGTGTAACCCTACAGTTACTTCGAAACATGCTGAATGCAAGTTGAGCTGGATAAATCTGATTTGGAACTCAATGAAGTGAACATCGGCATGGTGAGATGTCCCTACTTCGCGCAAGGGGGGAGGCGGCTCTACGCCGCAACACTTCACAAGTGCCACAACTACGCTACTACTCCGTTAGAAATGCTTCATGTAATATCACTACTCGCTCACCCCCCTTTGGCCACACACCTCAACAACCATTTAACCAAAACGAACTCGTGCTGGGGCCGGGAAGAAAAGAGGCAACAAGCTTAATTAACTCAACAAAACATGGACTTTAATATGTCAACATGATCAAAGTGTACAATTAACAATTAGTAGACGTAATGATGCAAGGCACACAAAGAGCAACGTAAACTCATAGTGCAGCACAGGAATTAACAGGGCAAACAAACTCGTCAATGAACGGCAGATACAAGGGGTAAAACTGCTCATAAACTAACGGCGCGATGTCTTAAGTACGCTTGCTGCCGCCAACGAAAGGAACGCTTATCTGGGTGTGCTCCATCGGCGCATAGGTCTCATCGCCGGCCTGTGGACTGGTGCTTTGTTAGAAACTCGGATATCGATCACGAAGTTGCCGTAGCTCACGTATTCTCCCCGATCATTGCTGCTCGCATCCTGATCTCGTAAAGACTAAATCGTCTCTCCTAGGTTGGAGAGCCGAACGCCCAGGCTCGCACGGGGGATCGCAAGCGAAGCTTACTTCTTCACATGACTCTCTGCCTCTCTTCGAGTCTCTCGAATCTCCAAAATTCCGCCCTGTCCTTTGTCCCGAGACGAGTTTTTCTCCCTGACAGCCCCGACTCACCGGGGCGTCTATCCAATGGTTGCCCACGGCAACAACGCCGGTAGCAAACGCACCAGCCCAACCCGCCGTGCGACTATTTTTTGGGACTCGCCTGCACAGTGTAACGCAGTACGAGCTTGTCTCCAAAAATATAGAAGGCAAAATATAAACATACACGAAACTCGACAGTCGGACAGGACGTCGGACAACCTAACCGGCGACACTTGTGTACAGATTACGGTAACGAGCCTTAGCTACCACCGGTTCCATTCTCTAACACTCCAGGTGCAAGCAATTTGGCACCGTCTAGACGCCCTCACGCTGGAAGTGCCCGGTGAAAAGACGTGCCTGTCGGCAGTCGCTCCTTTGTGGCCGGTCAGATGTCCGCGTCCGAGAAGCATTTCTGCTTACTGCATTGCACGGTGATCGAAACATACCGGGGCTTTGTTCAGGCACTTACGAGCCGGCTGGGTTCGCTTTGGCTTCGGCACTCTGTCGTCTTCAAGGTCGCCGCCTAATGCATACTCTCATCTGGTCCGCCGCGCAAACGTCACCTTTGCTGTCAAAGCGCGGTTTCCGCAAAACTCGCTGGTAACGAAAGTCCCAGCGATTCTATGACCGCAGCGGGAGCCGAAAAATAGGATTGCAGAAGGCGAAAAATTCCCGCGTTACCGTGTCTCGCCCAGCCGACGCCAGTCGGGGCGTCACAATTGCACAAGGATCGGTATTACGTCCAATATTTCCTGCATCAATGACGTTCGCCATAAGCTTTCAACTTACGAAGTTCACAAATGTACTCACTTGATGCAGCACCAGCATCGACAAATACTAGATTATCAACTAGTACTAGCCGTATCTCACTGGTATTTGCATGTCAGAGTTAAGCGCGGAACTTATTAGACGCGTACTGTACAGGAAAGTAACACACACACAAACGAGCTGAACACACACACAAGCTGAAACGTCATTTGCTTGAACCTTACGCGATCGCTTGCTACACTGAGTTGACAATATTACATGCCTAGCGATCAATTTAGACACATCAAGGTTTAAAAAAAGTCTGTAAAAGAAAGCTGTCTTATCGTTCTCACACGTTATTTTCCCTATGACCTTCGGCGGGCTTGGTACGCTTTTTTTTTTTATTATTTCGCTGTCACTTAGCTGTCACGATGACCTTAGCCCGCGAGCTTTTCACCCGCAGCAAAACCACGCAGGTTTCCGGGTACGCAGACTCGCCGTATTCTTCCATCACCGCAGAGAGCTAATTGTCAACACATTGCAAAAGCGTCTGCCTGCCGCGGCGCTGTGCTGCAGAGACTGCAAGCTCCCTTTCCAAGCTCTTATCGCAGCACTCTTTCCCGATAAATGACAGGTTCCCCTCATTTGCCACCACCGTTTCACGCAGACAAACTACAACCTTCCTTCCCCGCCATAGAGTGACAAGTCAACTTCCTTTGTGTGTTGAAAGAGCCGCGTTCTTTTAAGCCCACCGCAGAGACGTGACCGCCCATAGCCGCACCTTCGCCGAATGGACACCTTTGTTCGTATATGTGATGGGCCAGCATAGATAGGCAGGGGGGCACGGGCCGGAAAAATTTCGGGGGGGGGGGGGGGCTTCAGCCCGGTCAGCCCATGCCTGCCTACGCCACTGGTACGTAGGGCTAGTTGGCATTCACACATCGAATTCGTCGTGAAGCAGCACAACGGAACGTGTTGCCTTGCTACCATTCTTTTCTGTCGTTTCGTTGCTCTACTTCACAATGAATTCGGTGATGAATATTTCTTAAACGGGCACCAACTAAGGGTCACCTTGAGGCAGAGATATAGCATAGGATCGAGGAAAGATAATCTGTTATGTGTTATTTTTCCGCTTTGAACTTTAACAAGTAAATAAAATGTGCGTATCTCCCTTGGAGAGCGACGAAAAAAGTCGAGCGACGTAGTCGGTGCCCCCAGTGACGTCATTCGTTGACGTCACTGGGGCAGCTTTCTAGCGGTTTTTGAAACCAAATTGCGAATTCCCCGGTGCGTGCAGTGCAATGATATCTGGCTCACATGTTCAGATGAGCCTCCACGACTGATCAGCACCGTTTTCTATGTTCAAAGAGCGTTGCAGGACCGCTTTATTAATGGCCAAGAGAGTGGATTGCACAACGGCGCGTCAACCGTGTATACCTTGTTCATTTACTAATGGTGGCGTACTGTACAACAAACGTGCACACTCCGCCACTACATATTCGAACTCCGTTTCTTGCAGACAGGCATTGTTTACTGTACGTATCGCGTCTCCTGTATCTCAGTGGGCTGGCCAGAGCCGCGATATGATTGTTTCGAATGTAGTTCTCACATTGTTCGTAGCACCTTGCGCTGATAGGACGTGGTTGCGTGGTTGCTAGCAGTGCGCAGTTTTTTGTGTGCGTAATGCGTATAGAGCTGCTTGCTCACATGCCCTGCATGCGCCTGTATACGCGAGGTGTCAAAGGTGACAACTTCGAAAATTCTCGAAAATTGTCATTGGTTACAATTGGCGAAATCTAATGCGTGCCGTAAACCAATGAATTTTAATGTCTATTAGTGAATCTCAGTTTACTGGCTATCCTTTTTAATGTTCCTGTCGTTCGACGCTTCTGAAGGATTACCTCTAAATTAAGTTAGTCATTTTCCTTTTGCCTCGGAAATATATTTAAAAAACAATTTTGAATGTGTCAATTATACAAAATTGATGAAGAAACTTTTGAAAACGATGTAGAACAGGGAATGTCGCTAGAGCCAATGCTTCGACAAGTGGACATGTCTTCGTCAGGGCAGTTACTTCAACGTTTCAACAATATCTTCATCAATTCAAGCCTACATCTTGTGCTTCTGTTCTAGTTCAGTTACATCAAAGTAATGGAAAGTTACAGGACGTGGTGCATCTGTAGGCTTGACTACTTCCATCACGAACCTTCCCCCCTTTGTTTTTTTATAAGCGCACGCGCCTGCATGGCCGGATTTTATCGGTGCACCATCTTAGTCGAAACACTCCGCCTGCGCTTCCCTACCTCATATACTTGATCAAGCCAATCGGGAACACCAGTGACCGATTGTTCCCATGCGACCCCAACCGATTATTCGCGATAAAAACGGACTAGAATTGAAGCATCAAGCGAATACTTTTCTGCGTGCTGTTCTGCTTTAAAAAAAGAAAAAAGAAAAGAAGGAAACGAAACGAAAAGAGGCCGGAAGCGGGAGAACTGATAAAATATTGCGAATTCCGACTATATACACGCTATATAGAGGTAAGAAACAAACAAATCTTTTAAGACTTTAATGCTGCCAGCCCATTGTGGTAGCTGACAATGACCTACACGGAATTTCTGTGTGGGAGACTTCCTGGTCTCCCGAAAGACGAAATCATGGAGATTGTATCTGCGCCTATCCTGGTATTGCACTCGCGTACAAACTGACAAGGAAAACGTAGCTCACGTATACGTGGACAGCGGTACATTCCTTACGCTGCGCAGCGAAGAATGCATGCGAACCATCACGTTGGTCCTCGGCATTCTGTTCCTGGTATGTCCCGCTGAACGGCAATGGAGCTTTCCCTGAAAACTCGTTCCCGCAGTAAAATCTCGCGGAGACTCGTTCGCAGCTCATGACCGCTGTCAATCCGCTGACACGACGAAACGAAGGAAAAGGTATATCGTGTTATTTTGTGGAGGTGTACATTTACGAGAGGATACCCACTGTGCGGACTTGGCAACACTAACATTCGTTGCGCTTTCACGAGAACTATAGGGTCGGAGTAGTGCATAACGATTCTGCGACGATTCTTTTTTTTTTCATCTGGCCAGTAATTCGAGCTGCACTCTGCCCGCGTGTATCACGTCGGATATAGCCAGTCGTGCGCGGTGGGTGATACGAAAGGACTAGCCTCTAGCAAAAACCTCGCGACCTTGATTGCATATACAGCATGGAGCGTTATCATTCCAGCCACTTCCGGGAAACAGCTTTCTCCCGTCAGAAACACCATGCTTACATCGCATGATTTGCCCAGTATTTATTGCTGCTTTTTATGCGTCAAACGCAAACGCCCCTCCGAAATGTGCAAGTGTGCATTCTGCGCGCTTTCTGGGCTCACACCCGCGAGTGTGATGCCGTTGAGAGAATGCGGCAATAAAAAGAGAGGGAGAGGAAAAAAAAAAGAAACGTTGCATAATACAAGACGGTCCAAAGCGATTCACGAGGCCCGCTGCTGTCGTCGGGGTGTTGTAAGATGTAGCTACTCTGGTAGGAGCAGCCAGGGAGCCACCGATGAATAGCAAACGAGGTGGCGATACACTGAGACCGGCTCGATAAGATCGCAGCTTTTATTTCCCGCGATGCGATTCTCCCCCTCCCCGTGTGGGCCTCCCACCGCCGGCGCCGCGCCTCCGCCCGGCTGACTCGGGGTCGCAGATAACGGGAGCCGCATTCCCCCGCCGCCTTTCTTTAGGCGGCAACATTTCACGGTGCGCTCGGTGACCCCCTTTCCTGTCTCGGTGCACGCTCTGCTCTTATTCACCGCTGACGTACTCGTCTTCCCCGCCCTCGGAGCGACGCGCCAGCGTTCCCGCTGCCGACGCCGCTGCTTCCTTTTCAGATAGTTTTCGGAGGGGGGCTCCCACCCCTCAGTCCCGTGGGAGGCAATAAATCTTTGCGCGAACGAGATCGAAGCGCGGCTGGGGGCCGTCAGTGGCATTTAAACAATTGGCGTTCTCGAGAAGTGAGGCAGCGGGGACGCTGCACTCTACAATGGGCGTCCACGCGTGCTCCGGGAAGTGGAGCCGAGTGTGGCGCGGCTGCTCGTTCTGCGCTCAATTTGGGTTCGCAGCTTGGGCTTCACTGGAAATTGTTTCGGTGTTGAGGAGAGTGCCCACTTATGTTTATATTTAAACTGATTGACTGTTGAATAAAAGCGGCATGTTGAACACCAATAACGAAAGCACTAATAATATGAGCGTTTTAAGGTTCGCACGCGAAAACCAGAAGCTGACAATGGTGTGATGATCCCCCCTGTGGACCGTTTTGTTTTGCTGACAGGTGTTCGAGAAGAGAGTCTTATGTTCTGAGAGCCCGATAGCGTTAATTTCTGCGCAAAAATTCGCACAACGCGTCCAGATGTGAGCCGATTGAAAGTCGGGGATAACGTGCTTAGTATAGGTGGTAAAACTACTCGGTTCTTAAACAGTTATTTTAACTGTGGCATAACTACATAGCTATCTAGTCATTTTCATCCTGCCCCTGGATCAGGCATCACCTTCACAAACTTGTTTGTACTCGTAATTCGCTTTGTATGGGAATGGATAACACACCTACATGGGACTGTCGAATTAGGCAATTTGACGAGATTGGTACACTTGCAGAACCAACATCAAACAATTTAGCAGAAGTGATCGCTCAGAGGGACTAGCTTCGTCCTACAGTGAAGCAAATAAAAAAACCAAAAGAGAAAACAGCACGACGATCACAATATTAAGTGGTAGGCAGGCCCCCAGTTGTTATTTTCTTGAATTTAAGTTTAGTTGCTGCAAGGCCAATTTGAGCAAAGAAAGTTGAAAAGCACCCCGCCATGGCTGGTCTAGTGGCTATGGTATTCGGCTGTGTATCCGAAGGTCGCGGGATCGAATTCTGGCCGCAGCTGCTGCATTTCGATGGAGGCAAAATATTGAGCCCCGGTGTACTGCGCGTTAGCAGGCACGTTAAAGAACCCCAGGTGGTCGAGATTTTCGGAGCCCTCCACTACGGCTTCTGTCATAGTCACAGCTCTTTTGGGACGTAAAACGCCAGAAATCAAAGTTCAAACGCGAAACAAGCTACGAACTAGATCGGAAATCTTTCACGTAGCAAGCACTGAAGGACACTTACAAAGGCGTTCTGAACGAAGAATGATTCCTGGGGTTTTACGCCCACATCCACAACATGGTTATGAGAGGGTTCCGAAAATTTCGACCACCTGGAGTTCAACGTGCGCTGACATCGCATAGTACATGGCCTCAACATTTCGCCTCCATCGAAATGCAGTTCCCGCAGCGGGGATTCGATCCCACGACACTCGGATCAGCATCCGAGTGCCATATAGCCGCTAGACACCGTGGCGGAGCATGCACGAAGGATGTAGTGCGCGCTATTCAGCAGCCAATAATTTGATCAGACGGACATCTCTGTGATCTATTGGCGATTAATTGCACCATAACTTGCGATATTTTATTCGCGTGGGCTCCAATTTCACCAGTGACATTGCTTATTAGACTTCATTATTGTTTCGGACCAACTTCTGAAGCGGTTTTCTCCGAAGTGACCAAATGTAAGAGGGTTTGTTGAAAATAACACATATCATTAATGTAACTGTCAAATGCATTTAAACAATAACCTTACCGGCGACCACAAGCACGATCAGCGCATAGGCAAATCAGATGTCTGAATGAGTAGGTGGTACACCATTCGCTCTCTCTCTCAGTGGGCACGTTGAATGGCATAAGCTAATGGGGCCCTGAACTAAGGGCTCCACCCTACGAAGAACATCCTTCATTCTGTTTTAAATAAATGTTTAATCTTTCTCTCTTTATTATTATTATTATTATTATTATTATTGTTGTTGTTGTTGTTGTTGTTGTTGTTGTTGTTGTTGTTGTTGTTGTTCTTCTTCTTCTTCTTCTTCTTCTTCTTCTTCTTCTTCTTCTTTTTCGGTGAGGAACAGTGGGCACACTGCACAGCCTAAAGGGGCTGTCAACCAATAAAACGGGCGACAACTGATCTCATCATAAGTATAGTCGACGGGTGAACGGTGACTGACGGTGTTAAGTTGGCGCTTACCAAACAGGATTTGCCCGTTAAGTTAGTAGGACTGATGTTTTCCCAGTTAAACATGGTGAAGCAGAAGGAAGGTACTGCGATAGTTGGGTGGTGATGGGCCATACGATACGGGCGCACCAGTCGCCAGTCGTCTCTAAGCCTTCAGGGAGCGTGTAGATACAACGAATCATTTATTAGAGCGGGGTTACGCGGGGAAGTTATTCGTAGAAGTGAGTAAAACTGCAAGTGAGATCAAGACTGCTTGTGGGAGTGATGCTATGGATCGATGAAGTGTTTATGGGTGGCAGACATTGTTTCAAGAGGGAAGAGAGCAAGTTGAAAATGAGCAACGGTGAGTGCGCCCTTCAATGGCAAAAAGTGACGAACACTTGGTGAAAGTGCGAAATCTTCTTAACTCTGACCGCAGATTGAATGTGCGGATGATATCAGGACAATTAAACTTGCCAAAAACTCTTGTGCACGAAACTGCGACCGAAAACTTCGGATTCGAGAAAAATTTGTACAAAACGGAGGCTCCACCACGACAATGCGCCGAGCCACATTGCCTTAGCTGTCATGCATTTCCTGACCAAATATGGCATCGCACAGCTTCCCCTGCAACTTTACGACCTAGACGTCGCTCTTTCGGACTCTTCCTCTTCCCCCGAATGAAAGGGTCATGAAAGGACGGCACCGCGGCTCGGTCCAGGCCATTCAAGAGGCCTTGACAAGAAAGCTAAAGGCCCGCCGCCACGGTGGTCTAGTGGATGGTACTCGGCTGTACAACCGAGGGTAGCGGGATCGAATCCCGCCGCGGCGGTTGCACTTCGATGGAGGCGAAAATGGTTGAGGGCCCGTGTACCGTGCCTTATCAAGTGACACTTCAAGACCCCAGGTGGCAAAATATCCGAGCCTCCACTAAATGCCCCCAGAAGGGACGTCCAACTGCAGTTTTCTCAGGACCTAAAGTTCTGTGCCTGCTTCCTGCTCCACTACGGCGGTCTCTCGTAATAACAGCTGTTTTGGGACGTAAAATCCAACAGTTAATCAAGATTGAACGAAGAATGATTTCTGGGGCTTTACGCCCACGACCACGACATGGTTATGAGAGACGCCATGGTGGAGGGCTCCGGAAATTTCGACCACCTGGAGTTCAACGTACGCTGGCATCACACAGTGCATGGGCCTCAACATTTCGCTTCCATCGAAATGCAGTTCGTGTGGCGGGGATTCGATCCCGCGACCTTCGGATCAGCAGCCGAGTGCCATATAGCCGCTAGACACGGTGGCGGAGCATGCACGAAGGATGTAGTGCACGCTATTCAGCTGCGAATAATTTTATCAGACGGATAGCTCTGTGCTCTATTGGCGATCAATTGCACCATAACTTGCTATCTTTTATTCGTGTGGGCTCCAATTTCACCAGTGACAATGCTTATTAGACTTCATTATTGTTTCGCACCAACTTCTGAAGCGGTTTTCTCCGCAGTGATCAAATTTAAGAGAGTTGGTTGAAAATAACGCATATCATAAATGTAACTGTCGAATGCACTTAAACAATAACCTTACCGGCGACTACAAGCACGATCAGCGTATAGGCAAATCAGATGTGTGAATGAGTAGGTGGTACACCATTCGCTCTCTCTCTCTGAGCGGGCACGTTGAGTGGCGCAAGCAAATGGGGCCTTGAACTAAGAGCTCCACCCTACGAAGAACATCCTTCATTCTGTTTTAAATAAATGTTTAATCCTTCTCTCTTTATTATTATTATTATTATTATTATTATTGTTGTTGTTGTTGTTGTTGTTGTGTTGTTGTTGTTGTGTTCTTCTTCTTCTTCTTCTTCTTCTTCTTCTTCTTCTTCTTCTTCTTCTTCTTCTTTTTCGGTGAGGAACAGTGGGCACACTGCACAGCCTAAAGGGGCTGTCAACCATAAAACGGGCGACAACTGATCTCATCATAAGTATAGTCGACGGGTGAACGGTGACTGACGGTGTTAAGTTGGCGCTTACCAAACAGGATTTGCCCGTTAAGTTAGTAGGACTGATGTTTTCCCAGTTAAACATGGTGAAGCAGAAGGAAGGTACTGCGATAGTTGGGTGGTGATGGGCCATACGATACGGGCGCACCAGTCGCCAGTCGTCTCTAAGCCTTCAGGGAGCGTGTAGATACAACGAATCATTTATTAGAGCGGGGTTACGCGGGGAAGTTATTCGTAGAAGTGAGTAAAACTGCAAGTGAGATCAAGACTGCTTGTGGGAGTGATGCTATGGATCGATGAAGTGTTTATGGGTGGCAGACATTGTTTCAAGAGGGAAGAGAGCAAGTTGAAAATGAGCAACGGTGAGTGCGCCCTTCAATGGCAAAAAGTGACGAACACTTGGTGAAAGTGCGAAATCTTCTTAACTCTGACCGCAGATTGAATGTGCGGATGATATCAGGACAATTAAACTTGCCAAAAACTCTTGTGCACGAAACTGCGACCGAAAACTTCGGATTCGAGAAAAATTTGTACAAAACGGAGGCTCCACCACGACAATGCGCCGAGCCACATTGCCTTAGCTGTCATGCATTTCCTGACCAAATATGGCATCGCACAGCTTCCCCTGCAACTTTACGACCTAGACGTCGCTCTTTCGGACTCTTCCTCTTCCCCCGAATGAAAAGGGTCATGAAAGGACGGCACCGCGGCTCGGTCCAGGCCATTCAAGAGGCCTTGACAAGAAAGCTAAAGGCCCCGCCACGGTGGTCTAGTGGATGGTACTCGGCTGTACAACCGAGGGTAGCGGGATCGAATCCCGGCCGCGGCGGTTGCACTTCGATGGAGGCGAAATGTTGAGGCCCGTGTACCGTGCCTTATCAGTGCACGTTAAAGACCCCAGGTGGTCAAAATATCCGGAGCCCTCCACTACGGCCCCCAGAAGGGGACGTCCAACTGCAGTTTCTCAGGACCTAAAGTTCTGTGCCTGCCTGCCTGCTCCACTACGGCGTCTCTCGTAATCACAGCTGGTTTTGGGACGTAAAATCCCAAAAGTTAATCAAGAGAGCTGAACACCTTTCCAGTTTCTGCGTTCCATGGAGCCTTCAGTGATTGGCAGTCACTGGAAACGCTGTGTTGACGCAGAAGGGGAATATACTGAAAAATATTAAGGCTACGTTTCAAAACTGTGAACAAATATATATATTAACATTTATACCGGTGTCACACGGGCGCTTCGAAGGCCTTCGAGCCGACGGTCCATCGACTCAAAAGTTGTGTTTAAGCTGCTACACGGGCGGTTTCGATGGCCGTCGAGTCGATAGTCTATTGAACTCGATAGACTATCGACTTGACGGCTATCGAAACCGCCCTTGTAGCATCTCAGACATGACTTTTGAGTCGATGGACCGTTGGTTTGAAGGCCTTTGAAGTGCACGTGCGACACGAGTATTAGTCGTACTACTTTCTGCACACACCGTGTATGCGTGTCATACACACAGCCCGCTCACTCCCTCGAACGTACGGACTTTCTGCGCACCAAATATGCCAACAAATGGGTCGTAAAAGGTGCAGGAGTGTTTAAACAAAACAGTGCCCTCACCCCGCACTGGAAATGTGAAGGGGCTTGGACTCGAGCATCTAGTTACGCTTACATTCAAGCTCCTTTATGCTGACGGCGAGAGAGAGACTGTGCGAGAACAGTAAGCAGCCTGAAAGCAACGCCGCTTCCGTTCGTCTTCCAGCCCATGTCGGAACGCCTGAACACTGCATTGCTCCGAAAGCGCCGGGAGCCAGGAGGTGGCGGGCAGCGTGCTCGCACGTGGCTTGGAGAGTGAAAGTGTGTAGGCCCCCGCGACCAGCTGCGTTGAACATTTTACTTCCTTTACTTCTTTCGCCGATGTCCCCAAGAGAACAAACTTCTCAGAAACTGGGCCGGGTAGATAGGAAAAACCGCGAACACGTGCTCTACTGCGCCAAAATGGGCCTTCGTTAAAAAAGATCGGCAAGTTGACGGGGGCCACAGGCGATTCCCTGTAATACCACATCCGTCGCGCGTGTGCCGTTTGAAAGCAGAAGTCGTTCGAACTCGAAGAGAGTGTGGCACCCAGCGAGAAGGCCTTTGACGTCGTTTTGAGTTAATATGTTTGTTTATTTTCCTTCCGTTCACTCTGTTCTCGAGAGGGGCGCACGAAAAGAAAAGGAGAAGAGGGCACAGTGTGTCCACGGTTTATGGCGGTGGTGCCCATGGAGCCGCGGCATAGAACGAATACGCGGGCCTTTTCTCCTTCGCTGCAGTGGTTCGTAATTATTTGCATCTCCGTACCCCTGGGAGTGAAGAGGCAATAAATAACCTTTCATGGACACATACGCGCGGCGTCTGAACACAACGCTTTTGGTGCTCTTCCTTCGTTTACAACGGATTTACGACTTTTCTACCTTAAACATTACGCTCTTTGTTTGACTTAACTGCTTCTCTTTATAGCTGTAATTAGGTGCTTGCAAGAAGCCTGCTTTGCTTACACACGCATAAGGCAACACTCCCACGGGGCGTCGAGTCAGCGAACGGTGGATGGAACTTCAGGCGTGATATTGGCCGGGCTGCCATAAGATGAATTGCAGTGTAAACTACAAGCACGGGCTTCAAAATGTATTTGCAGCAAAATAGTTTGGGTATAATGCAAGCGGGTTGAGTAGATTTCTACTCGTCGTTTCCTCTTGCCATGATCGCTCTTACAGCGAAGCTTTATGTGACCAGCTAGCTGATGCGTCCGTCTGGCGCCTGTACACCGAAAACTAAGAGGGCCAATTCCAAAAGCAGTGCGAAACCCCGTGTGAGGTGCAGAAAACTTCAGCCGCTGCGGAGACAGTGCGTGCGCGCGCGTGTGTGTGTGTGTGTTAAATTTGTCCCCCTGGTATGGAAAAAAATTAAAATAAGGTGGGGGTAGCCCGCGCCACCAGAAGGTATATCGGGCTTAAAGCCAATCGCACCATAAAGAAATAAGGAGAAGTGTTCCCAAAAAGAAAATTTTGTGGAAGAGCCAATTGAAAAAAGAAAATTTTGTGGAAAAGCCAATTGGAAAAAAAATGTATTCGGAAGCAAGGCCTGCAGGGCTTTTCCTTCTATAGTAAAGGCGAAGGGGAAAGCGGGAGTGCACTGGTAGGTGTGGTTTAGAGTTCCGTGACCGACGAGTCGTCGTAGTGGAAGCCACATCTCGAGCCAGGCGCCTCGGCCTTGCATGGCGGACCTGTAGGCATGATCTGGAGATTGAGGCGGAAGCATTCGGCTGAAACTTTGAGCAAAGAGGAGGTGAAACCTGCGATGAGAAATGTTCTGCGCAGATACAGAAGGCGGGTTTTGTCATATCAATAGGATGACATGAACAATGGGTCTATGTGTGTTGAAAAGTAGATGCTCACGTCATAGCTGCCGAGGTAACCTCGCCTTTTTTTGGCGCAATTGCAACTATAACGTTGGGCATGCAGTGTCGGATGGATTGTTGTAAGTAAAATGTATGCGAGCGGTAGACGTGTGGTTGGGAAGTTTCGATGAGTATACGGTTATGTCTGAGATATGTCTGCATAGTGATTGGGGGGTGGTATGACAACCGCCGATTCACGCATTATGTTAACAAGCTGAATTAAGTATGCACGTGTTTTTTTTCTAGTAGATATCTTGGGAAGTGTGCGTGTGATATTGTTGGATCTGTGCGGCTTCGTAAGTGTTGAGTGACGCGTGTTGCGTTCGTGGGCAATCGTTGAAGTAATGTAGATCGGCTACGCATATTTTTGTGCGTGCACACCGGTCAGACATGGTTATATTAAATCGCTTGAGGTAATATTGGAAATGGCCGTGACCAGTCATTAGATGTGTTAACTTCCGATTAGGTGGAAACCATTTTGCAATTTTGTAGACGCTATTTATCCAGTGAAATAACGACTGTTCGGCCCTTCTGTTTGCCAATATGCGTGCCAATGAGAAACCATAATTTTGTATAATTCGGACCGAACGGTGCGGATTGAATATGTAGCCATCCTCTCAGACCCAAAACGCATTGCTGAAGTTGCTAGTCTGTCTGCCAATCCGTTTCCTAATATGCCTTTATTACCAGGGACATGAAATAACCGGAAAAAGATTCCTTGTGCTTGAAACTGATAAAGAATGGTTTTGATGGCTATCACCCTCTCGTCATTATCGTTAAGGTTTGCAAGTTTACGTAGTAATGAAAGACAATCTGTGTACAGGTGAAAAGGGGTTTGAGTGTGTAGCGTGCTGATGTACTGTATAGCATTCGGTGACAGCCATAAGTTCGGTTGTGTAGGCGCCAGATGCATGCGTTATTTTATATTTTTCGGCCTTCAAAATTCGAGTTTGGTTATCCAGTATTGTGTGTGTGTGTGTGTGTGTGTGTGTGTGTGTGTGTGTGTGTGTGTGTGTGTGTGTGTGTGTGTGTGTGTGTGTGTGTGTGTGTGTGTCGTTTTGTCCGTAGATAAACATCGGAGGTTATGGAGGACACACGCTACGATGCGATGTGACGCTGCGTGTCCAAAAATGTCAATGATAAAACTAATAGTCTACCAATCAATAGCTGTATCTCATTCTCTCCTTACACAGCCATTTCCCTAGCTATGTCATCAGTGTCTGATTCATGCTCGACATACGATCAGGTAAGCTTCGCTGGTCTTCCATCTTCACATAGTGGAAAGGCTCTGATTTTTTTTTTTTGAAAGATATATTGATACTATTTTGAAGTACGCCATCAGCGTACGAGCGGCACGGGCGTAAGGCATTCAGCGGTGCCCATGGGAGGTTAAGCTCAATTCAAACACTTCTCAGCGAATGCTGTCGTCAAGTATCAAGGCATTTTTAAGCTTTTACACATATATGGCTTCCCACTCCTTAGAGTAAACGTCGTTAAGCGTTAATTGTATAATCGTACTCGGCTGCTGATCAGAAGGTCGCGGGATCGAATTCCGGCCGCGACGGCTGCATTTTGATGGAGACGAAATGTTGAGGCCAGTCTACTGTGCAATGTCAGCGCACGTTAAAGAACCCCAGGTGGTCGAAATTCCCGGAGCCCTCCACAACGGCGTCTCTCATAATCATAGCTCATATCATAGCTGGTTTTGGGACATCAAAACCTCAGAAATAAATCAACTGTATAATCGAACGCACTCGTGCTTCTGAGGTACGCACAAGTACACGGCACTTATGGGTTGTAAATATGTTATACTGCTGCACTATATATATTTAAGGACAACTGGGCTGAGCGAACGTCGTTAATTGCTCTGTGAATGCCGTTGTGTGCGTGAACATGCGTCATGTTTTTATGGATGGGCTTCTTTCCGCCCACTTCTACTTCGCTTGTAATAGCAAGGAAGGTGAAGCCTGCATAACCGCCCTGTAATTTCTCTCTTTCTTACTCTCTCTCTACCGTAACACAACATTTGAATGCGTACGCCACCTGGTAGCCCGTTCCCACCGCTGCAATCTTCTGTACGCTCCGTTTAACATGTCCGAATTATCAGCTGGCCTTAACCAAATGTGCAGACGGCTCAGTGAGCGTGCAACTTTCGGCGTCGCCACGTTGTTGACAGAGGCTTGCGTTTGTTTTCCGCTATTACTCTAGGGGAGGCGATATGTCTCGCGTTGTCGCTACAGTTAAATGCTCAAGCAAGGGGAATCTGGTACGGCGGAGCAATTAACACGGACACGCTCGGCGCTTCCACCAGCCTATACATACATACACTGGCTGCGATGTCCCCGACAAAGAAAAAAAAAAAAAAGACTCAACTTTAATTACATCCTGCAAACGTCCAGCAGGTGAAAGCAGTTGTCAGCAAGACAGGTCGTCACGGCGCTAACCGGCCGCCTACGGCGTTGCATGCTGCGTGGCGCGCCCAAAAACCAGCTGTCGCATACGCGTGTGCAGTGCCCCCTCCCTTTACCTTCTCGCTCCCCCCCCCCCCCCCTTCCTCTTTTTTTCGTTTTTAATTTTTTTTTCTTGTCGCTTCAGTACAGCCACCGCGGCTGCAGATGTCCCACTCAAAATTAACCTCGAAAACCACTCGCATGACGGAACACATCGGTTTCAACTATATATATACGGGCGCGAAATTCTTTGCGCAGACACGCTCGGCGGCTGTCACTGCCTCGAGCCCGGAAACATGTAACGTTTTACCCCTGAAAGTATTATATTCTTGTCAAAATATGTTTATGTTATGTAAGAACACTCCTCAAGGCCATAAGACAGCGTAGTACGTAGGTTACATGATGTCATTTGTATTCACTTTGTTACGATATATATATATATATATATATATATATATATATATATATATATATATATATATATATATATATATATATATATATATATATATATATATATATCCCGATTTACAGACAGTGTTGCTTGTGTTGATAGCAAAAAGAATATTGTTTCCGATTAAGAGCTCCGATTTTCGCTATCCCTATATACAGCGAAGCAGGCGATGTGCATTTGCCGACGAAAGCAACGCCAGATTCACAGTCCGACCTCAGCCACATGGCAACTGTAGACAAAATTATTATTACTCTCGAAACAGCGTTTAGAGCAAGTTTGTACACAATCTTGACTCCATTTACGACCTGTCAGCGCTGCCAGACCAGGGGCGTGGTTTTCGTTACGTCACGTACAGCCGATGGGGAGCGAACACTGGCGGCAGGCATGCAATAACAACAGATCGTGCAGCCCCTTGCCAAAAGTGCCTGCCCCACTGGCGACGGAAATTAGGTGCCTTTGTCGGCAAGCTTTTCTTTATATGTATCATACTTTCTGAAATATAGTACTACGTTCTGGCGGGCTAGTTGGTTCAAGGCATTCCAAACGTTTTAAAAGTACGCTCGTGGTGCACCGTGTGTTTTTTTCTAGTGTCCCTGTCTTCTCGCGCAGTTTTAAAACGTAAGATATAACAACGTTCCTTAACCGAGGTGCGTACAGTTGCTGACAATGAATATAGTTAAAGTCGCACTCCTTTTTCATAATTGCACTTGATTTGTTGACATGATGAATACCTCGCACAAAAGTAGTAGAGGGTTCAGTCTCGTTTAGGCGGCGCGCATCAAAGCCCTATACGAAGAGTTTGATGCTCAATTCTGGTTACAGTTTTAAGCAGGGGGTTGAACTTGACACAGCTGTCTACTAAATGCATTAGGCGCTGGCAGCGGCTGCATTTTCAAATCGTGCACGCCTCGCCTATCGATATTATTTTCGCATGACGAGCCGGTCTCCTTACCAATGAATTTTTGCATGAAATAAACTTGGTGAGACTTCATATATCATGCCGAATTTTTAAAACGTTCCGTGAAACCTAAGCGCTTAACCATCCTTATATGTGGCGCCCATCCATTACACGCATTTGTCTTCGTCAAGGCGAACCAAAGTGAACACAAACGAAAGCAACGACGCGTGCAACACTTGCTCTGAAGGATCGCTGAGAGTACGGCCCATCAATGTCAGAAATTCGCTTGCCTTTTTAATGTGGTTTCTTCGAGGAACTGTTTCCTTTGAGCCTACCATTCGCGGCATATGTATATGTAGTCGCTAAACGCGTATACCTGTGGTTGCATTGAGTGATATCAGCGCGAAGGTTGTGGAATTAATTGAGGTTAATTTGCCGGCTCTAGGTGGCGCTATGCACTGAATGTGCGGTTAGGGTACGAAACAGGCCCAGGCCTGAAAGAGAAGGGGAGGCGGGGTGTATAGGGAAAGCACTGAAGTAAGCACCAATTGTAGTATATGGCTCGTCGGGAGCCGGGCTGTGACGAGTGGGGTGCGCCGCGGTGTAAGAGCCGAAGCAACAGCGGGCTTCACTGAGCCCGAGACTACGTCAGGCTAATCCGCAGGGCCGAAGCCGCGGCGCTGTCGCTTCAGTCGCCCGATGCAGTCTCCGTCCTTGGCCAGGGTGGGGGCGGAGGGACGGAACAAAAGGGCGGTCCACTGGCTCTGTTGTAATTTGTCACGGCCTCTGGGCCGGCAGCTGCGCCTCAGCCTGTGCCATATTGTTTTTCCCGTCAACTTCCGTCTGATCGCGCTTCCGGTTCCGCTTCAATCGGCAAATAAGACAGGCGAGTCTAATGCATGACACGAAAGAATGTCGCGCAAGACGTGTGTTGATGCAGGAAAGCGTGAGCAGCGATTTCTCTCAATTTTCACTGACTGCGTCGAAGCCTTGCGCTCGTTTTGTTTCTATTCCTTTTTTTTTTTTCCTAGCTGTCTTCCGCGTCTCTTTAGCTGCCAGCGCGCTGTGAACGCTTTCCCGCCATGACGCGCCGTTTCGATGCGCCCAGAGGTTGCGCGGAGCGTTTTTGTTTACCGGCGAGGCGGCGTCAGTGACGGTTCGTTGCGTTGCCGCCTCAGTGCCTTGGATTAATCTCTTCTTTTTACACAGTCAGTGCTATGCGAGTTATGACGAGACGGCAGAAATTTCTCCTGACCGTGTACGTTTAGCGTATAGAGGAAATTCGATCATATATCTATAGCGCTTTCGTAAAACGCGTAATCATGAACTGCATCGCGGCTCCGAACCGTGTGCAGTGAGTGTCCTGAGCTGTGGACAGAGGTCTATTTTCCGCAAAAGGAACAGATAAACGCGCGTAATGCACAGAAAAGGCGTGCAAACACGGAACACAGGAGTTCTGTATTCTCTTCTTCTCGTGTGTTCTTCTCTTCTGTCCGCGTTTGCACGTCTTTTCTTTGCGTAATGAATCCTTACCAACTCGCTCAGCTTTCTGTCCTTTTAAGCGCGTAATATAATGTCTGAACCGATTGGTGCGCGCTAAATGACAAGCCTGTGATCGCTAAGGTCGCCGTTTTCCTCGCATTATAAAACTTTCACAATGCCGGTGGTAAACAAGGGAGACAACGCGTAGTCTATTTCGATAGCATACTGGTTTCTTGCAGTAACTGACGAACTGATGGAATCGGCCTGGTTCAAAGTCTTATGCAGTAATACTCGGGCTTTGAAAAATTTGCTTATTCTTTATTGATACGTAGGTACGCAAGCTGCACATCCTTACCACGTAACCACTGTGGTTATAATGATAAATGCCTAGAAAAACATCAAAAATGTATCTTTTCAAGGCTACAAGAACTCTTGTCTCCAGTGGTGCACATACAAACGAATCTGCATCCAAGATGACGAAGATTATGGTCGTAAACGTTGAGATATAAGCACAACAGATGATTGACCATGATGCTGGCGGGAAGCCAAAATAAAAGGGAGCAATGCGAAAGTAGTATCTAGTACTAACAATAATAAATATGGTAGTAAAAATAGTAATCGCTACACACTAATGAGAAACTAATTAAAGTCACACTGATTTCAGCAGTCTAACGCAGGAAACAAAATAAATTCGAATAGGTAGCAACAAATAATTATTGAAGAGAAATAAAAAAAATCAAGGCTACTTGTAAACAAATTAGTAAGACGTGAATACATGCTAACGTCAAAGTGAGCCTATAAAGAATAGCGTCAAATTACTGCAGCCGTCTGTTTTTTTTTTTTTTTTTTTGTTAAGAAGAAAGTTACACCTGGTAAAGCAAACGCTCCTGCGGCTGAAGGCCAGCGCGATGGCGTTGAGCTATAATTGGAGAAGAACGAGAAGACATGGTTGAGACGGAATCCGAGAAGTGTTTCTTTTTGGATGTAGAGTAAAATAATGAACTAATTGAAAGAACAGGAAAGGCAACGTCCGATACAGTTTCGAGTTCGTTTGCAGAAATGACATGCTGAGCCAGACCTGAGATACGAAAAGAACGGGACATCGCAGGGGCATAAATAGAAGCTCAAATTACTACACTCTGGCTAATTATGACATTAAGTATTGCATATGGGCAATCTTATCCTCTTCCTTACGGTGATTCATTTGTTACTTCGATGCTGCATGTTGCGGTGACTCATGTCCACGCGCATCCACACACTTGCATCATTGTGCATTTTGCATCGCCTGTCGAACAAGCTGTGCACATTGTCTATAGAAGTGTACAGGCTAAAAACATTTCTTGCAGTACACCGAGAAGTCCGTTTATTTCCGTATTTACGCGCCTACTGACGGCAATATTGCGCCAATCAAAAAAAGGAGAAGGGGGAAGCAAGGGCTCAGATTCACAGAGGTTTTTTTCTCGTACGTGAACTTACTTGTCCAACTTCAGGATTGATTGAAATGAAGTCCTCTTACCAGTGACTCTGGCGCAAAATGTTATTTGTGATTATACGGTGCTCAGGGCCCTGTATCATGGCGTTTCGTTAAACATTTTCCGGGGAATGTATTCATGCCAACGGGCGCCTGTGTAGCTGCATGTTGTATCGAATAGCGCTGCTGCTTAAACAAAATGTGTTTGGGCGTTCTTACTGAGGCCACGGCATGACAGACAATGCGTTTATTACGGAATTTGGCTCTGTTGATTTTGAGCCGAGAGCAGGCGGCTTCTAACAACCCGATGGATGTAAGCGTTCAGGCGGCAGGCTCAGCCACATAACGGCCGTAATGATTTGATCAGAGGGAGGCAAGGTTTACAGACCTATGACATGAAGGTGTCGATGGGAGGAATAACGATGCCTTTTGTGCGCATCTAAAGAAGAAGATGGAGTGCGCTTAGGAGTCGTCAAATTTTCGTAGAATCTGTCAACAGATGTACGAGTAAACCTGCATAGAATGCTGCAGAATATATACGGGAACATTAATCGCGAATGATATGCATGTTTGAAAGTTTAATAAATTTGACCGGAGCATGAGCATCGAACGCGCTTACCATGCAATAGTTCTCTTGCTTTTTGAAGAGACCGGCAAAATTTCGATTTAAGAAGCAACTTTAAACCTCGGAAGCGCATTTGTGCATTGTCAGTGTTGCTTAAATGGCACCTAGAAAAGAAAGAAAGAAGACTTAGAGGGGTCCCGCAACAATTTTTAAAGATAGCCGGAAAACGGTTCCGATCAGTCGAGGTTCCTGTGAACATGCGAGCCAATTATTATTGCGCTGCGTGCACCGAGAATTCTTAATTTGCTTTCAAACATAGCTGGAAAGCGCCTGCTGTGGCGCCGAATTAGACGCTTGGCTTTTTTCGTTGCTTGTTAACGTCAGTGCACGTCAAAGAACCTCAGGTGGTCTCTCATAATCAAATCGTGGTTTTGGGACGTACAACGTCAGAAATTGTTTTGTTTGCTCTTAAAGAGAGATATGATATACGCACATATTCTTCATTTGTTGAATTCAAAACGAACAAATAAAGCGTAGCGGATGATGTTTCCGCGATCATGAAACCGTCTAAGCTACTTCTGCCTCAGGCGACTCTGTCGGCACCACATGTGACGTCATATGTTAAAAGAATAGCGGGCGCTTTCCAGCTGTGTTTGAAACCAAACTTGCGAACTCCCTGGTGCGTGCAGTACAATAATATTTGGCTCACAATTTCCCGACTGATCGGCCCCTTTTCTGCCTTTGTTCAAAAAGTTTTGCAGGGCCCCTTTAAACGTCAGCCATCAAATGCGGGAATTTCGTGTGTGTGTGTGTGTGTGTGTGTGTGTGTGTGTGTGTGTGTGTGTGTGTGTGTGTGTGTGTGTGTGTGTGTGTGTGTGTGTGTTGGGGGGGTGTATGAGTGTGTTCTCTTTGATTTCTATTATGGAGATACCAAATGTAAGGTTCAGAAGGCATGCGGGGAATGACGAACACAGAATCGGTGAAACACGCAAAACGGTTTCAGGCTCACCAAAACAACCCGGCCGAAAGTGAGGGAGACGAGATAATGGGTAGGGGAAACGTGACTTAAGCAGGTTGTCCTGCGCTGATAAAAGAGAACCGAAATATGAGAACATAGAGAGAACTTCGAGTATGCGCAGACATGCAGTGCACACAGTGAAGCAAGCGTTCGTTGCTCACAAGACGGCGTGTGCTTGAAGCAGAAGCCACGACAAGATCCGCCGTGGTTGTGCTTGTGGACGTTCTCCGACTTTTTCCTTGCGATGCACTACACGCGAGCGTGCTCGTTTCCTGGCCAGTTTACTCAAACGGCGGCCTCGTCTCATGCTGCAGCTCATGGGCGGCGGCGGCTCGGGTCACTCTCCGTCTCCCGCAACGGCGGCGTGCTGCGAGCCGGCGCGGCCGCTGGTCGGCGAGTCTCCTGGCGCTGCACCGGTAACGGCGGCCTCTGGGCCCGTGTGCTCCCTGCCGGCGGCCGGTTCGTACGACTCGCGCCTGCTGTCCAGCTACCCTCAGCTGGCCACGCCGCGCTTCTACAACGCTGGCTACGGGGACCAGGCGGCCGCAGCAGCTGACTACGCGAACCTCGCCGTCGACTCATCCGCTTTCTACCCGACACTGGTGAGTGGACTCCCAATGAAACAGCCCTCACGTGCTTTTGTGGCCGACTTAATTGATGCTCTAGCGGAATCCCTAATATGGATTCATTCAAATGAGAGAGAGAGAGAGAATACCTTATTGATGACTCCAGAGATGTTAGCCTGGTTATTGATTGGCCTGGCTTGCTACCCCAGGTGTTAGTGGTGATTGTGATATTTACAATGGTCACATGTAAAATCACAGTCAAATTCATTTCGTTTCGTAATTACCATTATTTCTTCGTTTGCAACTTGGTCGAGCGCGCGATAATTTACAGTCAGCTGTGAGTGCTACCAGTTTACTCCAATTGTGTCGCTGATTCGTGCAAGGGTAGATGGGAAAATATTTAAATGTGCATGAAACATATTGAAATAAATTATATGATGGCTATGCGAATTTTTCGTATGTCTGCGGCTACGTAGTACGCGTGGGTAATGATTACTGCTATACTCCGAACCAGTTAGTGCGATTTACAAGCAGGAGGTCACTAGGCATGCATTTGGATAATACTTTATCTTTGGCAACTTGTTCTGTAATATTTAACTTCGAAATCAACTAAACAGCAACGATGCTCATGATACTTGCAACTGGTGCTCTTACGTTCCGCAAAATGTAGAAATAAAACGGGGCTGAGACCGATGGCTCTCGGATCCTCATCGCGTGTCATTGTGAACTCAGTCACTTTGGTAATTAGTGAGATATAAGGCGAGACAAATTTTTCTTCGCCTCAGGACTGCATAATATGTTTCCTGAGACAACGTAGCTAGTAGCTAAAAACCAAGGATAACCGTGAGAGGTAAAGAATGGACGTGATTCGACGACATAACACGCGTAATAAGACGTCGCATAATGACGAAATCACTGAACGGGTCTCAAAATGCGACACATGTATGTGCGCGGCATTCTTTTCTTTCTTTCTTTATCCAGCATTATATGTAGCAAAATACAGCAGACAGCGTTCTGTGCCTAACTCACTGTTTTATGTTGGTTTTAACGAAGTTGGCTTTCTTTTTAACTATTAATTGACGCCGCTACATCATACGGCCTAGATAGAGAGCACATGTATACTATATATATGTATATGCCACAGCAAGCACACACCTTGCGTGAGGGATACATCCAGAGGGGGCTTGCACGGGTTGTATATAGGCAGTGCAAAGCCCGATATCCGCTTCGATACGCAGCCGGCGTTCTCTGACGGTGTTCCCACGACGGCTACACGCACGGTTGTAATACGGGTACCTATCGGGCGTGAGCAAATAAACCCTCTTCCGGCTCCGCCGTGTACTACACATCGCGAGGCGCGATCCTCAATGAAAAACTACCCGATGGTGTTGTCGGTGATGGTGGTTGCGGCGGCACCGGTCAAAGACCAGGCGGCGTACGACTCGCGTGGCCGTATACCTTAATCCGTCGGGCATTAAGAGGCCGGCCGAGACCAGAGCTACACGCGCGGCGCTGCTCGCGGCGGCCGCAATTAGTCGGCAGCGGCGGAGGCCTTTACTGCCGCGCGCGGTTAGGCCGGCCGAGAAACACTTGTGCTCCGGGGGAACCCGACCGCGTGCACATCCTGTTGCGCAAAGTGTCCGGTCCTCGTTAAATGCGATCGTAAAACGTCATCGCAGTGGCCGCGCGGCCCTGCATGCGATGATCAGAGGGATTGGTCCGCTCCTTTTGTCCGGGCGCGCACCCCCGCAGGTGAGTCGCCGCCGCTCACCGGGTCACCAGATGCGCGTGTTCCGGGCCGAAGAGATCAGCGCCGACCGGGGGCTTACGATCCGCTCGGGCGCGTCGCCCCTATATAACGCGCCCTTGTTGAGCAATTTGGTGGGGTTTAAGCGGCCCGCCGTGCTTGCTGCTCGCCTCGTTCGGCGCGTAACGAGTTCAATCATGAAAAGCGGGGAAGAAGAGGCCGACGAATGGCAGTCTTTGAGCTGCCTTTGTTACCTGGCAGGAGTCGGCCACTTCCCGCGTCCATCTCGCGCAGCTCGTATAGACTGTAATCGAAAGGCAAAACTTGCAAGACTCTTCGTGCAGCTGTGGTATCTATAAGGACACACGGGACGTTGTTGCTGGTGGCTTACATAATATGTCACCCCTGCTGCGTTACATCTTGAGTTCTCGTTGAGGTCAGTGCATCGGGTCCTCTTTAAGTCGGTGGTGCTGAACACATCGCTGCGGCCGCGCAAACGGAGCAGTCATGGTCGAGAGACAGTTTTTGACAACCGGCGCGATAATTCTTGATAGCATCGTCCAGCCTTCATAGAGAGAAAGAGAGATAAGAATTGTACGGAAATCAAGGAGGTTAACTAGAACTTATAGTTTGCTTCCAATTTGCACTGGGGAAGGGGAGATAGAAAGATTAGAAGAAAAAAGATGAGAGAGAGGAAAGGGTAAATACACAAACATGCACACATACAAACACGGCAGAGTTGCAGTCGTTCAGCGAGGCCCGTTTTTCGTAGCTTTCCGGCTTGAAGGTCGATTGTTCTGCCATTCCAATACCGATTGTTCGTACACAGGGCAGTCATCGAGGTGCTGTATAGTTTCTGTCGCGAGGGGCTGTCGCAGGGAACTTTACCGAGGACAATCACAGACGATGTTTGCGATGGATTCCTCACTGCCGCAGTGGACGCAGGCAGCACTGTCTGCCATTCCGATGCGGCAAGCAAAGCGTTTTGTAACACATACTCCAAGCCACAGGAGGCAAAGGACGGTTGCCTCGGATCGCGGAAGTCTTGAAGGGATCTGAAGTTGGCGTGACGGATCTAGCAGCGAAGGCGGGTGTGTTGATAACCAGGCGTGTTCCACGTTTATTCTGCGACAGCACACGTGAGCGAACGGATATCTGTCGCAAGAGCGTCGACAGTTGGGCCAGTTGGTGCATGATTTCTGAAGAAAACCAGCTGAAAACACACGGACACAGAAGAAGAAGGCGCAGCCTTCTTCTTCTGCATCGTCCTGTGCGCCTTCTTCTTCTGTGTCCGTGTGTTTTCAGCTGGTTTTCTTCAGGATATCTGTCGTTATCGTTCAAGCCTTCATAACCGTATCTTTGTGCCTATAGGCAAGGTGTTCGTGCAAACACTTTTAAAAGTTCCTAAAGTTAGGCTATTGGAGTAAAGCAGAAAACATTTTCAGAAGGAAACTTATACCTACTGCGGATGTCACAAAGTGTCTAAGGTACACTAATTAGTTAGCAGGCTAATTAAACGTTAATAGTTAACTTCTTATTCACAGGAATTCCGAAATGATTGATAGTGGAGAGCTTGCATGGCCATGAAGAAGACGATGTCATGCCACCTTAAAACAAAGAAAAAGTCGTCGTTTAAAGCCCTACAGCAAAACCTGGGTTTCTTTTCCGGACCAAAACGAAACGGAGTGCACGAAGAGCGCCAGAACTCACGTACAAGTGCGACGTCTGCTGGTGACGTGCTGCTAAGATGATTGTGGCCGCTTCGGGACCTCCTTCTGTTATCACTATGCATTCTATGTACTGATTACAATAATTTGATTCTGATATTGATACGCGGCCGCAAGTCTTGATAGTCTTGATAGAGCGTACACCTGGAAGTGGTCGCCACTGTCACTGGAACATGTCACCAATGGACGGTGCGTTTGCAGGTGACTTCTGGCGCTCCTTTTGCAGCGAATTTGGCTTCGTGAGGGAAAAAAAAACAAAAAAGAAATACGAGAAAAACAGATTCTTGTGGGCCACAGGGCTTCAAAGAATGACTTTTTCTTTGAATTAAAAACTGATGCAGCGTAGTGGTCTCTGGGGATGCTAACACACATAGGCAATAACAGCCAAACGCTGCTAATAAAGAGTTCATCGGACAAGTTCAGTTGATCAGTCACACTTTTCGAATGTTTCTCACAATTAAAGACGTCCGCCGAACCTCTCATCTTGCTCATTAAGAGAATTACAGTTTTTTTTTTCTTCCGGAAAGCTTTTCTTTAGGAATGTTTTTGTGTTCGCTGAAACTCCCGATATATTTAACGACATGACCATTTAGTTACTGGCTGCAATGTTGGCAGTAGATTTCACACGAGATATGTAGCTTAAGAGCGTGCATGGACTGCAGTATTGCTGGAGGGATGAGAACTGCCTTGCCGGGAAGTTTACTCGCAGATGGGACAGCCCTCATGTCCGACAAGAGCCAATAGATGCTCATCAGATGTAAAATGAACCAAGTGGAGCTGAATGGCAGGTTATTGCTGTACAGAGGGAGCAAGAGCCTGTATTTTGTACAGCACGTATGCGGTCTGCTGCAATAGCCTAAAATGACTAGCATGTAGTACATCAGGGCAGCTATTAGCCTGAAAGCTTCACCAAGGAAAGCTCCACCGCAGGCTGAGATCATGACGAGGAAAACTACAGGCACTGTAAGCGGCGATTGTGCGGCACAGTTTACACACTGCCAGAGATGCACAACGGGGAAAGCATTTCGACAGGCATGCAGACAAGCAGGCACGCAGGAAAGGTGGTGGAAGGGCAGACGCGACAAGCGCTCCTGGAAGCAGCTACTCTCGCACTTGAGGTTATTGTGGGCCGCAGTAAAGGAGTCGTGCAGGTCGTAACCATGGCGCAGACCCTTGTTCGAATCGCGGCTCGGACTGCCGTGGACGACCGTCACTCGTCGACTGCTCGCGGAGGCACGCTAAGCCCGGCGGCTGGAGCGCGGCAGAATGGTAGGGCGACGTTTTCTTTCGGCGCCAGGAGAAGAGGGAGACGAATCACTACAACTACTAATAAAAGAAATATATATCGAAAAAAGCCTGCAGAGGAACCCTCCTCGGCAGGCACGTTTACAAACACATCGCGGCCGTAAACAGACGCCGATCCGCTGACAACAAGCCTTGCAGAGGCGGGCGTTTTGTTTGCTTTGCGGCGGTTTCTCGCTTGTCGGCTTTCCGATTAAGCGCACGGCTTCGAGGCGGCCCCTGGCAACCCCTGGACGGGGCGCCGCCGCGAGCGTGCTTTATGCGCCGCGCTGCGCCCGGGGAGCAGCGAGCTGTCATTGAGCGCAACCTGGCTCGCAGCGGGCGCCTCCTTTCCATCGCGGCCCGAGACGTCTGGTTCCCCGACTGCCGCGTTGCTAAACTCAGGGCTGCCGTGACATCTGACATGGCTTGAAACAATCCGTCTGCTGCCTGTTCCCTCTGTCATTGAACCTTCCCTCTCGGCGCTTCTCGCGCGCGCGAAAGCATCCCCGTGCGTGCGTTTTCTGCTTCTTCTTTGTCGGTCAGCGTCGCCTCGGCCGCGCATCAGTGTCAGGTGTCATTGCTTTCGTTTTGTGCTGCTCGCAAATGAAGTCGGAGCAAGGAGGCGCTCGCTCCGTGCGTACTCGCCGCGAGCGCGGCCGACTCGTATTCCGGATCCGGGCCTGGCAGTGTTGACTGACAGCGGCCCTTGTCTTTTCCTTTCCGGGCGCACCTCACGTGGTCAGGGAGGAACGCTGCAGAAATGACACGCACTATGCGCGCGCGCTCCGAGTCTATTTTTGCTGTACACCTCGGCCCGCGCGCCGCTGCAGTGGCCGCCGGCGTACGGCTGGGCGCCCCAACGTATGTCGTGCAGCCGGCCAAGTGTGCTCCCCCGCAAAGAGGGACAGGGAGGGGCCAGTTAATTGGATAATGGACTTGTCGCGTTTCGATGCGTTTCCGCGCAACGCGGCTCCCGCGATTCCTGAAAAGTGCGCAGGCGGCGTGATGCCTTTCGGCTCGGCTGTAGGCCATGTGTCGCGGGGGGGGCGCTCGGTCGGACCCTGCGACCGGCGTACTGGCGAGAAATTAAGCCCACTTTCGCCGTGAATTAAGCCCACTCCAGTGGGCAAACAAGGTGGTGTTCAAATATAGGGGATCGGAGCTGTATCGTTTGCTTTGTTTGCCATGCGGGGCCGCGAATGTCAGCGACTTCAACACAATCGCAGTCATTTTATTGGCGTGAAGCGCTTTCGATGTCGCTGCTGATTGCTGCCCAATTAGACAGTTTACACAGTTGCCATTGAAGCGAGAGAGGACCGGTCAGCTTGAGACATACTAACGGGGCCCCATTGAATTTAGCTTTTTCAACTTGCCAAGTTATTTTTTTAATAGCGGAGCTGTTCAGCTCCAGCAAAAATGCTTGACGTGACCTGAAAACTCGGCATATCGGGTACGCTCCAGAGGGGTACGGACACAAAGCCTCAGTGTCCTCTCTGGTTACACTGGAACAATTCTTGTTCGCACCTAGTGAACATTTCGCGCAACCAGATCAGAACGCTTCAGCTGCAACATACTGTACGATTCCTTCGAGTCCTTTATGCTAACATTTCAAGAATGGTAGCTGGCTTCGAGCGGGAGGCGAACCCAGGCCGTCTGCGTGGCAGGCGGGTGTTCTGCCAAGGAGCCACGCTAGCGGTTGACGCTGCTTCGGAAAAAAGCACTCATACGTGGCGAATAGCAAAGCATATTCATGTATGCTATCGTACAGCAAGGAGGCGGGGAAAGGGAAGTGAGGTTGAAGGAGGAAGGAAAGGAGGGCAGAAAGTAAAGCATAGCCTCGCCTTGTATAGTATAGTATAGCAAGGGGGTGGGAAAGGAAATTCATGGTGGGGATCGAGGGGGAATATAAGGCTGAAGAAGAGGGAAATCAGAAGAGGAGAAGGTTAACCATAGCATACCCACGTATAGTGTGGTATAGCAAGGAGGTGCCGAACGGAAGTGAGGGTGAGCAAAAGAGAAAGGAGGCGGATAAGGCCACCAGCGCCACAGTAAAGTACAATTAAGGGGGTGGGAAACGGACGTGAGGGCGAAAAGGGGTGGTGTGAGAGTGAGCAAGACATAAATGAGGAGGGGAGAGGGTAAATGTAGCATACCCATGCATAGTACGGCCTGGCAAGGAGGTGGCGCAACGGAATTGAAGGTGAGGATGGGGAAGGGAGGAGGGGAAGGCCAACAGCTCCGCTTTGACCTAGCCTTGGCTCGCTAGTGCGAGCTGCCCACAATTTTTTTTTGTTTCTCGTCATAATTTAAGTTTAACGCGAACGATCCCGTGCTGTTTTAGTCGCACGTAGCGTTAACCAGAGAAGCTGACGGCCTTCCAGAACGCAGAACAGTAGAGTCGTTCATGTTTGAGCCTTAGGGACGGTAATGATCACTCGTAATACGAATGTGCATTGTTTTACGAGGTTTGACAAAATAGGAAGAAGAGAGAAAAAAGAAAAACCTGAATAATTATGGAATGTTATGGCATGCGCTGAAAAAGAGAAGAATGCCGTAAATGATTGTTCGATGTAAACGAATGGCACATGGTTAACCCGTCGAAAATAATACGTACCTGAATGCTTGGACCGAGTTCTCGAAGCTTTTCTTCGCTAGTGCTCTTTTAAGTGCCGAGCCGCCTTCGTTTAAGAAAGGTGCAGCATCAAGATTGGCTGAACTTTTCTCTAAGATAAAAGTTTAGCGTATTATAATATACGAGCTGTTTGTGAATACGGGCCCTTATTGTCCTTCGAAAGAAGTAGATTAAGGGTTAGAGTAAGTGTTTGTTGAGTTTGCGAATATGACCCCCGTTTTCGAAACTTGACTTTCGTAAGAAGGTTTCTCATTGGCTGGCGTGAGTGCACCCGCCAATCACGACAGCGGCTGGCGTGATAACGAGATGATCGACGCGGTGGTGTCATATCAGAGATGGGATTTGTACAGAAGTCTTATGAATACGGACCTCGAACTGTTGGGTTGCAGCAGTCAGAATGATAGCATCGAACGCCATTGGCACGGATCATATATACGAAGTTTCCGGCGCGGCACAAGGCCTGTTCACTCTTTTATTTTTGTATATATACGTATCCTTAAGGTGCCATTTGTATGGACTGGTGCGATCCATTGCGCCCTAAGAAAACGGTGCGTGTGTACGGTGTATTGGTGCGATACGAAACGTGTGGATGACAGCTCCTGAGAGATAAGTTGACCGCGCTACCCTCACGTACTGCTTAGCCTTTGTCTCGGGGTCGTTCACGCCGTACGTATATACCGATGACAATCTCTCAGCAGCGACGTAAAGAGACAGGCCCTCCCTCATTCGCAGTTGTAGGAGAGAGAGAGAGAAGGCTGTGCCTGTGGCACTGCTCCGGTGTTGTGCCTCGATTGCGCACGCCGCGGAACCGGCCACGCGTCCCCGGCGGGCGAGAGAGGCGGCGATGGGCGGCCGGCTGGCGCGCAGCGCGCGATGTCGTCTCCTCGTTAAAGCGCTCCTTGGCGCCGGCGATACCTCTGCCGCCTGCTGACTTTATAAACAGACTGCAGCAAGGCTTGATTTATTACGACAAGATCCGCGGAGGCAAAGATGCTCTCTTGCGGCGTGAGAACCGAGCCGACATCTGTAGAAGACACGGGGCGATATATCATCACAATAACGCTGTGCAAATGAACGCGCGTTTGCAATTCCGCGCGAGGCTGCGCTACGAGAGGGACGCGTGCCCAGGTCTACTTACTACCGCCGCGGCTCGCCGCGGAGTAATCAGCAAACGGGGTGCTTTCAGGCGTAATGAAGACATGCGTAAGTAAATAGCAATTTCAGGGCACGTCTCTGCTGGCATTCTGTCGGCGGCGTCAAGTCGAGACCCCCCCCCCCCCCCTACCCCCCTCCTCATCCCCCTTTTGGTGATGTAAGAAAAGAAAAGCTCGGCCACTCGTTCTGCCAGCGTCTGCCGTCCAAATGATGATCGATGGGACAACTGGGCAGTGCCCGCAGCGCGCTCGGCCCGGCGAGACGCCGTCCAATTAAAGCTATACGGCCGCGCGCGCGCTCCTTGGCTTTGTTTAGCCCGTGGCCGCAGCGGGCCCGATCGGTCGCTGCGTTGGTCGCAGCGGTTCCTCTGGAATCTCTCGGCACCGGAACAGGCGCCGCCGCAGAAAGCTCTCCCGCGGCAAACTAGCGGGCAGCCAAGGCACGGGAGTTGTTTCATTATTATTGCTACATTCGGTCGCCCTGTAGGCACAACGATGCACGTGTCTTGGACGCCTGCGGGCATTAATTTACATGCTGAAAGCACATTACGTCTTATCAGCGGCGATACGACTCTGACAGATCTCCTTGACAAGCGTAATAGCCGCTTATTGCTTAAAAGGTGCTTGTTCTCCGGCCTTTCGTTGTGATTATGCAGTCGTAATTTGCCGCTTCGGATACCACGGAGCCGTCTCTTTCCGAAGAAAGTGCTCAATGATTCAAATTGATTAGCCTTGTATCGTGATTAGCAGGCATAAACACCTTCTTATCTAGCCTGGCCGTGCGAGCCGCGCATGTATGCGCACCAGCCAGTTGAACATCGTCAAGCATATGACCCGATCAGATTCGAAATGACCATCCAACGCAGTGGTCTCCGATGCAGAACCCTCGAAAGCAGTCGTTCATGTCGAAGGGAAACAAGCGGCGTGAAACGGCGAGGACACCGCAGGGGCAAGTCCTTGTAGAACTAATATGAAAATTTGTACTTTAGGAATATGAATAACGGCTTGGATTAACCAGTTGCTCTACGGAAAACATGCGTTAATTGGTGTTAATTTCTTGCGCTATGCACCACGTTACAGCGGTGCTCATGAAGGGTTTTGCGGGCCCCTCTATATATACGCTCTGCAAACAAGAAGTCTCGCTTCACAGAATGTGTGCTTGTATATGAAAAAAAAAAAAAAGACTGCTAAGGATGTCGATAAACTACCTTATTAAGTGACGCTCATCACTCCTTAGCATACGTCGATCACACACTGCAAACCGCTGAGTCGAAGATGTTACATAAACTGCGACTACATCTTTACGTGGCTTGATTGATTGATTGATTGATTGTGTTTCGGTTAGGAAAGGACGCTAATTTCTGCAGCCCATGTAGGGAGCACGGCTAAGCGTCCGTGGGGGTGGGGGAAAGGGAGTGAAAGAGATAGAGAGGAGAGAAAGGCCGTAGTGGAGGGCTCCGGAAATTTAGACCACCTGGGGTTCTTTAACGTGCACTGACAACGCACAGTACACGGGCCTCTGGCATTTTCGCCTCCATCGAAAATGCGACCGCCGCGGCCGGGATCGAACCCGCGTATTTTGGGTGGCAGCCGAGTACCGTAACCACTACACTACCGCGGCGGACCGTGGCTTGCGGAACGCAGAATTCCGGATGGTGTGCCAAGGGAGAGAGAGAGAGGGGGGGAAAGAGACTGACAGACTGAGAACGCGGATGCGAGTGTTGGCAATTAAAGCGATGTCGCTTGCCTTTTTTTAACCCATGTTGTGACGATAATCAACATTTCTTTCTCGTTGCTAAAGCTGCTGTCTTGTGTGACAGGGTGATTAGCAGAACCTATATGTTCAGCACCACGATGGTAGAATACACATAAATGCAAGATGGTTTTATTCTAACAGTAAATAATTTAAGGAGAGGTTGGTGCCTACGTCTGGCGCCGGCTGCACCTCTTGTCTTACATGCTGCGGTTGTCCTCGGAAGGTTGTCAGCAATTCACGAAAATTGACGAATAAGCACAAGGTAACTTGCACATGTACTCACAATCAGTGCTACAACATAGCTGTTCGTGCAACAGGAAAGTTCAAACAGTACAAATGTTCACGCAACCGCATTCTCCAAAACGAAGAGTGTTCAATGATGTTCACACAGCACATATCGATCATTTGAAAGCTCTCTTAATTTGTGCACTTCAACTACAACAGATATGTTCGCAGAAACAAATATACATCAAGAGAGACGAAGATGGGCTACACTTTCGAAACACATTGCTCGGTGGAAACATGTTGCTCGAGTAAGATTCAAGTCACTAAAAGAAAGGCGTGCGGACATAGAGGAATGAAATGGTTTTAGAAACACGATGAATAGAGCGGTGTGACTAGATCCTATAAAATAATTGCCTCGTCTACTGGGAATCTTAATTACTCGCTACTAAGGGATCGAATGGATTGGACAGGCTTGCTGGCGTACGTCTGAAACTTCCAACAAATAACAATAGGGGCAAAAAAAAAAGAAAGAAGAATAGTAGAATTGCGCTATCTCTTAGAATCGCAACCCAAATTCGAACGAGTTTTGGAAGACGCGTGGAGCCCAGCGGGCTCCTTTTTATAGCTTCCGACATAGCTTTTGTCTTCCAGGCAAGGAGGCGCCGTAACTTGGAATTTGGGTTGCGAAGTGACACTTCGCAGCCCTCGCATGTCCTTTTCTCCGTATACGCGCTGCAGCAGATGTAAAACGCCTGCACCGGCGGCTTTGAACGTATGATCAAGCCAAAATAAACACTCGAATTCCTCTTGATTACTGGCTATAGCCTCCCGACGGTTGTTCCGCAATTTGGTGTAGAGGGTCCCGAATGCTCGTATGCAAGGTGAAAAGCGCTAATGCGGACTGCAAGTTGTAGCCCGTATAGGACATTGCGCAGCTTTGAGGCGACATTCATATATATAGATATATATTATATACAGAGAGTGAGAGAAAGATAACGAAGCGTTTTGACTCCGCCAAATAACGGAGTACGAAGTCGCATTCGAGGTCGGGATTTCGCAGAACGTATATAAGCATGACATGCGCGCCGCTGTTAGAGGAACACCAAGCCCGAATGGCCATAGCCAACGCGTACAAGCGCCGCAGAGCAAAGGAACGCCTGGCTAGAGCCTCGTCCGCGACCATTTGCCGACTGAGTCGAGCTGAAGCCCCGAGATTTTTCCCTAACATCAGCGAAACATCGACGGCTATAGAAAAGAAGTACTTTCGCACTAAATAGACATGGAGGGTTGCTCGAATAAAGGAGCTGTGCGTGTTATCACATTTATTCACGTTGAGGCTACACAGGTGTTCTTTTGCCATTTAATGTGTAGACGTCCAGTTTATGGTATGTACAGCCGGCACCCAAAGGCTTCCAAAGTGAGTTGCGCTGAAGCCTCGCCTTCTTTCACAACGTCCGCAAAATCTCATTAGGTTGCGTAGAAGTTGCACCAAATAAGTCGAGATGCGGCATAACCTCGCATGCGTGCTCTAATGAAAGAACGTCACTTGCTTCACTAGAGAGCTTGGCAACTTGTTCCACATTTCAGTCACGACTGGAAGAAAAACTAACAAGACATCGGTGCTTTGCCTTTTCTCCTCGACTCTGCAGCTGAGCGCGATAGGATTCTGCGCGACAGAACGCCGTACGGGGGCCGCCATGCGCAAGACACTCACCTGCGCACGCGAGGAAGTCGCGCAATGTGTCGACCCCCCCATTCCCGCCATATTTTTACCGCCCCCGCAAAGTGGAGCGGGCCCTTGCGTATCGCATATCCAAGCGTTGCGTGGCGGCCTCCGCGAGATACCGAGAGGGAGAGCAAGCGTGCGCGAGTTGGCGCGTACGGAAAGCAGCAGCAAAAGCGCGCGATGTGTTTTTTGCAGGCCACACCTACTCAGGTGGGGTGTCAGAAAGATTCTCGGGACTTCCGTCCTCTGCGACTCCTCCTTCTAGACATCTCCTCCCCTCCTCCTCCTCATCTAAGTTCCACGCGTATTGAGGATCATCTTCTCTCCACTAGCACCGACACCACGCGCGCGCGCGAGTTCATGGAAAACGCAAGCCGGCGCTCCGCATGCGTTCGCCCGTGTGGTCCCGGACGCTCGGTGCGCCGGGCCCTATGGACGTCCGTAAGTGCGGCCTGACCGATGCCACAGTGGCGCTCCATAAATCGTGGCCACGTTGCGATAAGAGCGGGTACCCTGCTTTATGATCCGCATCTTCGTCGCTCCGCGCCTCGCCCTGATCGAGAGGATACGGCTCGCAAACGAGGTAGAGAGATACTAGACGGCGCTGCAGAATGCGACGGGGAGGACCACTTGGGCGCGCAGGGACGCATATGGGAGTGCATGCAACGGAGTGCACGGAGTTGCCGTGTAGGCGCGTGATCGCGCAGCTATAGTTTGGATTGTGAGGTTCTCGCAATATTGAAGAACAGCGTCGACCGTCGTGTGCGTGTTTCAACGTATAACGTAGGGCACCGTTATACTTTCGGAACAAGTAAACAATAAAAATCCTGGAAAGTTTCCCGAGAACGATTAATCAACCAACAAAGGAAAAAAAAAAAAGCGAGCATGGGCTGTGACTCCAATCACCCACACACACGCACTATGACGATGGCGGTGCGCGTGGTGATCTATGACGAATGCTTACCAGTTTTTCGAAGCAACGAATATTAAACGTGTGTAATAAAAGAGGCACTGGCAGTAGTTTAGAATAAAATTCTGTGTGTACACCGTTTTCTTCTAATACGTAAAGTGACAAGCTTCAGCGTATACGTGCCCATGTAAATTAACAAGCGTATTCTACGCAATGTTTGCATTGCGAATATTTTAATTTCGCCACGTTAAGCAAACTCAGCTAATGTGACCAGACCGACACCACGGGACAGTATTCTTTTCCCCCATTTTTTGTTCTGTGATCACTTGCATCTTCATATAGGAAACACTAAAGCAGAAAAAGTTCCCACGCAGCTCGTGTGATGACGTACTCCATGAGTAAAATCGAAATGTACGAATGTGGAATTGAATTTAGAAAGCTCGTCATCTGCAACAACTTTCTCTCTCTCCCTGGCTTGCGCCTTCACTATAATCTCTTTCGCTATAACTGTTGCATTGCACTTGTTCTGGGGCACAGTACGACGAAAATCATTGAGTGGCTCAATGACAACAACAGCACGCGAGTGAAAGCAAATTTTTCGCTGTTCATCTCATGCGCAGCTGTATAACAGAGATATTATTATCTTTAATAATTAAGAATCATATTTTCTCATTACCGGCATTCAGTAGCTCGTAACTAGCTAAAACGTGTCTGTGCATTTGCTTAACAGTTAAAGAAGAAACAAGAAGTACGTGTTAGAAACAACAAAATTGCATCACTCGCTCTTCCCCCCCCCCCCCCTTTTTTTTTTGTTTGTTCGTTCAAGATGTATACATTTGTGGCGAACCCATAGGTGGGCTCCTCCTCAACCACAGCGCCTCTTCGAAGCTTTTGGCGATAACGCAAACTTCCTTCGAACGTATCAGAGCAGGCAGTGGCTTCTCCGGGCTTGTTATTGGCACAGTGTAGCGGTTAGGATCATTAAAGCAATGCCGACGTGGTTGCTGAGGGTACGCGATAAGTATTCCTAAAGGAAAACGAAGACCGCGCACTTAAGTATGCAGCCGTTCCTTGTTCAGGAATAAATAACCTCGGTTGTTTTGTGCCTGGAAAGAAGTTGGCATTACAAGAGCGAGTTGTTCTTCGGCACAAAGTCACTGCTCTCTTTCCGACGTATTTATTACTTCTTAACGGGAACGGCATAAAGCAGCCCGCACGGGAGGACGCCGCGTGGCCTGTCGGGTCGGCCCTCGCCGGCAAATCGTCAAGGCGCAGCACGTCCTTTCTCGCATACCTGCGTGTGTTCGCACGCTACGCCGCCCACGTTTCGTGCGAGCGAAGATTTGATACTGTCGCGTTGACGGGCCGGGACCTCCTTACATCGTTACGGCGCGAATGAAGTGGAGACGGAGGGAGAAGAAAACTTAAAATAAGCTAGGGTTGAGATGGCACGAAACGCGACGTTAAAATACAAGAAAACAGCACCCATGCCAAGAACAAGAAACACTCTGCGGTTAAGAGGCTGCGCCCCTAGTTGGGAAGCGCATTCGTGGCTGGCATTCGCCGAACGCGGCGCATGCGCACCCAGCGGCAGTGGTATAGGGCTGCGCATTTCTCAGCCGAACATGGCCGCTCGCATGCAGCGGCAGCGCTGGGGGAATAATGCGGAGTTGACAAGCTGCTATGACGAAATATCTCGCGGGTCTCGCGCTCTCATCCCCTCCTGCCGCGGAATGCCCGCGCGAACAGCGGCCGGGACCGCAGTTTTATTATGCGCATATGTAGCCCCGCATAACTAAGCGGTTGGCCTTGGCTAGCTGTGGGCCCACCGCGCGACTCCTTTTCCGTTTGCCACCCGATGGACACTGCTTGACAAACTGTGACAAGGCGGCCCGCAGACGTCCATTCGCGGCAACTTATCACGGTGGTCCCGCGCGAATTATGTAGGCACACGTGTCTGCTTGTTCTGAATTAAGGCGGCTAAGCGCCGGCGCGCGTGCGCGCACAGTGTAGCCCACCGCGCGCGGCGACGGCGTCAAACATTTTCACCGTTTTCGACGACGCTCGCGTCCCCGTGCATGCGACGAGTTGTCCGTTTTACTGTGTGTGGGTGCATTACACGCGTGGCAAGTTGACACGGCCTCTGCAGCGAGCGCCAGTGCTATATGCAGGGAACCGAGTTCATCGCGGTCGCCGCGTCGCGCATAACTCATCCTTCCTGTGAATGCCATAGTAATGCTATTTACATTCACGTTTTACGACAACACCTTTCGCCAAGAGAGACACGTGCCCGAGTGGTATTTCAAATGCGTTACCTAAATATGCTAAACTCTCCTCCGGAGGAAGCGTGTTTGTGCCTCGCTTTACACACACACACACACACACACACACACACACACACACACACACACACACACACACACACACACACACACATATATATATATATATATATATATATATATATATATATATATATATATATATATATATATATATATATATATATATAATGGTCAGCTGCTTTGCTTCTATCGGCCCCGGCTCCGCCACGGTGGTTCATTATAGCGGCTATGGTACTCGACTGCAGATCCGAGGGTCGCGGGACCGAATCCCGGCCACGGAGGCTGCATTTCGGCGGAGGCGAAATGTTGAGGCCCGTGTACTGTGCGATGTCAGTGCACGTTAAAGATTCCAGGTGGTCGAAATTTCCGGAGCTCTCCACTACGGCGTCTTTCATAATCAAATCGTGGTTTTCAGGCGTAAAAGCCTAGAAATCAATCATATCTGCTATCGGTAACTTGAGCGTGTGCTTTGCGGCCGGTCTCTCTTTTAGCCTTGAAGTCTTATGGTGGACAATATCCACATGAATATCCTCGAAATAAAGTCCCCTGCCGCCTCAAGAAGTGTTACATAAGCGCATTATAGATAGGGGTGCCATGAACGCCCTTAAAGTGACATAACTTTAAGCGAAGGCTATTTATCTATATGACTTCGACGCAGAAGCAGGACAAGTTTGTTGAGGAGCCCCTTTTCTAATTCTGCTATGATCGCCGCATCAACTTTGTGTACGTGCCCGATACTGTCTCACAAAAGTACGCCATCTCTTTCTTCTGCTTTCTGCATGTTAGCTGGAGGGAATCCGCTTCACACAAGTTTGATATAAGTGCTTGCAGATTTTTTTTTTTTTATTTTCTCCTTGTGCCGCGTCGGTCGGTTGAACTGTCCTGGGAAATAGAGTATCTATACAGGGAGTCTCACTTTCATTTTCAGATTGTAAAGGATAAAGGCTGTGTTCGTACAAAGGCAGCAGTGGTTGCGGCACCTTATTCCTCACGTCCGCAGAACTTGTCTGTCAGCACAACACCACGCGCGTGCGCAGTAGTGCTGAGATAATATTCCGGAGCTCTTTACTGTGCACTGCCGGTGAACTGTCGCAACAGTAGAAAAAAACAATGCGCTCACTGATACTGGAGAGGTTAACGCGAGGTCAGCAGGTGATTATCGGAAATGGTGTCGTTCGTGAGCTTGCGCACGCTACAGTGAACAAATGTGCGCCTTAGAGCTTGATAAAAAAGGAAATATATATAATAAGCATAATAATGTACGATGGCTTCTGCAATCAATTCCTGTAAATGACAAGAAATTTCGAGCTTCCTGTATTGTGCGCACGCTTGTGTCTCGCTTTTCTTTTCCTTTCTTTTCTTTTCTTACTTCTTTTTCTTCCGCTTTCATTTCTGCGCTACATTCGCGCATTTTAATCCCAATCTTGGTGCATGCAACTGATTGTGTACCGAAAATATACCAGCAATGGCAGCATAGCCATCGGCAAAAAGGAAGTAGCTGCAGCATTGTGCTTTGGTTAACGGAAAGCCGCATGTGAACTAAGTGCTTGCATAATACGAAACCTTGCTCCGATGAACCGCTAATTTGATAAACAGCTTCACGACTCCAGTTGTGAAATCGATATTACGACAAACAAGCTAATCGGCCCAAGACGTTGTTTCAATAAGCCAGCAGAGGAGAATAAGCAAGAACATATGAGGAGAACAACGACGTGCCACACACGAAGATGGAAAGAAGCGATTCCTTAGTCAGTTGTTAAATTTTAGTAAATGCTCTTCTTGCGGTCTGTAAAAAGATTTGCGATTTATACAAGTAGCAGACATAGCGCTAATTTAGAACGGCAGTAAGCCAAACAAGGTGGCAGGTCTTGATGGGTAGAGAGGGCAACAGACTGCTCACAGACACAGAAATTACGAGAACAACGTAAGCGCCCATTGTCAACCTGTATAGGTCGAACAGTAGCTGTAATGAAGCAGCGCTAGTGACTTGTCTGCTCATGATCGCAGGAAGGCAATGATAGACAACCCGACAACCCTGCCCGCAAATGCATACTGTTCTCCCAAGATGGAGGTTTGGGTGAGAACGTTCATCTTTGTGTCGTATATAATATGGAGGCTCGACAAACGCAGCTGCTACCGCTACCGCTGATACGCCATAGCTCTATACCATACAACGCATTCTTCGACTTCTATGTATAAATAGAACTTCACTTTTTGCGACTGCACATTGAATTTTGAAGATAGCAACTTATATTATAAGCACAATAGTTATGAATATTAAAGAATAAGTGCGTTTTATGGACAAAGCGCTGCCGAGATATGATCACCTGACGACCCTCGCTGCCGTTCGCACTGCTGTGCATCATGTTCCCTCAGTCACAACGTCTGAGTGACTGACTTCTGTAGTTTCACCTCACAAAACCACGATAGTATTACGAGAAAAGCCGTAGTGGAGGGTTCCGGAAATTTCGAACATCTGGAGTTTTTTAACGCGCATTGACATCGCACAGTACACGGTCCTCAACATTTCGCCGCCATCGAAATGCGACCGCCGCGGCCAGGATTCGATCCCGCGACCTTCGGATCAGCAGCCGAGTGTCATAGCCACTAGACCACCGTGGGGACGAGGGGAGGCTCAGCCTTAACGGTTAGAAGCATTGTTTGTTCCTCGTGTTTGTCAGTTTGCTGGTTGTACGTCAGTTTTGTACAAACACCCTTGAGAAAATGCCAACGATGTTGACTCTTACGGAAACTGCCCATGTCTATACGCAACCTGCGCTGTCGTGAGGCACTGAGAAACTAAAATTGCAAAACTAGACAAAGGACAGTGCGAGGCGATTAAGGACATGTGGGGCATTTTTTTTTTTACTTTTGACTTTGCCCCTTCCACCTTCTGTTGAGCTTCACCGCACTACAGTTTACATAACACAGCGGGAATGTTAACACGAGTGCACGTAAATTGCATGTTATTAGAAGGAAGTACTCTATCGACGTTGCCACATGGAACATCAGATTGCAGCAGACTTTCTTTAAAAAATATGACGTTTTTGAGGAGTCTGCGAATGTGGCACGTTGGTGCACTGCGGTGAAGCTTAACAGATATCGAAAGAGTCAATGTCCAAAGGTCCTGTGGTGTGTCTCTGTGGTGTGTCTTGCCTCGTCATAAGGCCATTCTGCGCGGTCACAGGTTTCGCAATATGTACAAGCTCACCCTGCTGCCCATTGTATCAGTTTTTTATTGGATAGTGAAGCAGCAAGAAAATTCAGGTACCATATACACGGACGATCATACACAATCAACGAAAACAGACTACACTGACTAATAGATGTGGATAGGGAAAGAAAAAGCGAAAGAAGACATAAAAGGAATATATAGCTGAGAAACGTAGCACCGCTTAAAGGTGAGTATAATCTGCTATATGCAACATACATAGACCATCCAGCGACCTGCGGCGAACTCGATACTCATAACGCCGCATATACGTTCCTTGTCGCTCCTTTACTGTAGTATTTGTGGTACGCCATCTCTTCTCTTTCTATACTTCTTACTTCCCTTCTTCGTGCGTGTCACTTCTTTGTTCCCGATCTATTCCATCCTGAAGAGTGAGTGGGCACGTGTCGTGCCCTTCCCTGCCAGGGGAAGTTCCTAGCTGCCTGCTTCTTCCCTAATACCCCCTTCTATCATTCACTTATCACTATTTGCAAACTACATAATAATCGTGATAATTCAATGACATAATTATTTCATTGCAGCAAGGGTAAGGAGAGTTCCAGGCATTCTGAGCAGGCATCATGGCTCTTTCCCCACCATGAGCGCAATCAGCGATAAGCGGACCGCGAGCGTATTGTGAAGCAAATATGTCGCACTACTTCTGGAATACGTACGCGCAAATTCGCGGTAGTCCGCCGACAATGACAGAGAAAAGCTCAAGAAGGTGCTAAAGTAGCAGTGCACGCTCTACTTTGTTTATAGACTACACCGGAAACATTGCCCCACCACGGTGGTCTAGTGGCTGTGGTACTCGGCTGCTGATCCGAGGGTCGCGGGATCGAATCCCGGCTGCGGCGGCTGCATTTCGATGGAGGCGAAATGTTGAGGCCCGTGTGCTGTGCGATGTCAGTGCACGTTAAAGAACCCCAGGTGGTCAAAATTTCCGGAGCCCTCCACTACGGCGTCTCTCATAATCAGAACTGGTTTTGGGACGTTGAACCCCACATAACAACAACAACAACACCGGGAACATTCGTGCAACCAACCACCGCTTGAGAAGTCATGACATGCGCGTACACCCAGAACTCACAACTGCAGCAAATGACTTGACCCCTTCATTGTTTTCGCAAAAAGCAGAGCGTTGATACAGAAGCACTTAGTTGAGAGACGACAAGCGATAGCCACAACGAAACTTTGTAAATAGTGCATGTGTGTGTGCGGACTGAATGTGATGTTCTACGTTAGATGTTCATCAGTGTGAACCTGAGGTAGCGTGTCAGGCTCATAGCCAGGCCAAACATCTCCAGCACCTCATTACTAGGTTTTCTCTTTGTCCTCCGCTGGAAAAACGGTTGGGACGGAGAAACCACGGGCAAAAATTATATTTACAGCTGTTTCGTTGCACACACACACACACACACACACACACACACACACACACACACACACACACACACACACACACACACACATGCACGCACGCACGCGCGCAGCAGAGCAGCACAGAGAGAGAGAGATCTTGCGAAATTAGGCACAAACTCATGCTGAATGAATTAAACGTATTTTTGCGCCTTGTTATGCATCAAAATGCATAGACAACAAGCACGGTGCACCTTGCTTGTCGTCTCTCAACCCAATGTTTCTTCTCCATCAATACTACGCCTTTTGCGGAAACTATAGACCTTTCCAATAGAGCCCTCCTGGGCGCCGCCATGAAATGCCGCTAGCGACGTCTAGCGGCGGCGCCATCTTGGGCTGTTTGCTCGCCGGGCTCTCCGTGCGGGCGCGTGCATTCGTTGTGTGTATTTCAGCAAGATCTTGCTTTCGCTTTTGTAAACATCGCGGAATCGTTAGGTAGGTTAATTTGTAAGTATGTGGGATCTGACTGATTAGCAGGACAGTTGTTATCGGCATTGTTTTGCGTCTTATTGCGCGGGCAGAAGCGGGATCAGCGGGGCTGGTTGGTAGCAGTAAAACTGGGAAACCGGGAACATTGTCGCCTCTTCTTTGTTTGAGTTACTGTTGTAAGATTACTCGTATCATAATAAAAATACTGTTGCTTTTGCTAACAATGGTGCCACTCATTAAGGCGAAAGCCTTAATGTCTCAATTAGAGTAACTTTAATGTTTCTGTCGCCTTAAAAGAGAGTGGTTCCAAAATTATGGAAAATTATCACAAGAAACGATGCCTTGAGAAATAAATGACTAATCACGTAACGCGATATATCAAAGGAACCCTTGATTTAACGCAGACATGACTCGGGCATAATCAGCATGATAGCCAGGCTTTAAGTCATGCTCATGACTATAACTATGAAAGTGAGCATATCCAGAAATCAACGACTGAAAATCCCTAACTAATGTTGGTAAGTCACACAAGGTAGGTTAGACTGGTTACGATAATGAGAGTACACCGTGATAATTACCAAATCACGATTAAAGAATGACCTGATTTTACAAAGCATGTTATTAATGACACATAATACAAGGAAAAGCTTGAAACTGGAAGAAGGCGGTCGAGATGGGTGTCAAACGAAAGATGAACCTCGAAGGATGTGATATTGGTCATAGTCACGTTCATGACATGATGTTCTCATGTCATGCTATGACACGAGCATGACTCTGGAAACATAATACTATTGGAAGGGGATCGATATGGGTGTCAAACAAAAGGTGCATGTCGAAGAATGTAATATTGGTCGTAGTTAGGTTCATGACATGACATGATGTGCTCAGGTCATGCTATGACATCAGCATGACTCTGCAAACATAAGACCACTGGAAGGGGATCGATATGGGTGTCAAACAAAAGGTGCATGTCGAAGAATGTAATATTGGTCATAGTCACGTTCATGACAAGACATGATGTTCTCATGTCATGCTATGACGCGAGCATGACTCTGGAAACATAATACTATTGGAAAGGGATCGATATGGGTGTCAAACAAATGGTTCATGTCGAAGAATGTAATATCGGTCATAGTCACGTTCATGACATGACATGGTGTGCTCATGTCATGAGCATGACTCTGCAAAAACAAATGTAAAGGAAGGAGGTCAAGATGGGTGTCAAATGAAAGATACAGCTCCAGAGACGCGAGTTAGTCACGTTCATGACATGAAATACATATGACAGGAGCATGACGAAGCAAAAATCAATGGAAAGGGGTCACAATCGGTGCCCAACGAAAGATATAGATCGAGAGAGGCGATACGAGTTAGTCATGTTCATGACATGAGATACGTAATTTGACATGAGCATGACAGAGCGAAAATTAACGGAAGGGGGTGAAGATAGGGGTCAAAGGAAAAGTAAACCTCGAGGGATGTGATGTAAGATATACTATAATCCTGTTCATGATATCGCTTACATGAAATGACATGAGCATCATTATGCAAAAGGGGGTTTGATACCGGTTGTAAAACGAAAGGCACAGGAGAAGATGTGATATGAGTTATAGTCATTTTCATGACACGACATGGTCATGGCACGACATTATTATGACTCAAAATGAGAGCTTTAAGGGGGTTGAAATGGGTGTCAAACTACAATTCGAGGGATGTGATATTTTATAATCATGTTCATGACACGACATTATCGTGGCTCGATATGGTCATTACTCAACATAACGACAAAACTCAATAAGTAGTGCAACGGCGTTCGGACACTGCTAAGAAAGCAAGTAAACCTTAACAAGGTGTGATAGTCAGTCAGTAAATGACACAGTATATCTGTGTGCATAACAACGTAATAATGTTGTGGCATGATGTATAAGCCATGGCATATGTGCGGCATCTACTCAATTAAAACCAGCGCTAGATAGCTACTCTTTGCTAGAATTCCTTCAACTGTCGGCTATTGCGTGCTGACTTTCTCTTTAATGAATAACGTTGGCTAATACTTACAGTTACATCGCTGGCATCTTGGTATAATATTGGCTCCCACGGTGCGTGAGACCTGGATTTTTTTTTCTAATCGGGTTTCTCATTTATCGCACTCATGGTCAAGAAGCAATCATTCGGCTCCGTTCTCGCAGCCTAGTTCATTATCGACTTCTGTCGAGCTCTCCACTTTTTTTTTCTTTTGAAGGAAGCGTCCGCGTCACATAAGGTGCTGAAGCACGTTTGCCGTTCAACAAAACATGCCCACCTGGTTTGCACTGCGCAAGCCGGAGGCATACATCAGCAAGGACAAGAGCAACAAAAAAAGGAAAAGAAAAAGGAATGTCCGTAACAAAACCCCTTGCTTTGGTAGTACCGTGAAACGCGTTTAGCTCTCATGGTTGAAGCTAATCAAGTAGGGAGAGAATGAAAGAAGAAATCTGGGACATTCGCACCATATTCTAAGAACGGCACTGACTAGGGTTGAGGGTGTGTTGGCGACATTAGCGTTAGACCACATGGGAACATGAGCGGTGCGACGTTTTGGCACGAGTACGTCAGTGAGTGCGCAGCCGCACTCCTCCTGCGCAACGTTGTGCTTGGTGCACAGCTGTTTACGTGCAGCGTTTCTTTTCTTCTGGTTGTACGTGCAACCGTAGACAATGCAGCGATGCCCTGTCGATTGACTGTTCTTAAAGAACATTTTAAATCGCTGTAGTGAGCGAAAAACAGCGCGCGCACCGTGCAAGCACGGCAAAACGTATGGGCGGCTCGGCGCAACAAACAGCCCAACGAAGGGGGGCGTGGCGCGGAGAGCCGTAGCAGACGACAAAAACAGGTTCCTGCTCGCCGGTGCGAGAGTGCCGATGGAAAGAGTAGCCAGTTCTCAGTTGTGGTTGTATATACGTCAAGATTTCTCAAGGATTATGGTGTTCAGCTGCACAACTCGAGGCCGCATGTTCAATCCCTGGCCTCATTTCAATAAAGACGAAATGTAAAACAACAACAACAAAAACACAAAGGAGAAAAAAAATAAAAGCGAACTTGTCTACATAGATTAGAGCGCACGTCAAAGAACTTCGCGCGCACGCAGTAACACGGAATACTCCACTTTGCAATCCCCTAGAACACCGCTGTGTCTGTTTCTAGGTCATTAGACCCGCACCTTATCCGACAAAAAGAACGTAATGTCAGCCGCGGCTCTTTGACACTATGCTTATTCGCCAGCTTCCCTGTGTTGATAAACGCGGACCCTTCGTGACAGGGCGATAGCGATAACAACAGGATCGTCACCGCAAAGGACACTCACATATGACGTGTCGCGTTAGAAATAGATGCGTGGGCAGACTTCCCTCAGATGTCTTCTCGCATGGCGCTCACCTGGCCATTTCTGTGCCAATCGTATTGAGCACAATTGTAGAGCCCGCTGACCTGTCTCATGTGCCAGTGGGAGAACGACGCTGCCATATAGATAGATAGGTTAGCGTGCTCTATACATTGATTCCCTTCCACCCCCTTCCCCATCCCCCTCCCTAGTGCTCGATGCAACGACACTGCACACCCATGGCAGGCAATGCTGCCCACGTATCTGCTCCTTCAACGTTGGTCTCCAGAACGTTATCTATGCATAAGCGCTAAAGACCGGTGGTTAGAGAGGGTGGCTCGAGAGGGCAGGCCTTCGCGAGTGGTCCGCGTTCCTGGAAGGGCTGCCCGCGACAACAGGCGATACGCTCTGCGACAGTGGCCGATAGTCCGACAGCTGGGTTTGCAGTCTCGACCGCGTGGCGGGATCCTCGAGAGAGATGGAGAGACGGAGAGAGAGCCACGCGCCCACTCCACTCGAACGCGAATAACGGACGTCGACACGTCGCAAAACTACAGGGCGTCGATTTGCTCCTGCGGATCGCTGACAGCGTGGCGACTCGAGACGAGAAGATCGCGCGCTGTATTGTGCGCCCTGTGCACAGCTTTTTTGCAGTGTATATGTGAATAGAATGAGGAGTAAAGGTTTAGATTTGGAGATTTTTGATGTCCAGATCAAGCGCCTTGTAGAGTAATGACGGACGCCGCAGTTGACAGTACCTCATTAATTTTGGTCATGGGACAATTCCTTGACATGCATCTAAATGTAAGCATGAACGTGGGCGCGTTCGTCGAATTGAGGCCACCGCCGCCAAGATTGGAACTCGGGGCCTCCTATATACTCTTCAACAGGATGTGCGTCCACAGGGACGGAGTCAACGCAGCGGGCGGAGGAAAGCATCTGCATTTACATTAGCGGATTCCGAAACGACGGACTCGCTAACGCGAGCACTGGCAGTTAAAAGAAAGTCGAAAGAGTGGTCACGTTGCTTTCCTTATACTTTCCGAAGTCCAAAAGTATTTCTTGGGTGAGTTGGTGCCTATGCATAATATAGGTACTGGGTTCTGGCGCGAACACGATTACGCGAGAAGGAACAGAAAGAAGAAAGAGGCAATGAAGCGCTTCACTGTCTCTTTCTTCTTTCTGTCCCTTTTCATGTAATGGTTTTCGTGCCACAACACAGCATGTATATTATGCATTTCCGCAAGTCATATGTGACTATATATCCAACGAAAGATCAGGAATGCCGTGTGGCCGGTTGCTCGTATAACCGCTATGAACGAGTTGCATATACGATGATGACTTGACCTGCAGGCTATGTGCGTTTAATCGAAACGAATAAATTAATGGATGCTACACTTTAATTAATTAATTAATTAATTATCACGCCGAAAAGTTACGAATGACCATTCCAGTAGTTACGCCTGGTTTTGTATACGGGTTTTCTGGAGAGATATGGCAAATATATGAAATCGCATGCAGCGCCGGATTGAGGTGGCGGCTATCGGTCTTCTGAAGCCCCATGCCCCCAACTACCAGGGACCGCCTCGCTTGACCATTTGAAAAGAAAGTTGCTGGGCATACTTGTCCACGTTGTGATCGAAAACCGGCGGCCGGGGCAACTTCTTGACAGCCGTAGCCTTCGTTTTGGCTTTCGCCAAAACGATGGCTACTGGGCTTTGGCGTTTCGGCACAGACTTTTCGTCACACGTACCTTTAGGTACACGGATGTTTCAGTACAAAGACAGATTCCGGTATGCGAATGACTCATTTATAAAAAAAGAAGAAAAAACATTTCCAACTTTTCAAACCCATTCAACTTGAGTAAATATTCTTAATGACATTCTTGAAACTCCATAATTGTTTATTCGTTTAATGTTAGGGAACGATTTGTTCCTTAATTATTTATTAGTGGTAGTTCATCGATCACACTGAATCGCATACTGGCGAGCATCAGGCTTCCACGATGCTGCGTCTTACTGATGAGAACGGTATGTCAATTGACAACTGCAGGGGTTATTCCCATGACAATGCAAGCAAAATGTCAGGGAAATACAACGGTCTTCAAACTCGCACAAAAGATGAAAGCCCTTTGGCCGTTGATGTGCCGTGCTCCGCTCACTTCCTGAACTTCGTTGGAGCGTGGAGCGTGGATTGCTGTGTTGAGAACGCAAAGTTCTTCAGCCTAACGCAGGAGTTGTACGTTTTCTTCTCTGCCTCACCAAAACGCTGGAGCTTCTTTCTAAATAGCCTCGGGCAAGGGAGAGATCCTTCTGTTCTGAAAAGCCAGCCGAACACAAGGTGCTCTTAGCATACAGATTCTCTCAAACAAATTGTTTACAATGTCTGATGCACCGAGGCTGGTCTGTGTACACTGCCGCACGAAAAGACAGAAACTTGCGGCACTCGCACTGAAGCATGGTCTCGTCTAAAGAACCTGTCCAAGCTGGAAACGGCATTCAAGGCAACGTTGTGGCTTGAAATTTTGGAGCTGTTCAATAAGGTGAATGCTGCGCTCCAGGGACCTGGTCAACCTGTCAACGGCTGCGGACTTGCTGAATTCCTCAGACAGGTTCGGGAAATCTCTGAGGCCACAATTACAAGTTTTTAAGATAAGGACAAATGCACTGAGCGCATATAAAAGCTATCGCTGTGAACGCACTCGATCCACTCTAACGGGGCTTGTAGCAGAAAAGGGCGACAACAGCGAACATGTGTCAGTAGAATATTCGAAATAAGGGCGTTCAATATAGCTATTGACAATTTAGGAACAGCGTTACGGGCTCGGACACGTACGTACAGTCTCTGCGCAGAAAACTGGCAGAAAGCGTGACGCTCCTCAAAAAGAGCCAGGCCTGCGCGGAACCGCAGGACAGTGGCAGCGTAAGCTGGAGGTGCGACCTTTTTAGAGGCCATTTTAAACGCTTGAGGAAACTAGTGCAAATAGAGGTTGTGGGTATCCCCTGCGCCATAACTCTTATCGTTTCGCCAAGTAGGGAAGTACCCACTAGTCAATAATTACTGCGGTATTGTAACGTGCATATCTGTATAACTGCACATCTTTAGAGAGTCTCTTGGCGTCGTTTCCCTGAGAACGAACCGAACTCTCGGCCCGGCATCGACGGCGAGCTGCGGTTTGCGCTTCTCTCTACACAGCTATCAGTTGTGCCCGTCGCTGCCTTGCTGCAGCCGCGCGCGTAGCTCTGCGATTCGCTTCTTCAGCAGCGATCCGCACCTTACGAAGAGGCGCCATCAGGTATATCGAAGAGCCAAGTCAGGTTGCTGGCGCGGCTGCGTACGTCGCCTGCCGCGTGATGCATGGCACCTACAACAAAACTGTTTCAAAGGGCAGCACTTCGTAATAATGATGACGGAAATGTTGAACAAGATTGTTTCATAATGATGATGTTGATGATGCCTCTGTAATGGGTTCAGAACTACAAACCATGCAGCCCTGTGTTCTTTCAAGCGATTCTTCGAACTCGTTATGCAATCCATTTTCCACGGCGTGTAGTGGCGTATTATTATTCTGCCACGTAAAATTACATTTGTTAATGCGATTCTTCGGCAGACGTTATACCTGTTAGGTCTTTTAGCAAACGCTTTTTTCAAGCACAGGCGTGGCTCAGTGGTAGAATGCTCGACTGCCACGCAGAGGACGTGGTTTGAATCGTCCTTATTATTTTTTCTAAAATTTGCGCGATAGCGGTTACGGACACCGGCGGCGGCGGCGGCGGACAACCACGGCGCAAAAATGGCCCTTGTTGTGATCTCATAACAGCTTACGCTGTAAAAAAGTTCGCTTCGATGACGACCTGGTCAGTCAAGGTAGTGGATTAGTGGATGTGTACAAGGGCGATCTCGACTCGACCTTTTTCGCTTCTTTCACTACCCGGAGAGCTGCAGTTGCGAAGACTGAAGCGTGAACAGCGTGTTCAAAATATCAGAGAAAATATATTGTGTGCGTCTTTCCAAATATCTCAAATTGCTATAGGTTATACTTAACAATCCTTCGACAAACAATGAGACTGGGCACTCCTTCTCAAAACTGTAATAAATTAAAAACTGCCTGCGCTCACCACAGCGAGAGGAAGTTGAATTCCTCAGTCGGCATGTCGAGCGAAAGGGACCTGTTGATGAAGAAAAGCGTAAATTTTCTTTTCATATCAATGAGATTTCGGTCTGGCGTCTTTTTAGTGGGCCTGAGCACCCGGAGGAACCTGCTGAGAGAATAGAGAGATACATTTCTTTATGAGGCGATATGTGAATTTGCGAGGTTTAAAAGCCGTAAGATGCCGTTTTAAATGTTATGTTCATTCACGCTTTAGCTTAGTGGTAGTTTCTCTCATATGCTTGTTTTTAGTCAGTGACTGAGCGTGCAAGAAGTCGCTCTTTGTTCCCATTTTGCCACGAGTGATGAAGTACGAGTCCGACGGCGTGACTGCTTTTCCTTGTCGTATTCAACGTAAACATTTATGTAAATGTGGAACTGCTGTACGTGGTTCGCGCGTATATGTAAATGTTTAAATGCTGCTATTATACTGCTGTTTTGTTGAAAGTTGTGAGTTTATAATTTGGAGACTGCATACCGAATAATATGATTCCTGTTTTGGAAAATATGCTTTCCCGTTTTCTGGTTTGTGATGCGCGCCGATGCGGCACCTAGACTGGTGGTGAATCCGTGATGGACTGACGCTTTAAACATACCGAAGTGTTCGTCATATAGTGACCGTTAAATAGTACTAAAAATAGCGCCAAGAAATTATTTCACCAAACCATAAAGATTATGTGCATTTTAGCACTATAATCGGCGAACGTGACAGGTGGCCTTGCAAAAATTCGGCGTCTTAAATTAGTCGTCGTCATCAACAGCGCCATCATTAGGGCCCCAAAGATGCAGTCCCTGCAGTGTACTTCGTCCGCTCGTGAAAGAGGCGTTAGCTTTCACAACTATCCTAAGGACCCAAAGCTGAAGAAGAAGTGGATGGTCAAGCTCAGAATGGGAAAGCGCCCCACGCCTTCATCGACCGTGTGCAGCAAACACTTCGCGGACAGTGACTTCTGCTACCCACCGTACGCGCTACTCTTCGGTAAGTTTGTGACCGTGTTTAAGCGCCTCGCCAATACTTAAGCCGTTTATTGCACGCAGGCTATAAGCATAGGCGACTTACACCAGGTGCGGTGCCGTCCCACAACCTGCCGAGAAGGCCCTTAGACAAGGAGCCGACGACGCGGCCTCCGAATCGCCTCGCGGGTAAGCGCGCCTCGTGAGCTCAGCTGAGCGGCGCAGGATGTATGAGACTACGGCTGCGTCTGGATGGTGTACATACGTATTTTACCTACGAAGCCACGAAGTCGCCTACGAAGTCTCTTTTCATTTATAGAAATAATAGAAATGGTGCCGCAATTAAATATTTCATGGTGCCAACATTAAACATTCAAACTAGTCTCAATAGTGAACTTGCCTCTTAATTTAGAAACATTAACACAATACAAAAGGCGATATGAGCTCGACACCAACTGCAGACCAGCAGTGAACATAAATTCTATGTTATGTTACACGTTGACATTGCCTCACTCTGCTTTGCACGAGCAGCGAGCATTGGCCACTTCACTGCTGTCGATCACGACAGAGACGTTGTGCGGTGGGTTGGTGAGTCCACTTGTTTGGAGGACGAGAGCGGCGACGGTGATGCGACCTCCGTTGACGGCCTCGACCGCGCATTCAACAACGTGGCCTGCGTCGTACACCGCCTCGCCCTCGATGAGACACCGCGACGTTTCGCAAGCTTTATCTACATACTTGTAGATGCTCGAGAACGGCACGCTTACTGTAATATCGAAAGAAACACCCAAACTAATTAGTATCGTACGGCGGAAACAAGATAACGAGCGCGAACACTCACATGTCGTCATCAACAGCGCCATCATTAGGGCCCCAAAGATGCAGTCCCTTGGCCCCGAAATTTCTCAATCCGGCACTGTTAATATGCATTTATAAGGATACATATGGAAGTAGTAATATCGTACGGAACGTTTTAGTGCGGTGTTTATTAATGAATCAAAATTAATTATTTCTTAGTGACTTAATTATTTGTGTTACCACGGGCCATCAACGCGTCCTTACGCCATTGATAGATCGTCGTGAATACGATGAATTCTTATTCCTTGAATGTTACACTTCAAGAGACAATTAGAAGCAGGTCCTAGAATGGAGTTCCTTGCCCCGCCACGGTGGTCTAGTGGTTATGGCACTCGGCTGCAGATCCGAAGGTCGCGGGATCGAATCCCGGCCGCGGCGGCTGCATTTCGATGGAGGCGAAATGTTGAGGCCCGTGTGCTGTGCGATGTCAGTGCACGTTAAAGAACCCCAGGTGGTCGAAATTTCCGGAGACCTCCACTACGGCGTCTCTCATAATCAGAGCTGGTTTTGGGACGTTAAACCCCACAAATCAATCAGAATGGAGTTCCAAACTTTATACCTTTTGTATAGAGTTAGATTGCCCATAATTTACTCTACATAACACGAAGAAAGCTTGCATCATATCTGATACGTGAAATACACGCGTGGAGCCAAGGGAAAGCTTGGTGCGACTCCACACGATACATCGACTTTACGAATACGCCCCGCCATTGTTGTTTCTCATGCACAGCTTGGCCTTCTGTCCGGCGTATCACCACCAGGACGCTTCTGGCCCATCTCTGAGTTGGAGTAATCAGACCGATAGCCCCCCGTGTATGTGATCTTCGCGGTTGCAGTGAAACGATCATAATTCCCTTAACCTCACTGAGCAAAGAGCAGCACCTTCACATTACACAAGCTTGGCAATCTTCTAATCTCAGAATTAAAAGATTGATGTTCTACCTGGAAAATGAATATCAATTTCAATAAAAAGGTTATAATTTCTTTTACTAACCGGCAATCACCCGTAATTCTTTATTACGCTTGCAATGGTGCACAACTAACAAGAGTTCTTCAGCACAAATATTTAGGCATCATATTTACACCCACATTGTCTTGGTCGAATAATATAGATTACATCTGTGGTAAAGCGTTAAAAAAACTGGGTTACATCTGCAGGTCTTTATCTGCTGCTCCGAAGGACACTAAATCAGTGGCGTACAAAACATTGATTCGCCCAATCCTAGAATATGCTTCCCCGGTGTGGAACCCGTATAAGCAGTGCGAAATTATTCTTATCGAATCGGTCCAGCGGAAGGCTATTCGTTTCATTTTTCGTCACTTTGACCGACACTTCTCACCGTCAGCTGCTTTTCTGGAAATAAACCAGCAGCCTCTTTCAAAACGACGCAGCGTAGAATCCTCGAAGCTTTTGTACTCCTATCAAAATTCCCTTTGTTCCCTCTCTGATCCCTCCCTTTTGATGCCTGCTTGCCATGCATCAACTAGAGCTTATCATGCCTCAAACAATAGACCATTCCATCGACGCACTAATACGTTCAAATACAGTTTTTTTTTTTCCATGCACGCACGATGGAACGCTGGAATATTCCTGCCGAAGTTCGTTCTTTACCAATTTCTCAATTTTTGAATGCCGTTTCTGATGTATAGTTTCTCTACATGTTCACCTGTCAGTGTTTCTGTTATACGTCTCCGAAGTTTACGTTTGCTGGATATAATGTTGTGTAGATTTGTAAATATTTTTGTGGTATTTGGTAACTGTTTAGCAAGTGTATACTTTTCTTGATTGACTGTACACTGCTTTTTGTATTCCTTGTTCTTTGTTCTTTCTCCTTTTTTGTTGTTTATTCATTCTATGTCAACCTTAAACTCTGATGTACTGAACTGTAATTTTGCAGATCAATGTACAATGTTTTCAAATCTGTGCTCTGCGGATTTTCCGATGCCAAGCAAAAAGGGTGGGAGCCTCGTCAAGCTGCTAACATAGCAGCTTTTTGCTCTCATCCCTGCATTTTCTTCCCGCAAGTTTTGTAAGAAAATGCTGAATAAATTTGAATTTGAACTTGAATTTGTTTCTACTTGTCAGTTTAAATATCTGTTCTTCGCATATTTCTGCACACACGCATATATATTTTACATGCACGCCCGCTCTTGCCATAGCCCTAACGGGCTGCAGTATAAATAAATAAATAAATAAATAAATAAATAAATAAATAAATAAATAAATAAATAAATAAATAAATAAATAAATAAATAAACTCTACGGCACTGGTTTCGAATGACGTCGACAAAGAGCTCGAACTATACGATGATCAGGGACTAGATGTGCGATTCCATTAGAGAAAGGAATTGAACAGTGCTTATGACAGGACGCAGTAGAGGTGGCAGAAACGGGCGTTATTGCACCAGGTGTGTTCAGAAAGAAACCATGCTTGCATAAAAGCATGAGAACTGCCAGAACCACCACTCTGCTGATGTTGAGACCATCTAACGGAAGGCTTAGACAATTCAATACTGTTTGGCGTGTTTCGCTATGGCCATCAATGGGTGAGTTGGGGCCGCTGAAGGAAGCACATGTGCGAGTTCTTTGTCGGATTAGGGCCAAAGTGATGATGGAATAGTTCGAGGAATAACCTGTGTACTTTTGCTACAAATGACAAAGGTTTTTACAGAAACCATACGGGAAGGACCCCACGAGTCGTACTCAGCGGTATGAAAAACGTCTTGAACACGTTGGAATGTCGATGGGCGACGATGCCAAGCCTTGACAACCTCCCACGTCGATAGATGATCGCAGTTTCCAGACAGTTCGTGCTGGGATTTTTCGAAATTATCGTTTATCTGAGAAAACTTTAGGCGAAATTGGCATCAGTGAAGTATCATGCAATCCCATCATCTGGCCTTCTCACAAGGCAAGTCTGATTTTCCCACATTCAATGCCCGCATTGCGGGGCAACCACTCTTGGACGTTCCATCTAGTTTCTGTAATAATGATTTAAGGAGCACGTCACAACAAAACAAAACAAAAGAAAAAAGAATACGAACGAATGAAAACGCATGCTGTACCTGAACAAGTAGTTTATCAGTTACACATGGAACACTGACGCTCTATGATAGCAGTAAGACTGCGCATTTCCGTATGGTTTAATAACAGTTGTTTTATTATACGGCGAAATTTTCCGGGGTATTACAAGTAATGAAAGAAGAACGACTTGGGCGCAAAGGCGGAGAATGGTCGTCGTGCATGCAATCGTACAGCGCCAACAGGTCGACTACGGCGGCATAGACAACGTGAAACTCACATAATCAAAGCGTGTCACTCATTATCTTGCAGCGCTGAAGAAAAGAAAGAAAGAAAGGGAGAAAGAAGAAAAGAAAAAAAGCTTGACTGGCCCACGCTGTGCTGAGAGATCGCGGTATTCACGGCGTTGCGAGAGGGCGTCCCTGTGTTTGGTGGAAGTACGTATTAAATTTCACCGTCACCACTTCGAAGGCAGTACATTAGTCAGATAGCTTCATCAGGCAAACCAAATCGGCATTTCTTCTATCATGCTTATTGTGTGCATAGCCAACAACATTTTACCGATCCTCAATTTACTTCCAAGCGTCAAAATATTTGCCCTATAGTTTCAGAAAGTGAACTAAGCTAGCGGTGCAGCTACACATCATGTAGAATTATGTGGCTTTAAGTTCAAAAGCGTGTAACACATGGCCTGTATACGAACGGTGCAGCAGTGTAGGGTACCACATTAAATTGTATTAGAAATTTTAATACCATAATATTAGAAACCTTATGAGCAGAGATCGCTGAAAAATCCTGCGTGAGGTGTCCGACCTTGATAGCAGGACTTCCTAACGTAAAGAATAATAATATAAATTAAATACAAAATAATATAATAAAATACAAAAAGAAAGGAAGCAAAAACAAATGCAATAAAATGTTCACAGGATTCCAACACAAGGTCTCTAAGCACCAAAGACCAATAAATTTGCAGCGTGCAGGGCAGCACGTTGCCATGGTCGCATCGGCTCCGCTATCTCGACGCTGCTCCAGCGTCTCCGGCTGCAACGATTCGAGTGATTCTTCGTCGATTTCTTCGAGCAGCCCATAGACCGCTGTCCATGTTTTGGATTGCTCTGAGCATTCATGTTAACTCACCAATAAAATAGCTCACATTTATCGCGCACCCAAGCCTGTGTACACGCGCACGTTCGAGCACAAAAATTTCAGCCACGTCATGTTCGAAAACAAACAGGAAATGATATTTGCCGTTCAGTCAACTTTGAACAAGCGCACCACTTTTACGGCTGCAATTATTTGAAATATGACATTCGCTAATTCGTTCGCCCCACATTTTACTCGAAACTCACATCGGTAACGTATATATGAAACACATTTGAAGGTCTGTTTTGTTACAAAGGGTAGCCGCCGGTCACGATGGCTGGTTGCGTCAAGACATATTCTTACGTAAAAAGAGATCTGCGACATGCGCTATCGCGGTTGGATGAAACCATACCAATAAGGGTCAATAAACTATCCTGCCTCTGTCATTGTCACTGCCCCGTTTCTTATGCGCATACCATGCAATTGAATATAAATTCAACTTGCGCGTTTACACGAGTGGTTAAAAAAAATTAACCGGACACGACACTGCGCACGCAAGGTGCGGTAGACGAAGCGCTGTGCGATGGTGTCTTTCTGTTTGGACACTGCATGTTGTTCTGGTTGTAGGAGCACTGGCTCCCGCAGCGTATATACAAGCGCCGTCGGTTGCACTGTGCTGACAACGTGCACTCTTCGCTTTGACAAATCCGCGAGGTTGCGCCTCCGCCCCCTCGAGTGACAGAACTCTTCAGCCTCACCGTCTGTGTGGATACGCCTTGCGCAGCTTCAACACGGGCTTCCGAGAACCGCGTGAACTATCGTGGTCAACGTGTGTCCGTATCGCCACGACGTCTGTGTTTGCCGACGTTGTCAACAGTTACTCAGAACTGTGTATTCTGGAGCACACTTTAGAAAGCGGCTGCACTCGCTACGTTCGACGCATATACTGCTTTATTTGTGTTTTCCATTGTGTTCATATGTAAACAACTCTTTAACGACAGTGCATAGACTGCTTGCATTTGCTCATCTTCGCCGGAGCAGATAAAGACGTGAAGTTTTTGTCTCTATTTTTCGTTGTAGTCGAGACAGCAAATATAATTTGTTTTAAAGGAATGGCTCGGTGTTAACAAAGCTCTCTCTAAAGCACGAAATTAAGGTGTCCTAGCTATTGCGGGGGGTAGGCGCCTACGCTTTCAGCTAAACTTTGGACTTCCAAGTACACTACAATGAAATTGAAGTTGCACTTTAAATAATGCGTACATGCGCAATGATTGCTGCAGTTCTGGAAGCGAATTATTTGTTTCGTTTTCGTTTTCCTTTTTATATCTCATTACAATTAATGTTTTGTTTGTTTCTTGCAACGCGCATGCATGAAACAGGCAATTGAAGCTCTTATTAGGTATGTACTAGGATAGCTGGCCCTAATGCAGCCTATAGGTATATCTTCTAATGTGTGCGCAACTATTAAACAACAACAACAACAACAACAACAACGAGGACGACAACGACGACGACAAAATTTCGAAATATTGTCGCTCATAACCGCCGTATGTCGTCAATCTTTGCCGTTGTCGATAACAATGTGTCCAATATTGCGACTGCGTAGTAGCTGCTCTTGCGAACTGTTATAAAGCAACAACTGGTGAATATGGGTCCTGCTGGGTTGAATCCACGGAGCTTTTCTCTGGTAAGTATAGAACTACAATGCCCAGCTACCATAGCTATTCTCATAGCCCAAAAAGCATGATTGGCTTCCATCACCTCTTGCGAGTTGTTTTATAGCGAAATATTTTGTCGCGAATGCAGGCAGGTCTGGGCTCCTATGTCGAGAAAACGAATCTCGTTCAATTTCGTGACTGCCTTGAGGCTAAATCTTGTTAATATCAACATTCCGTCACGCAATTTATTTGATTTCCGCGTGTCCGTGCGTGTTTGCTGTGGTAAATTTTCAATATCTTGCTATCCATGCGCGTCATTGCTCACTTTCAGTTGTAGGGCTTGTTGACTGAAGAACTTTTCAGTGCATATACCAGCGTACTGACACACACACACACACACACACACACACACACACACACACACACACACACACACACACACACACACACACACACACACACACACACACACACACACACACACACACACACACACACACACACACACACACAATTGCGCATTTGACTTTTTTATGATGATGTGCGTTGTTTTATTGCGCCAATGCCAATGAGTGCACTATTAGAACAAAGCTAGATATGCGCCAGGTAGAAGCTGCAAAATGTGATAAAGTCACGGATAAAAAAATAAGAAGGAAGCGAAGAGTACTCTTTCTTTAACTTGCGATGCTTCTGTGGCCACGGAAGGCCACCTATTCGCGATACCAAAATGTGATCTATGGTGCAGGTTACCTGAACGTTTCACTACATTGTTTCTTTAAAGGTTAAAAACACCACAAGCTGACGCAACGCCAAGGTAAGAGTGACAATGAAACATATAATATAAGCGTGTTCGAACTTCATTTGCGTGTAGCGGGATCTGTGCCTAAGAATTACATGTTAAGAAGCGCATCCTTATACCAACAATTTTTTGAAAACCCGAGCCATTCAATATACGTACGAAACTCCAAGCGAGTCAGCTCAAACATTTACCAAGAAAAATGGTTCAAATAATGTTTTACCAAAAAAAGAATGCAAAGCTTGCAGCCTCGTTCACTTTGTATGCGCCGAAATTGGCTTGGAATGGTCTGAATGTATGACTAATCGCCTGTAGGGGTGTGCGAGCAGGGATTGTGGAAACCGAATCGAATGCGAATCGAATAGCGGGAGAAGCAAGTCGAATCAAATCGAATAGCGAATACTTTTCGAATATTTATCGAATAATGAACAGCTATAAGATTATATTTCAAGTGGTGGGCAACTACATAAGGATCGAATATAAAAGTAACACATGTTCACGGATGTCAATAAATCAGTCGTGATAATGAGCACGATATAGTGGAAAAATGGATGTAAAAACGTCAAAGTTAACTTTATAATAGCTCGACTTATCAATCGCAATGGGCACAATAAGATTACGATGGGAATGATAACGATAGTAGAATATAGTAATGACTCAAAAACCGCGTGACTCAGCAAATATGACGAAGACACGGAGAAAAAAAAAAAGGTTAACGATGAAAACTGGTGTAGTAGGCTCGAACGTGGTTACGGAATGAAGTAGACACTAAAGGATGATGACAGAATAGAATGACAAGTTATAGACGTGAGCGGGCTTAGCAACAGTGACAGTGATGCAGTGGAAAGTATTGACACTCAGAAACCGATGGAACAAGTACGGACGTCGGTACTAAACACTAAAGGGCGGTGGTAGAAGTCGTAGTCAAGAGCACTACTCAGCAAAAAAGATAATGACTGATCAAAAATATTCAATATCAAAAGCCGATGGACTGGGTTCGGGCTCCTAAGAATCTCAAAAGTGCAATTAAAGAAAAGGAAATAAACGTCCATTACATTTGCGTTTGGAGGAAGTAGGCAGGGCGTTCGCATCCACATAACTGTTCAGGAAAGTCGAATGATCATTGTACAGCCGGTAAAATCATTTTCCCAAAGCAAAGTAACCTGCTGCGTACTACATAAACTCCCACGTTTGCTGCAGTGTAATTTTCCAGCGGAGGTGAAATTATCGTGCTTCATCGCAAAATTTTTGTTTATTTTGGCGCAGTTAATAACATTTCGAAACAGTAATAAGCTATACGAAGAAAATATTCGGGTTTCCGAATAACAGCTATGAGATTCGAAGAACCAGTCGAGCAGGATACTATTCGACTCAGTATGCGGAATTTTCGAATATTCGCGCACGTTTTCTAAAAGGCCATGACAGCAGTGACATGTGCTCCCCAGTTACAGCATGATTAACCATAATCACTGAAGAAAAAAAAATTACAGCATATCCACGGAGTGAATGATGATGAGTGGGCGAAGCTCGGGATGTGCATCGTAGATCGTGCCGAGTTCCGGATTAATTTAGTTAACGCGCATGCTACGAATCCTCACGGTTCAACTATGCACAATGCACAAGTGAAATCTCCCACCGGCACTTCATTGCAAGTCAAGATCCAGTGTGTATATATATATATATATATATATATATATATATATATATATATATATATATATATATATATATATATATATATATATATATATATATATATGGGTTTTGCCGGTGAACGCTTCTCCAACGCGAGCAGTCGGTATTTCTCAATCAAGAAACTCGCTAGGAGACGCCTGCCTGCGCCAACGTTGTCTCTCGCGTTTGCCGGGGCAGTGTCGAGTTTGCCGGGGAGCGCGTGGCTCCCGGCGCTCGCCCTCGGCGCGTGCGTGCGCTCCAGCAGGCACGCGCCGGTGGCTACCTACTACTAACTACTACTACTACTACTACTACATACATCGGGGACGCACGAAATGGCTGCTAATGGGGAATGAGAGACAGAAGAACTCGGCTTTTAGTTAACGCGCACGCTGCGAATTTTTTATTGTTCAACAACGCACAGGAGAAATCTCCCACCGGCACCACCTTGGAGGTCAAAGCGTAAGACTGGTTACGCACTACTACGACTACGACGAGGGACGAACGGGTGCCGCTTTAAGGAGCTTCGCCCCTAAAAAAGCAACGCATTGCTGGATACGCGAGTATGAGCCACTGTACGTGACTGAACGGAACCCTTGGAGCCTATGGCAGATTAACTTCACAGAATGTTCTACTGACAAAGGTCTCCTATGGTTTTATTTCCTTTTTAAATGGACGCGCAGGCTTTGCATTTTTTCTTTTTTTGGTAAGCATTCTATTTGCGAAGAATAACGTGTGATCCCAAGGTGTTCGTGCATCAAGCATGCACAGGGAAACACACACACACACACACACACACACACACACACACACACACACACACACACACACACACACACACACACACACACACACACAGATAGTGTTGATGATTGACTGCAGAGGGTTTGCGTTCCAAAACTACGATGTGATTATGAGAGACGCTGTATAGTGGTGGGCTTGGGAAATTTTGACCTCCACGGGTTCTTTAACGTGCACTGACATCGCACAGTACACAGGGCGCAACATTTCGCCTCCATCGAAGTGCAGCCGCCGTGGCCGCGGGATTCGGTCCCGCGACCTTCGGATCAGTAGTAGAGTGTCATATCCACTGTAACACCGAGGCGGGACGCAAAGATAGTGTGAGCTAAGTTTTGGGTATGCCCGACTCTAAAACTTGTGTAGTATCTGGTTCGGAACAAAACAGGTTCACTAATAAGATGAAATCAAAAAGTGAACATCGTCTTTACCAGACGACTGTGGTATGCCTCCATACGAAAGAAAAAGCACCACCCGGCCACGGCTTCATAGGGGACGCTCATTGAGTGATATATATCAGTACACTACGTTTACACGGCACAACCGATGAACGACGCTTGACCTAGAGAGCGCCTACTAATGCCATGTTTTTAAGCCACACCACGTACTCGAGCGCAATTACTACTCACTTGTACAAAATGTCTTCGCGTTGGATCGCCTGGGGAGTATACCTTACAGCTTTCAAGGGCAAAACAAGTTCCAATGACGCCTTGGTACGGGACCTCTGATATATATGAGTCGGTCGTCCTTGTTGCATTGCTCACTACATTGCTATTAAATGCAAACGTTGGTTTTCGGTTTAACGTATTCTGTAGACTTCAAAATAAATGTGCTATAACATCCAACTGTTTTTAATGCCTGGTGGTCCTGAACGTTAGGTAAAGACACGACGACCTCCTGTACTGTGGCCTGGGATCCGGGAGAAGTGGATTTTCAGCATCGTGACGCGCTCGACTCTTTCTTTTCTTTCCCTTCTTTTTTTTTCTCCGCTTGTAGCCGTTCATTTTGCGAAGCCGCAAGCGCCCAGAGAGCATCGATAACGGCCGCGATGGCTAGTCGTGCTGCCCAAAGGACAACTGCTGGCGATTTTTTTCGACGTGTGCGGCAATCGTTTCGTTGCGTTTCGCGACACGCGCTGGCGCACTAAATTTCTTGTCGGCAACAGGTGAGTTGTGGGTCGCAACGTCCTCTGCGTGCGGCGCATGCAAAGCACGAAACGCTATACTGCGCTATACCGAGACCGTCTGTTACGGTAACCACCATTACAAGTGCCTTACAGGATACGCGCGCACGCAACTATACAAGACCAAAAAAAGAAAAAAAAAGTGCGCGTAGGAAGGAAACTCCGAAAGCCGTTGCGTTGCCGCCGTGGTTGAGCGTGAGAAACCGATGTAAATGCAAAAAGAACCTCCACCAGCAGCGCCATTTCTTTTTCTTTTTCTGATCGGCTTTTCCTCGAGACCTATTGCTTTTCGTTTCCCATGCACACATAGGCGAGGCGCCGCTTCCGGCCGTATGCGTTTTATAGGCGACACCGATTCGTAACGACGAGCTGGTTCTTGAAAACGAATTTCAATTCGCGCTCTGCCTCGTTTCTCCTGCATAATGAACGCGATGTATAATAACACCGTGCAGTGCGTACACCTGTGCGCGTCACCTGCTCGATCGGCCGTCGTCGGCAAAGGGCGCACAGAAGCAGTGCCGTGGCGGCGGCTCATCGCGCGCTCTCAAAAGGGCCCGATCGGAAGCGCACCGTGTCTACACACGCTGCACGCGGTTCTCGTAGTCTGTCGCCTGCACGCGGTTCCTGCGTTATGCTGCGGGCTTGTTGCAGGCAGCGCGGGGGCGGCTCGCGGGCCTCGCCGCAAAAAGAGCGCGCCGCTCAATGGAGGGGAACACATCCTTCTCTGAGAAGGAGGAGGAGGAGGAGTGCCCATCGACGGACGCGCGAGATGACGCTAGCGCAGGAAGAAAAAAAAAAAAAGCAATAATTAAAGCGACCCCGCAGAGCGTCGTGTTCCGCGGGCGCTGCGCTTACGTCGAAATTCCTGTCGCTCACCTTAGCGCTGGCGGGGAACCCTTTGGCCGTGCCGCGCCGATATGGTAATGCGCGCCCTGACGCGCACGCGCTAATGCGCATGTTTTAGGCGATGGCATGATCCTGCGCGCATGCTCGCGTGTACGGTTAAATCTATACGATATTTATGCCTTTTCAGAGAACTCATCGGAAACGCCACGTTGAGCGACGACGGGAAGCCGGCCAGGTCCTCACGGAGGCGTGCTTGCTCCTTCTCTCTCTCTCTCTGCCGCTGCAGGACGAGGGGGAACTAACTACGCCTTGCCGCGTGAAAGCGCGCACTTGGGTTCGAAATGGAGAGACTGCAAAGTGCGATAAGAAATAAGAAAAAAAGAAACACGAAACAAACAGACAAAAGGCGCGTCAAAGGGACCCGCGTACAGCATATCCTGCGTCGCATATCTGGGAGGAGTCGTCGGCTCGTCGCTAAATTATTACAACGCGGTTTCTGACAGCGTTTTGCATAGAAACCACATGTTGCGCACGAAACCATGACCTCGCCTTCGGTCATCCGTTCTAACTCTTGCTTTTTGTCGGCGAATGCTTATAAGAACTCGAAACACTATGAGGTGCTGAAGCTAGGAAAAGAAGAAAAAAGGAAAAAAAAAAGGGATAAAAGAAAAAAGAAGTCATCAGTGCGCATTGCCTGGGTTAAGCGACGAGCGGTTCTGTATTCCGTGCTGGATAGCATATATGCACACGAGATACGTGGTCTTCAAAAAGAATATAAATACACAGCACCTGTTTAGGCGGCGTGCACTTGCACATTGCCTGAAAGAAGACGCTACACTGAAGCGGATAATCAGTGTGACGGGCCTCCCCGCTGTGCGCGCGCGTGGACGCGTATAATGATAAATTTCCGTGTTCTGAAGGCGCAGAGTAAACGTGTACAACCTTACTGTTATTATCCTTTCTTCTTTTTTTTTTCTTCAGCAAAGAAAGATCAGGGTTGCCTGCACCTTTTCTGTTTCCCTTTGAAAAGCTGCGAGACTTTCTTTTTCTAGCCACCCGACTACCAGTCGACTTAGCTCACCAGAGGTGCGGCTCGTGAAAGCAATTAGTCAAGAAGACAAGCACTTTGACACAGTGGCGTGGGCTAAATAAACACAGCGCTCACCGTGACGTTCGCGGGAGTCTTGTTCGCTGTGTTTTTGGTGTCTGACAAGGCCTTGACGTCAGGTCTCTCCCGCTAAAACTCGAGTTTCTCGTGTATGCTCTGCCAAAAGAAGAGCGCACAAATAAAATGCGAGAGACAGCCCGTTCCTCGCCGCGCAGAATGTCGAGGGTGACCTGGAGGCGCGCTGTTATTAAGTGGACGCCGTATAAGAACACAGTCGCGCGAAAAATTCAGCACGCATTGATGCGTGATCCGTGAACTGATGAACAGGCCCGATACCTTGTCCTGTGCACTGCAAAACGTCAAGAATGGCGTTCGAATGGTGAATGTGACTGAATTAAACGTGTTTTTGAACTTTGAAATGCTGTTGATTGGAATAGAACCTATGTACATGTTTAGTCTTTTGTATACGTTATGTGCTAAAGCTATTACGATCTAATCAACCTCTTTGCCATTCCCGTTCTTCCTCTCTTTCCACTTAACGTTGCTCCCAAACTCGAATTCGGAAGCGTACGAATAACTCTAATGCGCTTTTTGTATAGGGATGAGTAATGTTGTACTATCAGCTTTTTATCTTTTTTGTACATTAATTTTTCTTCGCTGATATCACGTGACTGCTCTTACGCATTATTTTGGTTGACGTACACGAAGCACTCGAGGCACCACATTCGAAATGTGGTGCCACGATATTGCAATGCTTTGCGGCAAATCAGACCGCAAGAAAAGCTTCGTTTGTGTTCGTTATCATGTGCCGTGGTAGCGGTCAGGAAAGCGCTCCCGAAGTAAGGGGCTTTTAACCGCTGTTATGTTGTTATGTGGGCTTTAACGTCCCAAAACGAGCTCTGATTATGAGAGACGCCGTAGTGGAGGGCTCCGGAAATTTAGACCACCTGGGGTTCTTTAACGTGCACTGACATCGCACAGCACACGGGCCTCAACATTTCGCCTCCATCGAAATGCAGCCGCCGCGGCCGGGATTCGATCCCGCGACCCTCGGATCAGCAGCCGAGTACCATAGCCACTAGACCAGCTTTTAACCGCATAATAATACACAGCTATTAGTTTCTTCATCGTTGTTAAAAGCAAATTTCGGCGTATATTCAACAATGTTACACGTGCTCTGAACTTGGCCTTCCTTTATACCGAGCTCGTATGCCTGCCTCCTGCATGCACACTGCAAGGCATGCATCTTCAGTAGAGTTGATACCGCAGACTTTCTGAGGCCCGAAGCCATCTCCTGTGCCTCCTTGCACACTCGGGACGCATTGCATTTTTTAAACCTTGCCTTCCGCTTGCTATCCGCTTTTTTTTTCTTCTGTCCTGGGCATAGTCCTTGAAGAAACGCATTAAAACTGGCCAAACAAATGGGTCCCTGCTTCTCGCAGTTATATGTATAGTATAGCAAAATTTGCTTTTCAGTGCTTCGCACGCTTGCATTCTAACTATGTATGCGTCGTCCAACGTAGACCCCACTCAATGTGACCTATTACGCGTTCCATTTAGAATGGACTCAAACTCGTCAATGGGACTTGCTTAACGGGAAGTCAAGCAGGCTTTCGGAATGCTATATAGGACGAGTTTGACGCGCCGTCGTATGGATTTCCTTCTTGGTCTCTCCTTTTTTTTTTTTTTCGCCTTTCCAATCACATAAAAGTTAATTAGCCGGAATGCCATTACGATCGACCGCTTTGAAGACGAGAAAAGAATTGTCGTGCGCGCACAATTAACCTTCCCCGCAACGCCTGAGCGACTGTTTCCCATCCGAGTTCTTCGCCCGACTCGCAACAGTCGCGATCGCACGAGTGGGTGCGGGCCGAGATGTGTGCACTCTCGGGTCTCTCGTTCGTAATTAAGATTGCTTTCAGCCACTGCGTGTGCTTGGGGTGCAGCTCTTAAATCTCAATCAAAGCATCCCCTCGAGGACTTGTGAAATGATTAACGCACTTAGCGTTCGGAGGCCGGGCCGTCATTAGCAGTGCAAGGAACGGACGTGCGACTGCTTGCGAGATCTCTTCCCCCCCCCCCCCCCCCCAAAAAAAAAAATGAAAAAAAAAGAAGTAAGATGTAGAAAGAAGCCAAGGAACGCGAAATAATAAGTAACAATGCAGCGAGCAGACTAAGTGGCTAACTGAAGGTAGGAAATTAAAGTTAGGTGGGAAGCATGGTAACGCTCCAGGCCTCCTGAATCAGTGAATGGTATTTCAGCACGCACGCGATATGCGCGTGGACCACGCATGTGTAACCTTAAACGCGGTAGGGTTATCTATTCATGCCAATTCTTTGTAGGCGAATATCCGTATAATATATGTTTTCAGTGGTTGTCTAGCCGTAATCTATCGCTGTATTAGTGATTAGGTGCTTTTACCGAAGACGACGATACGCATTCATATATCAAGAGTAAAGGATTCGAGCAGAGCATATTCGCTGACTTGTGTCGGTCTATCTGGGTGTTGTCGTTCTCACTCCTTTTGCATAATGGTCAATTTTTAACCGTTTCGTAAGCTACTTTTTTCACATCGGGAAGCTTCTTCGAGCGATTATGATATTGAGTTAGCTACGTGCGATGGTTAAAACATTATTGAATCTAAATGTGTGCTATTCGATTCGGTCTCAAATTAAAATAACAGCTATTCGTAAGTACGAATATTTTTCGAATAGTTTAATAATATTGCTTGATGCCAACTGCACCCAAATAAATACTAAACTCGTACAATAGACCTAACCTCAGTGGACATAATACAGACAGTGTAGTGTCTGACAGGCTTCTCTGCATGTGAAACCAAACGGCCAAACCTCATAACGGTTATAACAACAATTATTCGCACTCTATGAATGCTGTTGTTGTTGATGTCCCATTTGTGCGTTTAATACTGAAATTATGAAAACTAGAATGTGGACATCATTTACACTAATCATGAAAACAGCAGCTGTTCGAAATTAAAAAAGAAAATTCCATTCGTATTCGATTTGTTCTCAAAAATAACTATTCTCGCACCCCTAAACACTGGGACTCTTATTAAAGAGCGCATTTGCTATGTGCCGCGCACAGCAGTTTTAATATGGCAAATTTTTGCTTGTTTGTTTACACCTGTGGCTCACGGCTAACTGACTAGATGACGATAGAACAATTGCTCACTCGGTTCGAATTGTGTACACATGTGCAGACGCCCCTTATGAGCACAATTTGATGGCCCGTATATCTCATTCAATTTTACGCTGTATACATGCATCTGACCCCCGCCTACGTTATTTCTTTTCTCTCCATGTAACGTATTTGATGTGATACGTTTAACTTGGAATACTGCGTTTCTTTTGATTTTTTCGTTATTCTATTTTGGAACCGACTGCATGCATTGTTGAAGTGAATATTTTCTATATGTTATTTGTATCATCTGTTGCGAATGATAGGCTGGTTGTAGTTGCATATTTCAGCGAATGTTGTTAATAACTATCAACGCGCGAAGTACTCGAGGTGTGCCCGTTAAATGCGTTCAGTGGGGAGCGGTGGTAAAGATAAGCCAATTTGATACCCTGAACCACCGCAGGCTGTAACAAACAATGATACCAGCTGGCGCAATTGATAATGATGATGATTACATTGCGAATAGCGCATGCGACTGGGGGGACAGGCCAACGATCAAGAACACCTGATTAAATTGGAAGTTCATTGCTCGGAGGTTTGGGAATCGCTTCCTCGTTTTGTTTCGCCCTACGAAGAAGCGTGCACCGCTGGCATAACCCAAAAGAGCGACGCTTTGTTGCAATGAACGAAAGCGGATAGACTTGACCATCGGTAGCGACGCCAGTCACACGGTAGCCAACGTCGCCTGGCGAGCCCCGGCTTCACCGGGAGGATATATCGTATTACGCTGTAATGGAGTCCCGAAGGGCGGGTATCTTAATCGTCGCTTGTCAGCCGGAGGCGTCAGCGGCCGGTCTGGTTAGCGGCCGTCGATGATGAACGCCGTCTCTCGTCGGTCTCCGCGAGCGCTGCCAAGGGACATCGAGGAGGAGAGCGTGCTGGGACAACGCGTCACGCAGGGCGGCTTCGGTTTCTATTTGCGCCTCGTCTCCGCCGGTCTATTCGCGGCGTCGTCGCAGTTCCCGCCGCTGATCAACGATCAGTTGACAGACTGTTTCTCTCTCCGTGCGAGCACCCGCGGAGTTTGTCACGCGCTTCCTGGAACCGCACCATCCGAGGAGCCGGCATCGCGCCTCAACTCGTTCCTTTAAATCACCCGATAGTGTCGCAAAGTGCGCCGCGGTGAGGACTCGGCGTCCTCCCGTGTCACAGGGGCCCGACTGAGGCCCGCGGCGTTTAGCCGATGCCTTTTTCTGACGTCCTCCGTTGGCTACAAGCGGCATGTGTCGACCGCCCTACCGCATGTGTCCCTGATATCTCAGCGCTCTCGTCGGAAGCAGCGTCGCTGCTCGCCGTGCTCAAGTAGCGATACGCCGAGAGCGGCCCGTCGTAAAACAAAACAGTGTGGCAAATCCGCGTGTACCTACATCTTCGCGCATTCCCGCGACTTCCGACAGCTGGGCTTGGTCGGGCGCCGTGTAGTGCCTTGAGACGCCAAGCAAAGCGTGTCAAGGATTTCCTTCGAGCCGCACGCTGCAAAGGCTCGAGCCGCGGCTGCTTGGCACACGCACCCGTGTTTCCTAGCAAAGATTCCTGCGTCAACAGCGCGACGCGTGTACTGCAGTCGCTAAACTTGGACTGTGAGCACGTGCTGTCGCGCAAATTCGCACTGGCACTGTTCGGTTCACTTCTGTCGATATACAGGAGGAGAAGGAGGAGGTGGAACAACGTTATTCACCAGACTTAAAGCTCTTCATGACGGCGTATTTCTATAGCTACTTGAGGTAGCTTAAGTCGACGACCTCACCTCTTCTGTCCGTTGCGGAGCAATTATTTAAGTGTTGGGGTCGGAACGCCGCAGCACAGCATCCCATTCTTCACGGGACCAAAATGCACTCAAAAGCCACCGAAAACGACTTCCAAGTATTGAAAAGTGATCATCCTTAGCCATTCTGTTACAGAATTAAATTAAGATACATAAATATATAAAATATAAATGGTATTTAAAAATGAAAAATTAGTGATGCTTGCACTAGTGGGGCAAGGCTATCGAAGCAGCAAAGCGGCACCTGGCTGGTCCGGGCTTGTCTCCGGCGCACCCGCATTTCGTCGTGGTCCGAGGCTTCGGGAAACGCCTCGCGAGTACTGCTTCTCAAAGTTTTGCACCGAGCTCAGCGTAAAGACGTTGATGTCGAACCACAGACAGCGACAGACGCGGCGCGCGTGGCCTCAGCTTGACGCCGTTCCACCCCTTTGCTATCTACGCTGTGCGTTTGTGCGTACCTTCACGCCATGCTCTCATGGACGTATGCTCTCGTGGTGCGAATCTATGCACAAGCGCATAGCTTTGCGAGAAGTTTGCTTGCTTTCTTGCTTGCTTGTTCCTTGGTATAGGTGGCACTTGCCCACTACGTGGGAGTGACCCAGAAGACGGCGATGTGCACCGGACAAGTCTACGCACGCTGTCTTTATCTTCTGCTCCTTCTGCTTGAACACATGGGCCCACCAGACACAGTTTTGCCAGTGTAGTAGTGGGCTGGGGTCATGTGCGCAAGAGAAGGAAGGAGTGCGCGTGCGAATGCCGCACATTGGGCATTGCATAGAAGTGCACGCGCACTCTTGGGTACCTGAGCTAATGATGATGATCTTGTGATACACCAGATACACCATACAATCTATGAGAGCCTGAAATGCTTCGCATTCAAAAAAAAAAAAAAAGTACTCATTTTGCTGTTTTCGAACACTACTAGGGACACATTCTGCATGCACTTAAAAAAGGCATTTCTAAGTTGAGTTCAACATTTTTTATTGCACCGGGGAACCCAGCAGAGGCCGTCGCGCAGCCAGGGCTGTTGCTATAAGTAGCTCAGGGGGACAGCATATGAGCTTGTTAGCGGCAGCGCGAAATTCGAGGAAACGAGGACAAACACACAGTGACGCACACAACACTGTGTGTTTTCGTTCCCCCGAATTTCGCGCCGATGTCAACAAGGTCATGTACTACCAACTAGCCCACCAGCACCACCTATAGACTAGCATATGACGGCTAGAGGCCGAATTTTCCGACAGGTTGAATCGTTGGAACCACGAAACGAATCAATCAACTGATTGTCCAGACACATGTTGCAGCACTTCGTAAGGCGGAAACATTCTTCTTGAAATGTTTCCCTAGGCAAAAGAAAGGTTCCGTTCAAGCGAATGCGTCCCATTCTCACAATGAGACCCATTTCGCTGTCTTCGAAAGGAGAGTTTGTCAGCTTGAGGTTTGATGTATACCAGGACCAGTGGACTGAACAACACGAACAGGCCTGTGCGTGCAAATTCAAGTAATGCTGACATTCTTAATAATAATAATAATAATAATAATAATAATAATAATAATAATAATAATAATAATAATAATAATAATAATAATAATAATAATAATCCACAAAAACAACAACAACAAAATAAGAAAAGACGACTACGGCGACAAGGTTGTGCGCGTAAACTCAAGCGTAGTGTTGAAATTAACCCACAGCGCTGGTCTAGTGGCTATGGCATTCGACACTACTGACCCCAAAAGCCGCGGGTTCGCAGCCCGGCCGCGGCCACCGTATTTCGATGGAGGCGTAAAGAGATCCGTGTGCTGTGCGATGTCAGTGCACGTTAAAGAACTCCACGTGGTCAAAATTTTTGGAGTCTATCACTCCAGCATCTTTTGGAGTCTATCACTCCAGTATCACACCACATCGTGGTCTTGGGACGTAAAACCCGTGAAATTATTATTATAGCGCTGACATTCTACACTGCTGCAGCATTCCAATAAGTGCAAGCCGTCAGTGACGCTATATATACTGCTATAGCTTGTAGTTTTCCTTAGGCTTCCGATGATTTTCGGTGTTTACCCTCAGTCAGATTTGTACACGAGTGACCTTATTGTCGACAATTATAGGAAGATGAATGCAAGCACCACATGCTCATACAAAAAGACCAGCACAGGAAATACAACCTTTGGGGACATGCAGTGGATAGAAACACTAGACGCATGGCTTGACAAATAAACGGGTATAAGAATTCTGTCCACAATTTTTTTTATGTGCTGTGTTTAATAAAAAGCCATGTGTACTCGGCCGCGCGTCAAGTTCAATTTGCACATTTTTCGCAATTAGGTATACGCATAAAGGGCTAAATAGAACGTATGTTCGCACGTCGACTTTCAGTTCACACGATCATGATTAATGGAAGCCGTAATAATTCCGGAAGGCGATTATTCTGCAGAAACGGTGCGCACTATTGATGTAGCGCTTCTTAGATGGGAGGGATCGAAAGGAAAAAAAAAAAAAAGAAGGGGGGAAGTGATGGGGAGATGGGAGGAAAGGGTGAGAGAAGTGCTCTCCTTTCGCATGCGTTTTTCATCGCGACAGCGCTGTCGATTTCATCGCCCACCACATAGCGGACTGGTGGACTATTAAGCGAGCCGCGCCATGCAACCGCACCACATTTCATCTCTCCCCACGCACTGCAAAGTTAAAATGAATTCCATGCATACCTGCGGTCGCTGAAGGGAGCCGGGGATAAGCGCGATCTTTACGGTGTGGGAATCAAACATACTCGGCGCAAATACGCGCCAAAAAATCTAACCTGCAGAAGCTCATATGCGAACGACGGCTGAAAAAAATAGCCACGGAAATGAAAATCTATTATTCTCTTTCAACGAAATCTATCGCGCCCACCGTTTCCTATAAGCCCGGCCGAAGCGCAAAAGCGCTTACGGTCCTTCTGATCGCGTACAGATTGCACTCGTGGATTCGCCTCTGCGCGGATGATGTGGTTTTGCGCTTATTGTTGTGACAATACACCACCGTTTGCTAAGACACAAGCTGACGGACAAATGTTTACAAAAGGCTCGACAGACACGTAGAAAAACCACTTTGCGTTGCGCTCATGCAACGTTTTAGCCTTATGTGTGTTGCGTTTTACGTATCTGACAACGTCTGTAATTGCAGTGAAAGGGCATCGAAAGGCAGTGCCTAAAGTTCGATTATTGAATCGATGGCGTGTTTCTTGATGTACCAGTCTTCCTAAGTATTTTGTTACACTTTTGTAGACCAATTATTTATTCGATATGTACTGCAAATCATGATACTCAAACATATATATATAGGGAAAGGAGGATTTATCCGGTTCGAGGGACTGTTGAAAATGATGATCGCCGGGCGACGTAAAAGTAAGCAGTATAATTCTTTAAGGTTTGGTCTAGCTTTCGTAAAAAAATTAAAGCAACTTGCTCAAAGTAAAGTCAGACCTCGGCTCACAACTGCCTCGATCTCGCACTACCATGTATCTGAAGCAGACTTTAAGTTATTTGCGCCCGTTGTGAACGAGTTATTTGGATATGCATTGGCAGGATGGTGAATACCAAGCGGAGCGTTCACACATTTTTGTAGTTCCATGTCGCCTTGGAGTAGCGAATTGCAAGAGCGTTTGTTCCAGAAACGTAACATTTCAAAATACAAAAATCCACGTTGAGAATGTCATCCGCACAAGAGCGCGAGCAGCTAATATAACAGAAAATTTGGAAATGCCATTCGGATTGACATTGTGTAAGTGCGTTGCCGGCCTTCGTGTCTGGACGCCGGCAACGCACTTACACAAAAATCCTATAGAAGTGTGTTAGCGATGGCAGTTGGCCAGCGGCAAAAATTATTTATGAATAGAAAGCCTGTAAATCTGTTAAAAAATGTATTACTGGCACAGAGTGAGCGTGAAATCTACATACAGTTCTTTGTTTCTTTCTCCGTTGCGAGCACTCGCAGAGTTTGCCACGCGCTTCCCGAACCGCACCGTCCGAGCAGTGGCGTAGCCAGAAATTTTTTTCGGGGGGGGCTCGGAATTTTCGATGGGCAGGAGGGAGGGAGTCGGAGCCTCTCTCTCTCTCTCTCTCTCTCTCTCTCTCTCTCTATATATATATATATATATATATATATATATATATATATATATATATATATATATATATATATATATATATATATATATATATATATATATACTTTCGGAACGAAAATATGCTCGTCACTCATATGCGCGGACAGCATCTGCGGCCTACTTCAGCCTTCAGTTGTCATGTCAATTGAGCGCCGAAATAACGATACTCTCGCACATTCAAAACTTTCACAGACGGCAATGTATCGGCGAAATCTTATAGAAAGACATTTATTTCCCCACCACTGCGAAGATTCGTCAATTGCGCACGCACGCTACTATCTTGATGATAATTTCAAAATAAGGTATAATGATCGATGTAAACATAAGCACAAAATGCTGTAACAATTCGTCATAGAAGGTGCAGTCGCGAACAGCGAAAAGCATACCTGAGGTAGGTAAGCTGGAAATGACGCTATTAAAAACACATTTTTTAAAACTTTTTATGAATTGATCGTGGCGTTGTCTGATAAACACCGGAAGACTCTCTGCAACTTGACGTGCTAGTAGACATACAGGACGACATTTTAGTATATATTTCGTATTTAAGGTTTCCTCACCCAAACTTACCCGTTCGCTACATTATACAGGCGCTGCTTTCACCAAATTATCGATACATTTGCAGGAAGAACAGAGATTCGCCTACGATTGTGATTCTAAGCAGCCCCAGATCTATCTGTCCTGAACATATTACCACTTCTTTTTCAAAAGAATTAAGTATATTGCGTTACAGAAAAATGCCGTCCTCGTTAACATGGTAGGCCTCCAGAAACATGGTTTTGTCTCCACTATAAACTTACAAACACCACCATCCCGACCCTTTCACGAATAATTACTGACACATTTATTAAGCTGAAAAACGTGGTAAAATATCTCTTAATATTGAAAAAACTTTTTATGCGGTTTGCCACTTCACACTTCTAGCCAGATAAATTAAAAATCCGTGGTGCTTTTCTCTTAACGCCAGTTTAATCCTACAGTTACTTCGAGGCATGCGGAATGCAAGTTACGATGGATAAATCTAATTTGGAACTCAATGAAGTGAACTCCAGAATGTTGAGATGTCCCTACTTCGCGCAAAGGGGGCCGCTGTTCTACGCCGCAACACTTCACAAGTACCACGACTACGCTAAAGCTCCGTTCGAAGTGCAACGCTCACCCCCTTTGGTCACACACCTCGCACCTTTGGACACACCTTTGGACACACTCGTCAATGAACGGCCGATACAATGGGTAAAACAGCTCATAAACTAACGGCGCAATGTCTTAAGTACGCTTGCTGCTGCCAACGAAAACAACGCTTATCTGGGTGGGCTCCATCGGTACATAGGTCTCGTCGCCGGCTTGTGGACTGGTGCCTTGTTAGAAACTCGGATGTCGACATCAAAGTAGCTGTAGCTCACGGATTCTCCCCGATCACTGCTGCTCGCATCATGCTCTCGCAAAGACTACATCGTCTCTCCGAGGTTAGAGAGCCGAACGGCCAGGCTCGCAGAAGGGATCGCAAACGAAGCTTACTTCTTCACATGACGGAAGGTCACTGCCTCTCTTCGAGTCTCCAGTCTCCAAAATTCCGCCCTGTCCTTTGTGCCTAGACGAGTGAGTTTTGCTCCCTGACAGCCCCGCTTCACCAGGGCGTCTATCCAATGGTTGTCTACGGCAACGTCGCCAGTAGAAAACGCAGCACTCCAACCCGCCGTGCGACTATTGTTCGAGACTCGCCTCCACAGAGTAACGCAGTACAAGCTCCTCTCGAAAAATGTAGAAAGCAAAATATAAACACACACAAAACTCGACATTCGGACACGACGTCAGACAGCCTAACCAGCGACGCTTGTGTACAGATTACCGTAACACTCCAGGTGCAAGCAATTTCGCACCGTCTAGGCGCCCTCACGCTGGAAGCACCCGTTGACAAGACGCGCCCGTCCGCAGTCGCTCCTTTGTGGCCGGTCAAGTGCGCGCGTCCGAGAAGCAGTTCTGCTTACTGCATTGCAGGGTGGTCGAAACATACCGGGGACGCTCCGTTGACTTTGTTCAAGCACTTATGAGCGCGCTGGGTACGCTTTGGCTTCAGCATTCTGTCTTCTTCAAGGTCGCCGCCTAATGCACGTTCTCATCTGGAGCCGCCGCGCAAACGTCAGCTCTGCTGTCAAAGCGCGGTGTCCGCAAAACTCGCGGCTAACAAAAGCCCCAGCGACTTTGACCGCAGCGCCAGCCGGAAAACAGAATTGCAGAAGGCCAAAAATTCCCGCTACCCGCGTTCCCGTGTCCGCCCCGCCAATGCCCCTCCGGGCGTCACAATGGCAGAAGTATTGGTATTAGGTCCAATATTTCCTGTATCAATGACGTTTCCCATAAGCTTTCAACTTCACAAATGTACTCACAAGATGTAGTACCAGCACTGACAAATACTAGATTATCAATTACTACTAGCCGTATCTCACTGGATTTTGCAAACTCAAACGTCATATAGTTTAACCTTACGCAATCGCTTGCCGCACTGAGTTGACATATTACATGCCTAGCGGTCGATTTAGACACATCTAGGTTTTAAAAAAGTTTGTAAACGAAAGCTTTCTTATGGTTCTTACACGCTCGCCTGGCAATATTTTCCCCATGACGTTCATCGGGCTTTGTACGCTTTTTTTTTTCTTATTTCGCTGTCACTTAGGTTGCTTTTGAAAAACATGGGGGCTGATGTAAATAACTTATCTGGATGCCTTAGTAAACGAGGACCAAGAATAGTGAGTTTCCTTCTGCCTAACAGAGAAGTAATATCCCGTTCAGTGAGTTACATGTCACAGACATGCCATATTTTCGTCCCGAATTCCGCTCACCAGGCAAGCAAATAATTGTAGTGCATACAACCCTCAATTGTAACTATTCCGATGGCGAGTAATTGCAGGACTTTCTAGGTGCTTTAACTTAGAATTGAATTAATAGTTGCGCGAAATTTTCGTATTTCATACATCTAAACACTAGTTTCTTCAAAATAAAGCGTCCTGATAAATCTGTTTACTTGAGTGAGCAGAGGCTCGATGTGGGCTAGTTTGTTTTGCATGCTTGAAATGCCTGCCCTTTGTACGTGTTTTTTTTTCTTTTCCCGCCTTCTCTTGCGCTCTTTTTTCTTCATGGAACTCATTTGCACTTTTGCTTGATATGTGGCCTTCTCTGTTCGATTTGTTCGACCAGATACTGTAGCCGAGAAAGGTATTAGTATAAAGAGATTTCTTCACATTTTATCTTCCCATTGGCCGCTCATGGATTGTCTCAAGTACTGATTGATCGATCAATCGTCTCGGCGACTGTAGTTATTTCGGCTGTTATGTTTACAACGCCGTATATTGTATTCAAGAAATTATATTATTTCAAATTAATTTCTTGGCTTGCTGAAATTAATAAGGCATCGTATGACCTCATGTCAGCAACAGCAAGGGACTATTCAAACATTATCACAGAATTGACATATAATCCATACAGGTCATCTTAGGCCCATTACAATGCCACTGTATTGTCAGAGGATATAAGGTATCATGTAAGTACAAATCAGTGGAAGAAAAGAACTTAGCGTTGGAGGTCTCGCTCGTTTATTGGCGCTGCGAAGATGGGCTTCCCCAGAAGACGGACAGCCGCTGCTGTCCTTGAGACATACTGCCGCGAAAGCGACGATACGAATATGGTCACCTGCACCTCTTCTTGAATGAATGTCGCGACTACCGCCTGCTGATAGCGGAGCTGTTAACCGTTGTCCACGTTCGGCGATGAGCCGCAGCGCACTCTTTTTGTCGACTTGGTATTCCGCAGTTTGCTCTCTTGTGTATAATAGTGCAAAGCAGTGCTGTCCATTCGGAAGGTTGGCTGAAATTTCCTCTCTCTGCAGCATCGTCCTCGGAAGGGGACACGCCGTGCGCGCACATTTCGACCATATGTAAGTCGTCAAGAAAAATAACGAAAGCGAAGCTGTATGGGCCACCCATGTAGGGGCACTGCTCAAAAAGGAAAAAAAAAAGGCTGCAATGTACGCCATATTCACCACGCGAGCACATACAACGCACGATAAGCGTCAGCGCCCCACAGAAACAGGAATGAGAGGGGAACAAGGGTCGGCCGGCACAGGCGAAGGCGTTGGACAGGGAACAGCGGCATGCTTTGTGCTTGGTTCGCTAGCTCGACGACCTTAGCCCGCGAACGTTTCGCCCGCAGCAAAACCACGCATGTTTCCGGGTACGCAGACTCGCCATATTCTTCCATCACCGCAGAGAGCTAAGTGTCAACAGATTGCAGAAACGTCTGTCTGCTGCTCCGCAGTGCTGCAAAGACTGCAAGTTACCCTTCGAGGCTGTTATTGTAACATTCTTTGCCGATAAATGACAGGCGCCCCTCGTTTGCCATTATCGTTTCCTACCTACAAACGACAACTCCCCCCCCCCCCCCCCCCCCCCCCCTCATAGAGTGACAAGCCAACTTCTTTTGTGCGTTGAAAGAGCCGCGTCCTTCGTTTTCAAGCCCACCACTGAGACGGGGATGCCGATAGCGGCACCTTCCCAGAATGGGCACCTTTGTTCGTATATGTATAGATAGGCAATGGGGCACCGGCTGGAAAAATTTCGGGGGGGGCTTCAGCCCGGTCAGCCCATGCCTGCCTACGCCACTGCGTCCGAGGAGCCGGCATTGCACCTCAACTCGTCCTTTTAAACCATCCGACAGTGTCGTAAAAGCGCTCCGTAGTGACACCCCGATGCCTTCATATGTTGATGGCAAGCATCAGTACTCATTCGTAAGCTTGGCAAAACCCAAGAACTTCGGGGACAGCCCAGACACTATCGTCCGAAATGCTAAGTCGCATTGTCGGTAAGTAAAAGCACATTGTGTACTGTCATCATGGCTATAGGCAGACCCTCTGTATAGATGAAGTGCGACGAAGCATGCACATTCCATCTTGCTGAGTGACTTAGCCACAAAAGGCTGGTGAAGCGGGGACTAAATAGCACGAGAGTGACCCGCGACAGCTTGCTCTAGGTGCCGCTGGCAACCTCCGGGAGCGCCGAAGCATTGCGACCAAGCCTGTCAACAGTCTTGTCGCCCGAAACATTTACGGTATGTGCGGAGGAGCGCACTTAAAGTCAGCGCTGAAGCCTGGACTTCGCAACAGCTGGAGAGTGAGCAAAACAGTTTGACAGTTGCTCTGTCGCGTACACGTCTGCAACGCCTAGAGTTCTCACCCAATACCTCGAAATACTACAGCAGCCTGAGCTTGGCAAAATGAGAGCTTCTTTAGGACGTGTCTTCATGTCGGCTACTTATATAGTGTCCAGGAAACGACCCGGGAGACGTCAAGCGACTGTATTACACGTGGACTTCCATTGTATGGCTCGACGTTCACGGAAGAGTCCCGCCCATGAGATAGTGAGTCGGTGTTCTTTTTCGAACCATCCAGTTGTATCATATACCTTGACATAAGCGGTGTACGCATTGCGCCCGCTGTTGCCGACGTGCCATAGCGTTTTGCCGGTCGAGACGTGCACAAATCTGCATTCAGTACCGCCTCATACAATGTGAAAAGCGAAGACTCGTTTATAGGTTGCGGATACCGTTCTAGATGTATTCCATTTAATATGTCGCAAGGATAATGGATCGCATTCAGCCCCGAACCTCGTAGTATAACGCAAGCGCAAAGTTCTTTCTTTCTTTCTTTCTTTCTTTCTTTCTTTCTTTCTTTCTTTCTTTCTTTCTTTCTTTCTTTCTTTCTTTCTTCTCTTTCTTTCTTTCTTTCTTTCTTTCTTTCTTTTGTTTCTTTTCATTTCTTTTCTTTGTTTGCACGCTAAGCTAGTGTTTCATTATTAAGGTTTTCTGTTGGCAGTTCAGCGCTCGTCCTATTTCTTTTGATTTATCGACTCCTGCCCTCGACTTTTTCGGGTTTTTTCGACTTATATTCGCAACAACGTGAACTGCATTTATTTTAAGCTGCTAGCCATCTCGGAATGCAGAAAGACGGAGCTAGACTTTCATTACAATTTTCCTTAACTTTCCGGTTAATATAAGTATGGGTCGTAACATCTGTAAGTGAGAAAGTAATCGATCTGATTACCCTAATCTCTTGCTTGGTTGTCTTAATTTTTCTTGAACACGATGGTAGTCAGGGCGATCAAATCATCTCCGGTGACATAAATTGAGAAAGTGTCGCAAAATTCCTTTTGAAAGCTTTTGAAACAAAAGTACTGTAGTCAAGGCTGCAGCCAAGCTTGTCTTATATGCACGGTGACACAGCGAGCCCAGTCCAATTACGCAGTCGCAGTAAGCAGGCACTGTTATAGTCGTTATGAAATTAACTGGGTCATCATAACATGGAGAGATAAGTGAGCAGTACGTGCCTTCTGTGTGACTGATAGAAGGAAGAAATGAGCGGGCAAAGGCAGGTATTTATGCAAGGTGATGTGAATGCCGGGAAGGAGAGGGTCTATTATATAGCAGTTATACCGATCTGCGGAGAATATTGGGATGATATACAACGTGCTGCCCGTTTTTGTGCTGCTTCTATTTCTTTGGAAAGATATGCATGATTTAGATGGATGCCACACAGATGAAGCATACTGGAGTTTCAGTCGCACGTATGTTAAAAGTAATCATGTTTCTTGATATCAAAAGATGCGGATTTAAGATTACGAAACATATATCCCAGTGTTTTTGATGCTACTGAACAAAGTTTAAAAAACTGCACGAGTTCTAAACTGATTAAAAGTGTGCACCAACTAGGCCGCGAGAACACCTTAACTCTGAACAGATGGTTTGAATATATAATACTCGGGATACGATGGCATCAAATGCACTCCCCTGCTGGCAGGAGACGAACTAATGCGCTATGTGTGGTTTATCGTGGTGAGTTTCCGTGAAAATGGCATTAGTTTACGTTTTGAGAAGTTAAACGGCATGATTGATTAATTATGCACCATGCAACAATACTATCCAAATTCTGCTGCGGGGTAGTGATGCCGTCTGAGTTATGCATAATGGGCAAAGAGAACGCATTCATACGTAAAAAGCCGTAGTTTTTATCTTATGTTGGCGGAAGGGTAATTGATATAGATTAAAAGAATAATGATGAAAAACGTGCACTTTGAGGAAAGCCTGAAGTTACGCTAACGAATCGAGAGTTTAATGAACAAATAAATATGACATACCCGATCGAATGTTTTCGAAAAGCCCAGAAATATGGCGTCTATCCGGAGGAGTTCGTCCGTATACAGTCCTCTGTCGTAAATCATGCGTGGCTTTTGCTGGTTGAATTTCGCAGGAACGTTGCTAGCGGAAACCACATAGTGATAAGTTAAGCCGTTATGTTTTTTCGTCAGGGAAAGTAAAAGATTGAGCGTGTTGTCGCCTCTGGTGGGACATGTTATAACGTGGTGAAGGCTGAAGTCTAATACGAAGTCAAGGAACTGTTTACATTGGTAAGATAGCGATCTGTGACATACTGTTAGAAGAGACCAATCAACGTGTGCTTAATTGAAACTATCGAATAAGAAAACAGGGTCGCCGGGGAATGTCTTATATTGTCGAACTCGCAACGGGGCTTACTTAATTGCAAGAGAGTGGTTAGCTGCCTGGATATTTGTATAGCTGACTCCGAAGATCGACTTCAGGAATGAGTTATGCACGCACTATATCCATGTTAGATCTACATAGGTTGTCGTCATGAAAAAAGCGAGAAGACTGCGAGTTATGTTTCACAGCTATTAGTGGCCATCAACCCTTCTGCCAATTTTATCATGGCGAGATGGCCCCGCTACGCTGGTCTAGTGGCTATGGTATACTTGGCTGCTGATCCGAGGATCGCGGAATCGAATCCCGGTTGCGGTGGATGTATTTCAATGGAGACGAAATGTTGAGGCCCGTGTAGTGTGCGATGTCAGTGTACATTGAAGAACCCCAGGTGGTCGATATTTCCGGAGCTCTCCACTAAGTCGTCTCTCATAATCATAGCTTTTGGGGCGTAACATCCCAGAAATTAGTCATCAATAATGGCGAAATGGCACGGAATGTGCAGACAGAATTTCGTTATACCTGACGTCATTCAGCCCGGTTTCGGTGAGGAGACTATCGGCGTTTATATTGGCGTTACAGCTGCAGAGCTGATCGCGTTAATGTACTGTATTTTGTGAATGCAAAATTAGGCGTGCTTGACGGCTCCGACCAGCGAACAGGGTGGTACTGTCTAAATTGCGTCAATTATTTCCTTCAGTGGTGCGGTCTGTTGGATGGATGGAAACAACTTCATTTATCGTCCGACAAAGTTTAGCGACCTGGGCGGCGCAGGTCTCCCATGGGGGCACTTCGAGGCGTTGCCTCGTCGCCGCCTCTCGGGCCTGCTGGACCACCCACTTCGACGCCAGAGCTCCAGGAGCTACTTCCATCTTAGCCGTTATAACAGGACAATCCCACGGCATGCGCGAAAGCGTCGCTTTAGTTACCTTGCATAACTTGCAAATATCACTCGGCTACAGCGCAGGGAAAATGTGCCACATATCGAACCGGAGGGGGGAAGGTGTCTGCTAGAAGTCGCCAGAGGACTAGCGTCGCTTCAATTTATGGTGAGGTGGGGGCAATATATCCGCCTGCCTAAATGGTAGTGCTTAGCGATGTCGTTGTATATGGCCAACCGTTCTCGCATTTTTCGCACCAGAAGGTCCGAACTCGAAAGGGTCGGCTCAGGCTCCGCGTGGCAGGTAATTTCTAGCGGTGCTAGAGCTGTGCTATCCGTGTTAGAGCCATAGTAGGATTTTTTTCTTTTTCGCCCGCGTGAAAGCGATCAAGAAAAAAAATTTAAAAGGACGTTTCTGGGGTGAGTGCATTTCAGCAGCTTTGACCGTGCGTGTATTCCGCACTATGCCGACCTATAAGGAGGCAGGCGCTGAAACCGTAAGCTTACGGCGCATAGCGTATCCTTTAGATGACGGCCGTAGTCCACGATTCTTTCCTTATGATCTTGAAGTGATTCAGTTTTACTATAATTGGCCATTTTTTTGCATGGGCAGAAGTTCCGAATACGATATGCACGTTCAGTATTTCCTGTGCCCAGTAGGAATTTTAGGCACCTGTAACAAAGCGTCACGACTTTGCGTTCCGACGTGTCCCATTTTTCAGCGTCGTCCAGACAAAGAAAAAGCAGGCTCCTTCGGTGAAACCTAGTTGTGTCAAATCCTGAAAGTAATCAGGAACGGATCACTGCTGTAAAATTCGTTTGAGAAGCCAGTGTAACTAACATGGAACGTTAGCGATGCAGAAAACATACTGAGGCTTGCGGTGTCGTGCTTCATCTGAAATGCTTACCTCGGCCGATTTCGTATGTCCCGCTCATGTCCCTTGGTTGATGACGTCGTCGATAAAAAGCGTCAGTCGAAGCACAGTATTTGCGCTGCATATTGGTCGGTCGGTACGTTCGGTGGACAGGCGCTGATAAGCAGGCGAAGGCACAGTCCACATGAAGCTGAGCGGGCACTGGCTGTCCCAGCCGAATGGTCATGGGCAGGTCTGCAATCACCATACGGAAGGATAGCAGTGGGGTAAGTATATCCAGGCTTGTGGTATCGGGCAACTATGTAAAATTTAGTTCTGAAAATATCTAGAATTTTAATTGCTTCAAGTTAATAACAACGTGGAAAAGGTGCTTCCCTTTGATAACTTATGCACTTAAGAAACTTCGTCGTAGCTTCCCTATACTGCCTTTACAGCTCTTTCTTTATTATTGACCCAGTGCTTTGGTCAAACCTTTCGCCTGCTTCGCCCATTGTCCCCATAAATCAAGTAACTTATAGAGGGAAATTCGCTTGTCAATTTATTTTCACTGTAAATAAGGCTTCCACCAAGAATCCGAAATATCTTTTTCAGTTTTGTTTATAAGAAACACCTTACACTACCCTGTCGGGCATTGAGTAAGGGGGAATAGTAACAATGCGCAAAGTGTAACGATGGAAACAGCAACATGAAGAAAAATCTAACACAGCTCGCACAGAATGTGCGCGCATAACAACAAACAAAAATAAGCATATTAGGTAAAAAGCGCGCATAGACTTTCGCGAAACATGATGGTTGGCCTGATGATGATGATGATTTTATTTATGATGGTTGGTTTTCTTTTTTGAAAGATCTATTGTAAAATGACCTAGCTGACCTCTGTTAGGGCGGCTGAGTAATTTTTGCTTTTCTTGGCAGTACGGTCTGCACTGAATTGTATTGATTTGCTTTTGAACCCCGTTGACATTGTTTCCGATCCTCTGACTTTTCCATGCATATTGAGTGGCTTCCGATGGACTGTGAAATCCCCTGTGAACCAGCATACAATGATGCGGAAAAGCTTCACGCGCATTTCGCAGCCAGCCTATTCTTCTGTATAGATGCTGACGTCTTAATTAAATCAGAAATGAACCTACCAGTAGCCGCATTCTAACGTGTTTAGAAAATGTTCTTTAAAGGATATGCCTGGCGATGCATTGGCTAAATTTAGGGTGATTGATACAACGTTTTCAAGCTAGCTGAATTCGCGTATACTGAAATTCTTCATGCATCCATGTCAACAGACACAGCTGCTGGAATTGTAAGAGCCCCTCATTATTAAAGCAGTGCTGGAGGAGCAGTGGGTGAAATGTATAGATCGGTTAGTTGTACTCGTTCAAACAACGACACCAAAGACATGAAGGGAAGCACACGCTGAGTCCTGTACTTACCCCCACCAAATTTCTGTTTGGCGTTTAATTATAGGACTGTTTCATTAGGAGATAGTACAGCATTCGATGGCGCCTATACAATCGTGTGGCACGTTCTGCCTTTTGACGCTCGGTATACGTAAGCTGCGCAAGCAGGACGAAAGTTCCAGTTTCACTTAAAGTATAACTTAATGCCGCGCATGAAAACAAAGCGAGGCTGTATGTATCACCTACCGCAGACATTTGCGCTCTGCTCCTTTTTTTTTTTTTTTCGTTTCGCCCCCCTCTCCTCGCGAAGCATCCCCGCCCACCAGCTCCTTTCACTTGTCTGATTCTGACGGCCGTGACACTGTCGCTCATCTTTAACGATTTGCCACGCATTATCGCGGAAAAGCCAGTGATAGGGGAGGGGGGCACGGGCAGCCGGCGTTAAGGGGGGGGGGGGGGCTGTGCGCTGCTGCGGGCTGCGAGGGAGGCGGAAAAATTAATACGAGCCACGGATTGCAGGGCGCAAAGATTAGGGGCGCTGCGCGGAAAATGAAAGCGAAACAAAAGCAGCGGCCGAATGGCACCAACGAGCCGAGTGAGGAAGGCGCTGGAAGTGGCAGTGGCCACGAACAAAAGCCCGTTGGTCCGCGGGGGAGGAAGCGTCGCACGGTTAGGAGCGGTGGCGGTCGTCCCGAAGAGCGGACCGCGGCCGAAGCTCCGCGCGCGCTGGCTGCCCCGCCGAGGGGGGAGATCCCAGGCGTGCCTCGGGCCGCCGCTGCATATTAGGCTCACCTTTCATATTAAGCTGCGTCATTCTTCACGCTCAGCGCCAGAAGGAAGGGACGGGAAGGCAGAGAAAGGAAGGCGGCACGCCCCCCACCTGACTGCTGCTGTGCGCGCCTCCCGCCTTTTCTCTTTTCCTTGTTTGTTTGGCGCCCGGAAGCGCTGCCCACCTCTGGTGTTATTCCTGCCTGCCTTTCTCTGCCAACCCCCTTTCTACTCGCTTTTCTTCTCACATCATCCCCGTCGCTTCCAGCTTTGCTTTAGCTGCGCAATATGGGACGACGATGAGCCTAAACAGTGGTCGCTGGATTGGAAGTCTCGGCGCAAGCCTGGCTGCGTGCAGAGAAGAATAAGAGTACGTGGACGGCGCGAGGATGCTGGTCGTATGCAACGCGCGTCCCGGGAGTGCGCAGCATAGCGAAGCGCAAAGTGCGCGCGATGTCATGGATATGCTCGGAAGAAAAACACCTCCCGCGAGGGGGACCTGTCAAAAATTGTTGATGCATAAGAAAACTGCGGAAACAGCAAGCAGTTGGCTTTGGGTGCGCAATAGGCAGGCTGCCTTCTCTCTATCCTTGGGACTAGATTTATCGTGCCTTCGAAAGCTGAGGGAAGTTTGAAGACCTTTACAGTCCAGAAGCGTGGCGCTTCATGCCTTAAGGCAAGCGCATTCTTGCGTCGTCGAACACATAAAACGGTCTAACCTTGCATAGCGGTCGATGTCTTCTGCCAGGAGTATATACACGTAAAGCGTTTAAACAGATATACAGAAGAATGAAAATGACGCTGGAAGTCTTCTACATGTATATAAATATAACGGTTCTTGTCCAGCATGGAAAATTGACAAAAGCGGGTCGAGGTCCACAACCGACAGCTCCCCTCGTGACGTCTTTTAAATGCTATGCATATCCAGACATCTCTTCGAGACCTTCGCAGATGTGCGGTTTAGCACTAACAGCAGAGCAGAGTACTGAATTTCGTTAGCCACCAAGACAGATATCTGTTAACATGTACTGCTGGGCATCTCATTATAAAACCTTGAGTTGCTCGAAGAGTAATGTAATGTTACCAAGAGATACAGTGAAGAATACAAATATTTCTACACCGGAAGTTTCCGCAGTCGCCGTTGTCGATAAGTTGGGGTGTAGTCGAATACCTTTAATAAATTGTTATTCAAACTTTACTGATACAAAGAACGCTCAGGCACACGTACTGACCTCCACTTGCGTGATCGTGCGTTCCTTGCACCTACGCAAGCAGCGCTTAGTGCATGGGGCAAAAATTAAACGTATATAGCTTAACGCCTGGCTATTTGTTTCTATTGTGTGTGTAGAATTTCTCACATAACAGCTGATCATTGCACGGATCCATCATGGTTACGGCATAAGCGCAATGGACCATGTGCATAGGCGTCCTCTGGGTTCTCCGTCGGGGGAGGAGGAAGAGGGGGGGGGGGGGTCAATGGTTCATTGTAGCGCCCCCTCCTCCTCCTCTCACTGAGACCATTTTAGTAAAAATGCAGTGCAACGTGAAGGTATGGGACAGATTTGACGACCCCCACAACTTATTGGAAGGGGGGGGGGGCTTATTCCCCCCCCCCCCCCTTTATTTCATATGCACTACGGTAAAGTCGCGAAAGCTGACTTAATAACGCATCAAGGATCTATAAGGATGCACCCTAAAATGCACAAGTATTTAAGCGGTTTTGAAACTAACAAACTTTTTTGCAATTATAAAATGAAAGCGTGCTGTCCATGAGAGATAACGTGGGCTGACTTTATGCAAGAAAGACAAGAAGAAATGTACTTTATAGACTCGACCATACGAGGAGGGCGCGAGACGAGAAAAAGAAAGGAGAAAATAGAGAAAAGTGAAAGCAAGGATCGAGTCTTCTTTGTCACCCAATGGGAGCCTCATGTACTTTCAACTGTTGTCTACGGATTTCAGCGTTATATCAATACCGACATTGACTTCAACACTGTTCTCGGCCCTACGTCTGCTCACGCCCGTGCATAACCGACAACATAACCCAGATGAGATCCTGCGTGTCGCGTAACTTGCGAAGAAGAAAACTCAGGAGGCAGAAAGGTTGACCACGAAAACGTCCGGTTGGTTATCAAGGCCACCTACGAGTGCGCTCTCAGCTACGTAAAAAGTCACAATATAAGGAAGACACGCGGATTTTAGGTTAATAAGAAGACGGAAAACAGTGACAAGAAAGGCGAACCTGAAGCGGATCATTTGCGGACCTGAAGACACACGCGGAGTTCAACTCAGCGGAGGACATTTTAACGCCGCTCACGCGCGGCCCGGACGTCTACTGGGTGCAGCACAAATCTGTCCGCTCTCGCCAGATGACGGAGGCGCAGAAAAGGTGGATCCATGTGCCACTCCTTCGGCACGTCGACGGCGCTCGCAATCCCTTACAAGGACCCTCCACGCGGCATCGCTGGAAGATGGATGGAAGGTCATGATGACGGGCACTTGCGGCGAGCGCCGTCAGCGAGCTCACTTGCACGAATGAATTGACGATTGGGAGCCGAACAGGACTATAGGTGCGTTCTCGTGCCTGCGTATATTTCACCGGTGGCAAGAGCACCGCTGGGTCCGTAAGAGGACTCGAAAAACAGCAGTATTATTAAACACACGCTGCCCGTGGTTTTAGGAGAAAAGCTGTACGAAACAAGCAGAAAGGAGACAAGGACTGCGGTAATTGTTTGTATAGCCCATGGTCGAGAAGTCGAAAATAAAACTATCTTAAGCACCTTTTTTATTATTTTGGCATGCTTTCTTTTTCATTGAATACGAACGTACTTCCTACTAAAAATTAAAAAAAAGGGAGAACAGAACTATAGAAAACAAAACTTTATCCAAACTATGGTGGAATTAGCGATGTTTTCTTTTTTCATTACATCATGCACTGCGGTTTGTGTTAATAATCTGTTTCTACGTAACCGGTCTGGTTTTAGAAGCAGCAATCGTGTATATGCTGTTGGTGAATCGCATCATTCCTGAGCGAATAAATACGAGTTGTACAGTTTCTGCAACATGTTCCGAGCACGAAGTTCTACGCTGTGAATCGATCACTGGTAAAACTGTCACCGAGCACACATCATTCTGACTGTCTGTCTCTTTGCTTCGTAGGCCGCAACAGGCAAACTAGCACATTAAAGCGCAGACGAGCCCTCTGACCACTGTCGCAAGAAAATTTTGTTGTAACAGCGTCCGTCTAGTATCATGTATAGCCTCTCGCGAGTGGCCCATATAGCACTTCCCCTTCTATACTGTATAATGCACACAAATGCAGGAACTTTCTTCGAAGTGAAAACCACGTGGAAGATAGAAGGCAGAGAAAAGGAGTGGCCGCCTTTCTATGTCCGTACACTAACGATCGCCAGGTGGGGTACTCATCTTCCCAAACCACACACACCTACGATTCACGGTTATGAAGGTTCGCACTCCAATGGGAGCGGATGCATGAACCCTCTTTTACTGTTTTTGGACACACATTGAATAGGTCCTGTATGGTGGTCAAAATCATTTCGAAGCCCGCGTAAGCAAATATGCATATCGCGTCTGCCCCGTTTAAAAGAGAGCGAAAAGGAGCGGGTTTTGAGCATAGTATGATGTGGGCTGTCAGTTGACGGCTTCGTCCAAGCCTGATATAGGTGGCTATTGTCTCGCAGTGGACTGTGATGCTTCAACTAATCGTGGGTATTAACCTTGTGCTGCATTCCTTATTATGTACGGACGCTCACATTTACGTTGTGTCAGTATACGCGCGCTCATTCGCGTACAGAATAGAAGCTTCGTTGATTCGGTGCTGTTGGTGTGGCTTATGTTATGCTCTATTAAATAAATGTGTAGCAACCTGGGTGCACCCAGGACACTCTATCTTAATAAAGAATAATGCTTACGGCTTTCTAAGTGCGGCGCACTTTCGGGACCCAAGCTCTCGGCTTCTATCGCATGTCGTGCTCGCGCTTTAAAAAAAAAAAAAACGCAGTAGTTGAAAACAGGGCCAAAACATGGTAATAACTGGAACTGGTTTAGTTTTTTTTTTTTCACTGGCAGTGGAACTGGCTTAGATTTTTCTTTTTTTTTTTCTTGTTGCAGAATCCAGCGTACACAATGAAGGAAGCTGCTGATCCGTGGAGGGGCATCACGCAACCAGCGTCCTATTATTACGACCCGGCTTTGGCTGCATACGGGTGAGTTGTCCCGTTTTGCATATACAACACGTGTATCGTGCGTTCGTGTAACTTATTATATGACTATAACTATTATGACTATGTGTCCTTACCGGATTAGTGTGCTGCGTGTCTTCACCGTATATTACGTGCTTATGTACTCGATACGCTTCGCGCGTACACCAGTAGCTTCTGGTAGTAAAATGAAGAAAGAGTGATGAACACAGAGGCGCACAGTGTCATAAGATGCGTTGAACGAACTACGAGCATTTTTTTTTTAAGCAAAGAAGGCTTTCAATTTATGCTTCAGGAAAGTTGGCTCGCTGAATGCTAAATTCCTCGTTTGCGACGTGCTCATATGGTGTGTCGTAAAAAAAAAATAAGGAAAAAAGAAGAGTACAAAACGGAACTGAGCTGCGGCCGCCCATTAGCTGGACGTGACAGGCGACACTAAATGCGTGTAACCATTGCGTCATGAATTCCAAGCCGAGGCGAAGAAAGTCATTTTTCATTTTCCTCTTAGCTGTTGAACCGTGCAAATGCGCCTGTGCTTATATTTGTAACGACTCGCGTGAGTTGATGAATGGAGAATTCAAGAAAGATAGGCAGCTTTTGACGATAAGTGAATAGAGTCAAGTGCGTTTAGCAACCGCAGACGGCGCAGTCATGCAAATGGCAATTGTAAACGTTGTTGAAATTGAAACCACATTTTTCAGTACAGCGAGGTTTACTTATCCGTAATACAGTATACTCGTATATATCTAATGAGGTATACAGAAGGACTTGCGAACAAGGACACGTAAGGATGCTGACATTGCTGAGTGTTTAATAATGACCTATAGCATTCTCCAAGAAGCAAGCGACAATGCGGGTCTTAATTTTGTAAGCCATCTGGTCAGAGGAACTTCGTCGTTGTAAAGGTCATTGTCAGCTATATCTGCTTGTTTTTTTCTTCGGCGCAAAAAATTTTAGTACGGCCTTCGTCTCGCTTGACCAACGAAAAAGGAGAAGCAAACGCCAAGAGAGAGGAGGCCCGTTCCGAAAACAACATCGTCGGTAAAAAAAGAAGCCCGATGGTCAGCGCGTTTGGACACAAACGCCGTTTTCTACCAGACATCGCCGACGAAATCGTGTCTGTTCGCAAGCACATATCACATCAGTGACACAAACACATATCACATCAGTATATACGGACTGCGTCGCACGGAGCGCAGCAGGCGTTCATACCGCGGAGTAATCGACTGTGATACGCGCATAAGAGTGATTAGTGCATCAGCCAGCTTCCGTACACGCTCCTTCTCAGCTCCAGCAATCGGAGGGCGCGGCGAGAGGAAAAGTGTGCGCGGCTGGAGATATATGTACTGCTGTAACACGTTAAATAATTGCGTTCCGCGGTCTGTGCTGTGGGTTAGCGGCGATCGCTGGAGGAAGAAATAAACAAGCGCAGATAAGAGGTCTGCGGCAAGAGCAGAGAGAAAGGATGTGGAGTGGCGCTGATTTACAGGAGGGCGAAGCATTTAACGACGTGCGGGCCCGCATGACAGGCTGACCCACTTGGCGCCGAGCGAGGCAGGAGGAGCGCAGCAGCCCCCCCTCGCCCGTACGATACTTTGGCGCCAACTTTGGCGAATATTACGTCGCGGCCATCGCGGGGGGAATGGATGACGGCGGAAGAGGGCGCCATCTGGCCCGGCAGTACTGAGTGCACACGCGTCGCACGTGACGGGCTGGTACACGCCGAGGCACAATGGCTGCTCCCTGCACCGTGACGTGTCTCCGGTGGTCGCCCGCTTTTCTCGCGATGCCGATGGCGATAAGATAGCGGGCGGGTTTTAGCGAGCCACCGGTGGCCAGCGCCGCTCAATGGAAACCCGACACGCTACGCTTACCGCGGCTTCGCTTCTTTATACGCGTCCGAAGCACCTGTCCGGACCATAAAACCGCGCGCTTGCGTGCGCGCACGGCGAGCGCCCGGACCACACAGGCACGCCGGCCACGGAGCAGCAAAAGAACGTGGAGGGAAGGGAGGGGGGGGGGGGGGGGGGGGGTTGAAGAGTAATAACGACAATAAAAAATTATAGCAAGAAAATTGACGGGATAGCAGTAAAGCGCCAGGAAATGAAAACTGGGCGCGAGCCGAGAGCCGTTTGAGAGGCACGTGGACCCATTGCAAAGAGCGTGGCGCAATGGACGCACCCTCGAGCGCCCGCCGCCACTGGCGAGGCTCGAGCAGCCGCTGTCACCCGTGTGGAGCAAAACGAACGGACTATTAGGAAATATGGCATGCAAAAGACGTGCCCATGTTCGCGAACGGCTATGACACGCTTGAAAACGGGCGTGCGCAAACAGTGCGGACATTATACCAAGATTAATGTCGGCGGGAACACGTTTTCTTGCTGACCGTGAATGGACTCCGCGTCAATGGCACTGCCTACGAAGCGAGAAATTTATGTGCACAATAAACATGGCAGGCAAAAGAAAAGAACAGACGTTTCTGTCAGGTGTACGTAAAGCGGTAGTAAATGGTAGCGCGTGCTGGAATTGGTTCACTGACCCATGGAGCCAGGCCATTTGCGTGAGAAAGAAGAAGCGCAGTTCACAAACTTGAGCACGTGCTACGTGCCGACACAAACTTTTGTACATAAATCAGAGAGATAGGTACGCGTTAGTATACCTGCCTAATTAACAGCAGAACTGTTTATGGTCGAGGTAAAAACCTTACGTAGTGGTGTTCGGAGTTAACAGCGGAGCTGTCACACAGAAGGTAAAACCGGTACCCCTCTTGCCCTTGACCCAGTACCCATGTTGCTACATGACTATATCCGAAGGACAACATAGGAAGACATATATAAGAAAGGAATAAAGGAAGGCAATAACGAAAGAAAGAAAGAAAGAAAGAAAGAAAGAAAGAAAGAAAGAAAGAAAGAAAGAAAGAAAGAAAGAAAGAAAATCTCGGGTTGTGCACAATCGAAAAGCTGACCAGAGCTTGCACTCGACCTATTACCCAAGTCCTTGCCCCTAGCCCACTGCTACATGATAGTGATAGAGATAATGATAGTTCTGCAGGCTAGTGACAGTGAACTTGACGCCTCTGTCCCAGCTGAGCGCTTACTCAGATTTCACAAGAATGTAACTTGCGTTACTTTTTCACTTAGGTGTTATTTTCCGTAGTAAACATTTCACTTACATTACTTAAGTGCTCTTGTCATATATTGTGACGCCTCACAACGTTTCCATATAAACAGTGACTGGCCAAAAGTTAGTGCCCAAAAAGGTGGATGACGGGTTTTGTTAATTATTCATTTAAGCGCAAACTTTAGCAGTGGCTAAGTATTTCCGCCTTGCCGTAGAGTTTGCTTGTGAATAAAAGGGCTGGCTGTCACATAATATACGCCCCCCCCCCCCCTCCCCACACACACACAAAAGAAAAATTGACAGTCTTGTTTGCGAGTTGGGCATTTAGTTAACGATTACGATCGGTCGTTTGGAGAACTTGATGTGATCAATCGCGGTGACCTGCGGCAGTTGCCTTTACCTCCATTCGGAAGGAGAAACAGCCGAAAGGAGAGACAACATATTCGTTAAGTAGCACCACTTTTCCCGATCTTTCATTTGAGTCAAGTGACACTACAGATCGACGTCGCCTTCTCTGGCATGCTGACCAAAATCGTAGTCGACAAAGCACTCACACTAGAAGGAGCAAAATATTTTGCCGCATTCTCAGATTCACGATGAGCGCGAGTGCCCAGAGAGCGGGGAGTGTCCGTATTCTGAAGCTTATGCAGTGGAATCTCGTTGATGCAGCTGTCAGAGGAACGTGAAAATAAAGCGTATCATCCGAAAATTGTGTTATCGAAAGCAAGTTCCAAGAGTAAGAAAATACGGTAGCTTAGTGGCCAACTCGCTAGCAAAGCTTTCTTTGGCGCTGAGTGAAGCTCCTCCGCATTACTACTCCGTTGTGCGGAGCAGCGTTACTCGACATCACATGAGCCGCAGACAACACATTTTTATTCAGCAACTTTAAAACAGCTCACCCATTACCACCGACGAACTTGTCCTCTTTAATTGTCCGCAAACAATCTCTCTTCACTTCTTTTCATGGGTATATCAAACTAGCGCATGGCACCAGTTTCTCGCGCTTATGCGTCACTGAATGGGCATCTTTCATTGTACTCGTTCGCTCACGGCTCGTTTGCCGCCGCAGGGCCCCGCATTTGAACTCCTTTCGGGACCTATGTCACCTATTCAACCCGTGGCACGAAAAACTCGTGGCACGATACCCCTGTCATGTAGTACCATCGTTATCACTATCACTATTGTGTAGCCGTGGGCTGAGGGAAATCATGGGGATAGTTAGTTGGTCGAGGGCAAGCCCGGGTTCGCTTTTCTCTTCTGCTCAACCCGAGATATTTCTTTCTTTCTTTCTTTCTTTCTTTCTTCTTTCTTTCTTTCTTTCTTTCTTTCTTTCTTTCTTTCTTTCTTTCTTTCTTTCTTTCTTTCTTTCTTTCTCTCTTTCTTTCTTTCTTTCTTGTGATTGGTCGAGGACAGGCAGGGGTCCTTTCTGCGCAACCCGAGACTGGTGTTTCTTTTTTTTTACCTCTCTCTCTGTGTGTGTGTGTGTGTGTGTGTGTGTGTGTGTGTGTGTGTGTGTGTGTGTGTGTGTCCATCGCTCTAATTTTTCTCTCGCCCATTGAAGTATCGTATTCGTCGCTACAACACAATCAGCACAATCATATGGTTCCCATAAATGAATGTTCTGCAAGCTCAGGTGCATAGCCCAATGGTGATAACGCTCGCCTTCGGACCTTAAACACCTGGGTTCGAATTATGCCTCGCGAAGAAAGCTTCTCTTGTTTTTATTTATTTCTTTATGCGCGAAACTGCGAACAACGACAGCGGCGACTACGGATCAACGTCGACCCTAAAAAACTCAGCTGCTAAAACGTATTAAGCGAAATCGTATGAACGAAATTTCACGGCAGATGATTATGGCGCCAACACACTTACGCTTGTTGCTCAGCACCTCCAATTCACCTGCGGATGGGTGTTGCTACGAAAAAAAGAATGAAAAGAAGAGTAACTCTCAAAAAATGACATATTAAGAAAAAGTGTAGAAAGGTAGTTGTGATATCCAAGCATAAATGCAGGAGAGAGTAACTTAACGATAAGGTTGTTTTAATGAAAATTACTAATTAAAGGGGAGTATAGGGGCGCGCCGCATTGAATATTCGGATATGAGTCACTCGTAAGGAAGAAAGAAAGCCAACCTAAGGTCAGCCTAAAGGCTGCCCTATCCAACCAAAAGTGTACCAAACACTGGGGCTTGCGTCATTCAGGAGTCTTGTGTGAACATTAAGGTTAAGGTCACCGTTGCAATATATTTGTTTTGCCCGGAATAAAACTATTAGTAGCAGTAGTAGAAGAACCAGAGTGCTTGAAGCTTTCTTCACTATCTCCATGGTCGGGAAATCCGGACCAACTGCTGTCTGTCAGCAGCGCCGTATAAAACGCCCTGTGCATTGTGAGGAAGTTATGCGTTGACTCCTCAAGCGCAAGAACGAAGGACAACGAAGCTAAGTGAGCTGTCATAAAACAAAAATATAGGTCATCGTCATATCATCGTGACACACACACACACATACACACATGCGATGTCAGTGCACGTTAAAGAACCCCAGGTGGTCAAAATTTCCGGAGCCCTCCACTACGGCGTCTCTCATAATCAGAGCTGGTTTTGGGACGTTAAACCCAACATGCGGGGCTCTAATAACCGGCACATATTAACGACCAACCACGCCGTGTGAATGCGCGAGTGCCGGTTCTTACACGCATGCAGTTTGTATAGTTGCTCAGCGGACATACGCTGTATGCCCGCAGTCCCTTTTGAGCATGGCGTTATCTAATGTCCTAAGTAGGCTATCAGCGCAGAGACGTCCACTAAAAAAAGAAAGGCCACCGGCGAGGTCAATTATACAAGTGAGCATTACAAATTGGTTTTCCCCACTCAAACAGCGATGAGAAATGACACGCCGCTGTAGGCCCCCGCGTTCCCGATAGCGGCGTGCTCTCTCGCGCGCACAGAGGTGGTTCGCTGCAGCAGCCACGGCGGCGGCGAATGCGTGGTAGGACGTGCCTTGGAATCGGCCCTGGTCGCGGCGCTGCGGTCTTCTCCGGACACGTGTACTGCAGTCTCTACCAGACACGAGCGCGGGACATTAAGGGCGCTGCGCACAAATCGTTAGCCTAATGCACACCCGCCAAATGGTTGCCGCCGTTCGCGGTCGCTGCCCAGCAGCTGCTCTACAAATTGAAGCGCCATATATCCCCGTGACTCCCCGCTTAATTTCGTGGCGCCCATGTCACTCCGCGGGGTCTGTGTGCGTTTTACGCGTCTCTATAGTACCCGCCTTTAGCCGTTGTGCGCCGTTTTCGCGGCGGCTATAAACTCTGACACGCGGCCCGAGTGGCTCCGAATTCGTGCCCTCAGATAGATCTGGCAGTCGGCGCAGACATATAGTTTGGTCCCTGTCGTGACAAGCACTCGCGCCCGCGGAATGGTGGGTGGGATCGGTCGTCCGTGCTTCCGACGTCGGGCGCTCGGCGTGATTAGGACAGCGCCGCCGGCGCGAATTGGCTTGTCGCGAGGGCGTTCCGAGAGAAGACAATCAGCGAGCTTTGAAACACTGCTCGCTTTGACCGCGGAGTAAACATACCCTTACCCTTAGCTCTGCCCTGTATAATGCAACGAGGATCATTCAGAAGGGCATATTTGAAGTGCGTCCCTATATGCAGCATTTCAGTTGGGTGGTTAATATTTATTAACCATCGCAGACCCGTCACTTGACTCTGCCTTTTCAGGGAAGCAGCTGCTACCTCGTACAAGCCAAATGTTACCGGGACGCAAAATAAAGGGCACTCCATGTACTTTGTGGTCATTGCTGCTGGTGATACACGTGTTCCCAAGGTAGCAGACTTTAGTGTACATGTTGTGAAGAAACTAGAAACAGAGCACGGAATAAAACTGGAGCTGCAGTGTTGTTCATGTTGAGCAATGTATGCAGCCGCTAATTTCGTCAGTGTCAAGTGCAACGCCGGCACCTTCGAAGAAACATCCTTGCAAACATTTATGACACCGGAGAAGAGTGCCGTTGAGGGATATTTCATGGATCCTTTATGCCACATATATAGACAAAGCGAGATCATCGATCAGCGAGCCCTTATTGGAAAACAACACACGACGTGAAAGTTATGGAGTTTGATATACCAGAGAAAAGATATGATCCATTGTCGCACCGTAGCATCTGACGAGTGAAACGAGCCACACATGCACTGTATACGATCCAAGAACTACAGCCATAGTTTACGATACTAGTTCCATGAGGCTGTTGCTTTGAGGCCTCAGTAGCAGCAACACCTGCTACTTTATTTGCATTCGTACGGAAATGCTCTCTAATGAATGTCTGCAATGATTCAATGCTGTCCGTATAGTCTTTCATCGCCATGGTCTTGACTTAGCGAATACGCGAAGCCAAGCATGTCAGAAAACAACCGATGTCGAAGCTATGATAACGACAGGCAGTGCAAACGAACACATAACGGAGTAGCCGAATTCACAAGACTTTTAATTTGTTAAATATGCGTGTCAATGATTGCGCTCGCTTTGTATAATGTCTTCGCTGCCGTAAATAGAATGTTTCTATTCCTATGCAATGCCTTTTCCGACGAACGGATATGCGAATAGGGCCCCTATTTCTTCTTTTTGGTCGCTGTATTCTCTGCATTGAGACTTGAGTGCGTGACGTGCTTCCTCTTCTGCGCTATACACATGGGGCTTTTTTTTTCTTCTCCTTACTTTTGCGTCTTTCTAGCGCGTCAGCTTCCTTGTGGCGATCAACTTTACTTGAAGCATTAGTGCTAAACAAACGTTATATAAAGGGTTGTCTGTTTAGCAGCAGTCAGAAGAAAAAGGAACTGTCTATACCTGTTGCATGGACTAATAATAAAGCTGTCGAGCGTCAAGCTTTTCGTTACCTCCCGAACGCTCTCTGTCTGCTATTATTCATCCGTATTAGAGGAGCAGCACCGTGTCACGGACTAAGGAACTCGTGGCTCCACCACATTCTCGCAACATGCCGGCTGACAGTGACAGTGGCACGCGGCAGCAATAGTAAAGGCTGGCATGCCGCATTCGGGCCGTCCGGACTGGGCCGGACAAACGGCCGACCACGCGCGGCCTCACGACACAGGTCCACTACAAGGAAAGGAAGAAAAAAAAAATGCGCAAAATACTCGGGGAGGGGCGGGAGCAGTAAGAGACATTGCAGGAAAACTTGCCGCGACAGCGTCAGGGAAGAAAAAGAGGACGGTAGAAGGGTAGAAAGAAAGAAAAAAAAGGGCAGAACGCCATAGTCCTGTCCCGGTGGCTTGGCCCCCACGACGCCACGTCTGACAGCGCCGGACGTCTATGGGGTATAAATAAATCTTTGCTAGGGTACAAATCACACCGGAGCACAAGCGCTGCCCCACCGGCGTGAGGGAACAATGATAGGCACTAAATGTAGTTTCAATTGCGCCAGATATACGGCTCTTCCTATTTATTGCTTTTTTTTTTTTTTGTCTCTCGCTTGTAAGCGAAGTGGAATGCTGCGGGCGGGGAGGGTCAGTGCCTCAATACGTTGCGGCCGACTGCCGGATTTGTGGCCGGACACATGCACGGGCCCTCGCCTCTCGTATACAGCGCGCGCCTCGCATTTTCTTTGGAGTGGCGCGTTCGCTCGTCAACTCTTAAGAAAAGGCATCCTGTGGACCAGTTGTCACATCGGCGACAGTTAGCACATGCAGTGCCTGTTCGTCGGCGCCATTTGGAGCTCGTCTTACACCTATGTACACCAGCCAGAAGCGGAAAGTAACAAAGAGTGGTGTTTAAGGAACAGAGGCCGACATGCTGGTTGGTCGGAAATCGGAACTCCCGTAAAAAACTCCCAGGCCTGCACAAAGGACGCAGCACAGTTACAGCGAAGCTAGACTTTCCTGAGCGCTTTCTTGTCCGATTTCGATATCATTTTTTCGCTCCTGTTTCCATTTGCCTTCTTTTTCTTCTTCCTCTTCTTCTTCTCCTTATTCGTATAGTCATCCTCACTTCTTGTTCCGCTTCTACTTCGTCGTATTCTGTATCCCCTTCGTAGTCCTTGTCGTATTCCTCCTCTACTCCTCGCCGTTGTCGTCGCCTTCCTCTTCTTCTTTCTCGCCGTTGTCTCCTTCCTCTTTATCTCTATTTCCTCCTCCTTTATCCCCGTCTTCGTTGATGAAACCGCAGCTGACGACTGACAATATACATTATCCTGAAACGCTCCTCCTACCATTTCAGAGCCGTAGAATACAGACTGCCGAACCATGTGATGAGAGTCAATGATGTGTAGCACTGCCCCTGTTGAGCTGGGTTCAAACCCGCACACCGGGCGTGGAGCTTCTTTTCACATCGTGAACGATAGCGGTTATGCTCGCCGGCGACGGCGGACACCACCGGTCATCACCAATTTCGGCCATTGTAACGAGACCATAACAGCGTGCCGTAAAACACCCAGGCCTGCGCAGAGGACGCAGCACAGCGACAGCGTAAGGCTAGATTTTGCTGCGTGCTCTGTCATTCTTCTCTTTCAGACTTATTCTATTCCTACTTCCCTCTCTCTTTTCCCCTCCCCTCTGTTGCAAGTGGTTGAAAGGATGGGAGTCAGTCATGGGTGTAGTGACGCGTCTCCTGTTGAGCAGGGTTTAAATCTGCAGAGGCATGGACCTTTTTTTTTTATCACATAGAAGATGATATAGCGGTTACGGACACCATCCATCCAGCGGACACCATCGCCGCCAAGCCACGGTGGTCTAGTGCTTATGGCACTCGGCTGCAGATCCAAAGGTCGCGGGATCGAATCCCGGCCGCGGCGGCTGAATTTAGATGGAGGCGAAATGTTGAGGCCCGTGTGCTATGCAATGTCAGCGCACGTTAAATAACCCCAGGTGGTCGAAATTTCCGGAGCCCTCCACTACGGCGTCTCTCATAATCAGAGCTGGTTTTGGGACGTTAAACCCCACAAATCAACCAATCGGACACCATCACCACCGATTTCAGCCGCTGTAACCAGCCCGTAACAGCTTACGCTATAAAACGGGGCAGACGACGAATGTAACGCAAGACGTATTTTTGCGTCTTGCTAGCGTGGTTGAAACGAATGGCACCAGCAGAAGCCGCAGTACATGTGTAGCTAAATGGAGCGCATTTTGCGAGCTGCGATAATTATTCAGTAAATCATGAGGTGCCGTCGTTGAGTAGTAACGAATGAATTGCACAGGAGTATTTGAAATGGGTGTTTAACACGCCTACTGCGGACCGTGCAAAAGAGAGAGAGAGAGAGAAAGAAAAGCTACCAGGTCTGCGCTGAGGTATGCGAAAAGGTCTGCGAAGATGAAGTGCTGCGCAAGAAACAAAAGTGTCGCTCGGTGCTTTTGCCTATAACGCAAAACACAACAGTGGTCAGATCAGAAGCTCGAGCAGGCAGCTTACCCGAAGGAGTGCCGGTGCACCGGCACACGAGTTACTGAAAGAAAAAAGGGAGAAGAGACGCACATCAGACTTGACGTTAAATTAACTTACAGTAATTATATTACTTTTGGCAGTAACGGGTAATGTAATGAGTTACTTTTGTGGGCTGGTAATTTAGCAATGTAGTAACTTACTTCAAGCGAGTAATTTTCAGAAAGTTACTCATTACTTTCAAAATTACTTTCGGTGGCTAGATCGCATGCCCGCTTCTCTCACAGCATGTAAGATTTACCAAAGAAAAGAAAGAAAAATAACACACGCAAGTTATTCTGAGCGGCTGGCCCGCAGAAATTCAGAAAATCCGCGTAGAATCCGAACTCGAGGCATCGAATAACGTTGTTGGAAGGACACGAGCCTCGATACTCTAGTCTATAAGGGGATCGACGACGACTCCATTACTGACTGTCGCATAGCACTGCAACATGATACAGAGGTTTCAAGTGCGCAACCGTTTCCAACCGAGAGAGGGCTTCTGTTTATATAAAACTGCGATAGGTTCCATGGTACGCCACTCCGCCACCCAACCTTGCGTTAGTCGAGGAAAGCCATGCAAGCTTCAAGGCAGGTCGCCGACACGTGTCAGTAACACAGGGACAAGTTGTCGCTGCGACGTTTTAGATGCTAAGTAGAATGCATATGTGCTGTAATAATGTGTACCCGGTTCAGTGCATGAATGATAAACTTTTTTTCATGGTAATTTCAAACTAATTATATTACCTTCGGCCTGCTGTAATTGGTAATGTAATTTAGTTACTTTCTAAATATTCTAGGAAAGTAATTAGTAATGTAATTTAATTACTTTATAAAAGTAATTTTGCCACCTTTGATGCACATGAGTGTTGAGTTTCTGATGGGATGGGTCTGTACACAAGACGAAGCCGCTCCCGCGAAGCTTTGCGAATTAATTTTGCAAGTGCCTCCTCGACGACTGCGAGGCATGAAAGCCACCGGCGAGTACGGCGTGCGTTCAAGACAAAAGCCTATGAACGCCTGTTCGCAGTGTTGGGTTGGGTAGCTACGAATAGCGTTGTGTCACACATAGAGCGACAAGAATGTAGGCGAGGCACTCGCAGAGATGTCGTAAGAAGGGAGGTGGCCAAGAAGGATCGCTCGCTGCTCCTACTTTACGTGCCAAGTGACAGACAGCGCGTGTTTGTTGGCACACACAGAGGCACCGGCCAAAGCGACCGAAATGGTAATGGCTCATTTGCAGCACTCATTAGTCTATGTTTCAATTTATTACGCTTTTCAATGCAGTTCAAGCCAACGTTTATTCAGAGGGGCATTACCTTGCAGTGTCTCGTCTTGTGCTGTTAAGATTTTACTTTGACTCAAAGGCTGTTTGTGGCGCCAATACATCACGCAGTTACAAGAGTATATCTAAACTTGTTCGCCTATTGTAATGAGCCCAAACAGATCCCGTAGCAACAGTGTGTGGGAAACGCCACCCTGTGCGTAGTAAAGGCCACGATGACAGGGTTCCTACATATATGTGGGAAAAACCGGGATACGTCGAGCTGAAGCGTAAAAGATGGCAAAAAATAAAAATAAATAAATATGATGTCTGCCCGTCAATGGCACGATAGTAATATCTGTGTAAATGTGCTTGTCACGATTACGTTCGGGTACTTTTTGATGTCTTACAGAAAGCATGCCGTGCTGAACTCAACAAACCGTTCTAAGGCTATATACTTCGGCAGCAGGTGTCGCGTGCAAGAACCTGTAATGGGGACGCGAAGAAAGGCCGAGGAACACACCGGTGCTACAAGTTTGAGATCCCGGTCTGAGATCGTAGAACTCGGATCGGCAGGCGGGTATGTCCTCACGTCCTCTCAACGCAAACCGACTGGGGCGATCTCTATGTTCCCGCGCCCGGCCTCTATTTTACACACAACAGTCGCGACAGATGCGTGGCCGTCAACAACAAGCGGCACCACCAAGTCCGGAGCAAGAGGAGCTCGCAATAAAGCGTCCCCCGTTTTCTCTGTTGGGCGTTTATCTTCTCTTCCGTATCGCCGTTTTCTATCCGATGGGTCGCAGGTGGAATTTTACATCTCAAGACAGAAAATGTTCAGGCTCCTGTCGGGTCCCGAAATCAATGTCGGGAGCCTCGTTTCCTGGGACATTGTATACGTGTTTCGAGATAACGAAAGCACACAACGAGGTCATAAATCTAGGGGCGCCGCCCGCAGACTGCACTGTTAAGCGACCGCCATAAAGCAAGCCCGATTAACAGCAATACTTTAGAAGTCCTCGTATGTCTCCTTCCCGATCTGATCCAGTGCAGCAATACATCGTTCGCCGTCGCCGCGCCTCGGCGAAGAGAGAAGCGATATCTGTACTGTTGTCAGGGGCTCTCCGCATGAACCATGCAGCACGCGCGCTGTTACACTCTGACATAGGCAGATCAGAACAGCGCCTGACTCGGTGGAAGGAAGCGATTAGCGTCAAATAAGGGTGCATTTTTTTTCTACCCGTATTTGACTACTTGTCTTACAGCGTGTAAGGCTGTGGCGTGATTGTGCCAGAGGAAAATTAACGTCCTTGTAATTCTCCCAGATGCGAGCGCATTGCCCCGACAAAATGCCTCTTAACGACGCTAACTGGAATTCAAGTTGTGATACACTGGGAGAGTCACTGTACAATGAATCTCATTACGACACTAAAAGAGCTACGCGAGTCAGTCGTTATGTATATAGCGACGATTGCTACTGTCAATTTATTGACATGATTGGTTGATTTGTGGGGTTTTACATCCCACATCCAGCTCTGAATTTATTGACATGTATTAGACACTTTGTAGAGTTCAGCGATCCAGTAACATAAAGTTTGTACATTAAAGTGCTACTCTGGCGACATATTCATTGAAACTCTGCAAACCGTTAAAATGCTTGCAGTAGGTATACCATGAGCGGAAAATAAATGCTAAAGAACAAACTTCCTAGCCACAGTGCATGGGTTCTAGAACTGAGACTGGTCACCTATAAGCTGAAACTGTAGCGTGATGGCGATCTTACAGTTGCTGGTCTTGAGAGCACTTCTTTGGCATCACTGTCCATGGTTTTTTTTTTTTTTCATTCTCGGGAATACTAACATTGAAGGACTTCGTAACATGAGTCATGTGTAGTGAAGGGGCTTAATCGAATAAAAAAAATTATAAAATGAGAAGAGCATCCCCCGTCACGGTGGTCTAGTGGTTATGGCACTCGACTGCTGATCCGAAGGTCGCGGGACCGAATCCCGGCCGCGGCGGCTGCGTTTCGATAGAGGCGAAATGTTGAGGCCCGTGTGCTGTGCGATTTCAGTGCACGTTAAAGAACCCCAGGTGGTCGAAATTTTCGGAGACCTCCACTACGGCGTTTCTCATAATCAGAGCTGGTTTTGGGACGTTAAACCCCACAGATCAATCAATCAGAAGAGCATCGACACACTCGATCCATAACACGGGAACTGGGTACCTATCCATAAAGTAGAGAGCATGAAGAAATTGGCGGCTTCGAATAAATACTTTGGTCCTGCCCGCGCTTACACCCCCCCCCCCCCCCCTTCCTCTTTAGAAATAATAAAGAAATTCATAAGAGCTGCTTGCTGGGCCAGTTAGTGCTGGTCCAGCAAGCAGCTCTTATGACTTACGAGTTAGGACTGGCGGCGACATTCTCCTTCATTGTAAGACATGTGGTTGCACTCCACTTTTTAAACACGTATCTATTGTTCGTAATTCAAGGACGCAGCAAGAAAGGGAGATTATTGAATCGTATCTTATTTGGAAAGTCGGCCATGAAAAGTGATTTAGCGCTCCTGCGGTGATGTTGACCTAAGAGGAATATCAAAATTGTTGTGATACGTTCGTCCCGTTTTTGCGCTGTTTCACATGAAGGAATATCAGTTTTTGGATCTAGAGTGATTTGTATAGATAAGTGTCCTGCGCTTTTAATTGACTATGCCCTGCGCATTCCTTGTCTACGGTCTTCGGAAGGCTTTTCGTATTAAAATCTCAATTGTAAGTTGTCACCCTCGTGTGCCTGTTTTTTTTTCTTGTTTTTTTTTTTAATCGTCCTCCCTGTTTTCGAAGTCATAGTGGCTATTTTTGCTCCAAAATAAAAGATTTCCCAACGCGTCTTTACAACCGATGTTGTTCCTCTAACGACTAAGAATGGTCATAAAATAGGTTTTATGCCTCCTACACGACTATTTGCGAGACACTAATCTTACTTTTTGTATGGGAGATTCATGAACAGTGAAAGAGACGCGATCGCACAGGTGCAGCATTTTCTGGCTCAAACTGCCACGCTCATCCAACCTGTATAGAAGACACCTAAACCAACCTGGTCTGAACGCTGATATAATTAACTACTGACACAACGTAAAGGGGGACAGCACCGGGATAGGATAGTCCCGTTATTAGTGTATCCACCACTCGTCTTTACAAATGCCTCTCGAGAGCACCAGTGCGCGCATATTTAAAGAAAATGCGAAAAAGAAAAGGAATAAAAAAAAATCCGCATCCCCTCAATTTCTGTATCTTGCTAAGCTTGGAGAAATGTCCGCTATAGAGGGCACGCGTTGCTAATTCAATAAATCTGCGCTTACGAATCCACATTCGTTTATGGGTGCCTGAGCAGCGGGTGCAGATAAAAGCGCCAGTGGCAAGGTAACCCATACTGTGTGACTTCATGAGTTCCACAAGCTGTCGTCACGAAGTAGGCGCAGGCGCGAAACGGAAGAATTCGACGAGTAATCCCTCATTTGCCACCACTGCATGAGATCGGCCACTTCCACATTCATGTCTGAAAAGCACGGCGGTGGCTTGGCTGTGGCCAGCAGCAAATGCGCCAAAAGCGCGACTCGGAGTGCGTGCAGTGGGCGTTTTCAGCACAATTTAGTCGAGGAGAGGGACCCGAATAATGGTAAAATAAAAGCTGCTGGCAAAGCACCATGCTCAGACGGACCTTGGTTGGAGCGAAAGGTCGTCCTCGATCAGTTTCCAACAAATCGTTGAGGATTCGGGAACGGCGTCCTCGTTCCGAGCAATTTCAAAAGGGCAGAAACGGCAAGGAGGGGAAAGGGGGGGGGGGGGGGGGTTCGTTTTGTGCAAAGTGAACATCGCGCACCCCGCTGTATATATGGCGCCCCGCAAGCAGAATTAGTGCGGTGACACGGACCTTAATTATACGCACACACTAGCAGAAGAAGCGGTACACGCGCGCGCACACACACACACAGGCCAGACAGCGTTGGCGCACGCTCGTAAGATGAGGGCGAGTGGAGGGCTAGCAAAGCTGGGGTCGGATCTGCGCTGGAAGCCGGCAGCAGCCTGATGCTGGCGCGGGGCGCGGCCCACGCTGCATTTGCTTAGGGCCTGGCCTGCCCCTTGCCCAAACAAAAGAGCCGTGGAGCCAGCCGCCCAGAGAAAGTTCCCGTCCTTTAATTAAAAGGGAGTTTTAAGAACTTTCGCTTATTCGCGCTCGCGTTCCGCGGCCGACTTTCTAGATGCTGCGCATTCGGGAGCCGGCCATCCTGCCTGGACCCGCTGCTTTTTTATTTTCGTTTTCTTATAAAGTACTCTTTTCGCACCTATCTATATTTATTGTCACTTTCTTGCGCATCAGCATATCAGCCCTTTGAGCAGTATGACTTCTTTTGTCTTTCCTTTACGCTATATGCATTGCACGGTGGTGCTTTGGGTTGTTTGAATATTCAGAAGCATCAGGCGCGAAAGATTTGTGCGTTACTCGAGGAGCTGGGTAGGATAAATAAAACGATGAATGTAAGAGTGCTGAGAAAGGCAGCGCATGGCGATTTTTTTTTTTTTTGCTATTAATCGCAGTTTATAGGGAACGTCTGCGGCCAGCAATGAATTCCGAAATTATGCTCGCAGTTAGCTGACAGGGCGATACAATATACCGAGCGGGTTTCTTCTTCTTCTTCTTCTTTTTTTGTAGGTTGCAGTGGTGAGGCGCACTTATACGCGCATTATTATACGGTCACGACTTCAGTGGAGCATTCTACCACTGCTTCCAATAACTATATACAGAATAGTTAACCACAGAAACAAATATGATTTTTGGCATATTTGTGTGGCTCACCATTGAAATTTACAAGAAGAGAGCCTGCTCGTTATATTGTATCGCCCCGCCAGCTAACTGCAAGTTATTATATATATATATATATATATATATATATATATATATATATATATATATATATATATATATATGCTTCCGATGCGGTAGGTACCGGGTGCAAATCCCAGTGCCGGCCGGACACCTACCGGTAAAATAAGGACAAGCGCGCTTCCGGCCTGGTGCTCGTCAGTTGGAAAGTCCTGTACGCTTGGGAGGTCACCAACCCTTGTGGCAAATGGGCGGCATGGGACCGCCCAACCTTAAATTAAGGTCACTTTTTTCTTTCTATGCTGAGCAAGATAGCGTTGAGAATTTTAGAATGGGCAAGCAAAACACAGTGAGGCGCGTTGGGGCTCCATAAAACTTGAATGCTGCATCGTGTAAGTTTACGAATAGAACTCGTTTAACCTGTGCTGTTAGATGGAAGGCTCAGTTTATATTTAGTAGCTATGGTACTCGGCTGCTGATCCGAGGGTCGCGGGATCGAATCCCGGCCGCGGCGGCTGCATTTCGATGGAGGCGAAATGTTGAGGCCCGTGAGCTGTGCGATGTCAGTGCACGTTAAAGAACCCCAGGTGGTCGAAATTTCCGGAGACCTCCACTACGGCGTCTCTCATAATCAGAACTGGTTTTGGGACGTTAAACCCCACAAAACAACTATATTTAAAAAGCAAGAGATAACCGCGCTAGATTTTTGATAAGACACAAAAGAAAACAAGACGACTACAGCGCTGTCTGTGCTCATATTGTCTTCATCTTGCGCCTTGTCAAAAATCTAGCGCTGTTTTCCTCCTTAACCGTGAACAAACGAACCCAGGCCTCAACGAGCAAGCTCAATTTATAAAAGCGCATCAGCAGATGAACACCGTCCTATCCCGTATTGTCATCGCTTACCGCTGCTCCCGACGTCTAGTTGTGTGTGCTGTAGCTAATACCCACTGAAGTGTTCGCTCACCTGAGCGCTAATTGCGCTATACCGGAACTGTTTACACATCTGCTTGCCATCATTACCTTATCTTCAAAGCAAAATATGCGCTAATACTTTGCGGGAGAAGGCCGTGCAATGAGTATCGAAGAGCAGTAATGATATGCTTAAGCACTTTGCTCCGTTCTACGTGCAAAACCAAAATCCTGCTTCCTTTCTTAATGGTATGCCATCTGGGTGGCCGCTTGCATCGGTCAGCCTCTATTGAACGGACACAATCGGCGTGGCAACTATTGATTAACTAAAGATTTAGTTTTTTTTTTGTTACATTACTTTTACAAAAGAGAGAATTAGAGTTCAGATTTGGGCTGATTAAGGCACGTTCAGACCGAAAACATCACGTAGACAACGAAAACAGCAGACGGTAACTCCCATGTGCATTAAATTAGTTTGATGAAAGCTGCCACTTTGTGTATGCACTGAAAACAGGAGGTACCATCCCTTTAATTTTTTTATTTACTCGTGCTGGAGGGCGCAGCTTGTTGCAATTGTTTGTAGACTGGGCACTTTTGTGAGAACTTTGACATTATTTCAACGGATACTAATAAACGAAGCTACATACGTGGAAAAATTGCCGATGAAGCTGTCTATTTAGTTATTAGGGTCTTTGCTCTTCCATGACAAGCTGATACAATTAGGAGCTTTTGAAAGGTTGCCTTCGTTCCTGCAGTGTAGTGCAACGGTGAGGATCGATTTGTTTTAACTGCCGAATGAAGGGAATTATTTTTTGGAGATAAGTAAATGTAATTTTTCTGCCAACATGCAACTAGGTGCGGGAACAGAAATTGTTTCAGCGCGATTACAGTTAAATTCAAGATTGAAAAGGACCACCTGCACAAATACAACGCCGGTCTTTCGGCTCTCCTGAGTAATTAAGTTTCGCAGGAACGAAACAATTAGTAGACATGTTTTTCATATCGGGTGATGGTAGCGCAAGCTCTTTGCATGCACATGGTTCTCCTGTCTGCAAAGAGAACGAGTAACCTCGCACCCAGTGTTGCTACAAGGCCTATAATGCTCATTTTAATTAACGCGTAGGTCTCGGGTCCCAGATGTTGGAAGCTCTTGCGCGCCGCGCCAACGTTCCAGCGATTTTGCTGTACGGTCCCGGATGATTTAGGAGGCTTCGTGGTGCACGGTTGTTCGCGTGCGCCCCGCCGGACAAGGTTCTTCATTTCCTCTCCAGCTGGGCACCCTTAAGTACAGCGAAGGGCAGAATGAGAGACGTTGTACCAACTTTTTCCCGAAACTGCCCCCGACAACGTTCTAGAGATACACATATGCGCGATGCAGAGGAGTACGTGCTCTGCCGTAGATATTAAGAACGTATAGCGATGGCGCGGATTTCGAAGCCCCGCCAGTTCAAGTTTTCGCTAAAGAAGTTCGCCAGTTATGTCTCACTTTGAGATGGGTGAAACTTGACGGTGCAGCAAAATTGGGCTATACGCGGATTGAAGTTCGCTATATGAAACTTTGTGCAGACATTGTATTCAGGTATTGCACGTTATATTGCCGTAATAATTTCACCATTGTAATTGCGAGTGAACTCGCGAAATCCGCAGAGCAGCAACATTCGCATTCAGATAGTAGTCATCAATGGCAGGCTTTAAACGTAAATGTATGTAATTAAAGAGACGGAATTACCTAGAATAAATGAAGCGACAAGCCCCTTCGTATGATCATAAGACCCGGTTTTCTGCCATCTAATAGCCAATTGCGTGGCTTCTATATACTTGAAGCAATAAATGGCGAGCACCCTTGGCATGTTTGTACATTACAGCGTATAAGTCGTGCGAGTCGTCGAAAGATCAACCGGAATGAAGCACACGTAGTCGCTTGGCGAACGAGGTTGGAAATGCCAGAGTGTCCGTACAGGTACCTCGCTAATGTAGCATGAAAGAGTAATGCCTACTGCCCGCCGGTCATTCGGGGAATTATATGCACGACTCTTTGCCGTTTTTCATCAAGAAAAAGTCGAAGCGAAACTCAGTAGCACCGGCCGGGCACGCAAGGAAAAGCGCCCGTAGATCACGCAGGATGCAACGGAAAGAAGCGTGTCGGCCGGGCCACGCAACATAAAGTAAGGAAGTGAGGAGAGGCAGGCTTTATTTGGGAGGCAGTTACCTATGTCTACATGATCGGAACACGCAGCGGTCAGCATAACGGTACCAAAAGCAAGTTTTAATCGGCATCTTCCGTGCCAGCGTCGCGCCAGAGTGGGCCCGGGGCGGGGCAGCAGGCGACCATCGGCCGTGTTCGGGCTCGTCGTTCAGGCTGGACAGCAATAAAAAGAACCAAAAAAAAAAAAAGGGAAGAACGCACGCGCGGCCGCTCAACGCCGCGGAACAAAGGAGAGCGGTGAAACTTTGTGGGAAGCCACCCAGGTGCAGCCGCGAGTGGGTGTCCGGACTTGTGTAAGGACAAATGTATACGGATGTACCTACGTGCGTCTGCTACGTGCATGTATAAATAGTGGGCCCTTTGTGTGGGGTACCTTTTTGCTCGCCATAAACGACTCTCTTCTGTGTCCAAGGGGGGCGGGGATGCAGCCGCAGACCGCGTTGCCTTTTGTGATGCTAATGGTCTTCAAACGCTCAGCCTTGCGCGGATTGGGAGATTTCGCGGCCGAGAGACAGAGGGTCTTCGTCGGGCGAGCGGACGCTGACAGTGCGTGCGCTCGCGACATATGTAGGTCTAGAAGGCACCGAGATGATATCCCCCAAACGACGCTAAATGCTTCCTCCTGTGTTTTACCTTTTTTTTTTAATCTTTTAACCACTTGCTAACATGTATATTTCTCAAGACGGAATGGTGGGCAATGAACGGACGCCCGTGGGCTTGTCCTCAATTAGCGTTTACGATTATTTTGATGTGGCATTCGACCAGCAAAACCCGATTAACATTTGAAGGAGTCCAAATAAATCACGAAAGACCCGAAACAAGTCAATAACTCAATAAGTTGCACACCTTTCCACAAGTCAAGTGTGAGCGCGTAAAGAAAGAAAGAAAGAAAGAAGGAAAGAAAGAAAGAAAGAAAGAAAGAAAGAAAGAAAGAAAGAAAGAAAGAAAGAAAGAAAGAAAGAAAGAAAGAATTCAACCCAGTGCAGTTCATGCCGTGAAAACCATCGAAACAGTGAAGCTGTTCTTTTATCGTTAGCCGTGACGTCACTCGCAAGGATGTTAAGTTATTAAGTTATTGATGTCGTGAGGTATCAGTTCTGTTAGACGTACCGCCCTTCATGATTATCTGCTGACCGTACGTGATCCTTCACCATCCACTCACGCACCTCTTTCTTTACTTCTTTCTCGTTCGTGCGTAGTGTCTGTTCTTTGTCCCTTGTCTCTACGCGCTGCGCCTTTTTATAGCTTCCATTCAAGTGTTCTATCATATTATGTCTTGTTATCGACTAGACAGCCACCCTATATATACGGCGTTTGTATGGTATACGAAAGGTTTATACGGCAAGTTGCGGTTGGTAACGGTGTGAGAGTGCAAGGAGTCTTTTACCTTGATTTTACAGCAGATCTCACGACGTTGTGAATCTTAATTATACAGTTCCCTGTCTTGAGAATGATGCTCACTCGGTTATATGTTGTAAGTGAGCACTAACACACAGAAGCAAGCACAATGTCTGGTTTCGCAAATGCCCGTAATTAGCGAGCGTTTGTGCAACAGGGAGAGGTGATCACAATTCTGAGCGATGTTCTCTCATGCAGGTACTAATGTGCATAACGTAATCTATTTGGTTTCGTTTGTTTACTGAGTAATCAATGAAAGGACAGAAGGATCATCCAGAAGATAAAGCGTTTATCAACTTTCTATTAAGCTGACTTTCCGGCTTAATGGCGCAAATTTGGTCTGTTATGCTGGGTTCGCTGAAGAGAGATAAATGTGAAGACTACCTCAGCTTTGCATTTCCATATGTAGCGCAGCAAAATAATAAATACATAACTTAGGATTCTATTATAAATTTATAATAAAGTGACAAGAAGGAGATAAAGATAACACCGCTATTGCAGCCATATAGACCTGCTGTTGCTAATAATAATTTCTGCGGTCTTACGTCCCAAAACCACGATATGATTATGAGGGATAGCGTAGTGGAGAGGTCCGGAAATTTCGACCACGTCGGCTTCTTTAACATGCACTGACATCGCACAGTACGTGGCCTATAGCATTTCGCCTCCATGGAAATGTGGCCGCCGGCGCCGAGATTCGATCCCGGAACCTTCGGGACAGCAGTCAAGCGCCATAGCCACTAGACCACCGCGGCGGGTAAATGTGCTGTTGCTATGGGTGTTATGTGAATCCTACTATGAGAAATGATTTTTTTCCACGCGAAACACTTATTTAGAAAGTTGGAATGCCATACACGCATGCAACATCCTTATGGGTACAGCGTTCGCTTAAAGTGCATAAGAAAATTACGACACTTAAACAACAATGAGGCATTGCAGTACGTATATCTCATGTCCCCTTCTCATGTAATTTCCATTCGGGTGGGCAAGAGGTTAGATCTGGCACGATAGAGCATGGCTAACCACAGCGTCAGATCTATTGAAGTTACGGAATCGTGTATTTGAGATATCAGTGCACGTACGGCGACGAAATAGGACGTGCTGCCTTGTGCCTTGCGCATGCTTCACCGAGAACTTTAAGATACATACACAAGAAGTTAACGAAAGGCACGCTGCACGCAGGGCAAGGATAGAATTATTTATGTGATGAATAACAAACCTGAAACACATGCCAGCAGGAAAGTCAGTATATGAGCCGTTCCTACATGTAATTTAGTAGCAGCGTATCGTAAATGAGATATACGCTGTGAAGTGCTTTCGTAAACACATTTATAAGAAAAGGCGTGAGCTATCAAATCTCGTTCACTCATGAAAGCCGAATTTTTCGTTGTTGTGTGTTCTTGTTTTCTTCAACCACGATTTCTTATGACTTCATCTCGGTTTAAACTAGAGATTTCATTCCGTGCGACGGCCTTCCACGGACAGCGAACCCCGACGGCTGCTATGCTGCGCATAGGACTGTACGAATGATAGAAGATAGGCTGTGTAAAATAGAATTCATTGATTGAAAGAACATGAAGATACAATATTGCAAAAACTATATATATATATATATATATATATATATATATATATATATATATATATATATATATATATATATATATATATATATATATATATATATAATGTGTGTATGTGTGTGTGTGTGCTGTAGGCCACTCGCTCCGAATGATTGCCTAACGAAGGTTTAGAAAGCAAAAATGCATGAAATCACCCAAAAAGAATGCTCTGAAAGGTGGTAAGCATCAGGATAGTGCAATGAACTATAAACTCTGCGTGCGGTGGCCTCACTATCTGCCCGCGAAAAGTTCCTTTTTTTTTAAGCGTTTCTCTTCCTTTTACGGAACGTTCCACATCACCTTCCCTTCGTGCAATACAGAGTAGCCATGCCGAAATTTGTTCAAGTTGACCTCCCTCTCTCCAGGCTCAAATATTTTCTCTTTTCTTCCATCTGCTGCTAACAACCCTGCCGTACAGGCGGCTGTTACGAACGAGCCGCGATGCCGTTTAGAGAGTATGCGCGCGTGTGATCACTAAAGCGATTTCGTGAAAGACGGCTTCTCCACGTCAACATTCACTGTGTGGGGAAGCACGCTTTCGTAGTTTTTGCCGTTTTTTGTAGCTGTAATCAAATTCACTGAGTACAACCAAACACCCAATCATGGGAGCTCTAGCTATAGTTATACACAAAAAAATCATTGCCTTGTCTTTTGATGGGACAGTAGGTTTGATGTTATACACTCGGGACCGTGGTCAGCTGGCTGTGCCAAAATAATCCAGTGCCGTATACATAGGGCGCAATGTGCAACACACGTATACGAGGTATTGAATACTGATGTTGATTCAAGTATTTAATACAGTGAAGTTAAAAACAGGTAATAAAGGCCAGGAGAGAAAGAAGGAGCAGGCAGGGAAATTAAACAAAAGTATAAATTCTGTTTGCTTCCATAAACAACGGCAATTTAAAGGGGTAGGGGAGGGTCACAGAGGGAAGAAAGTATGCAGAGAGCACTTGTGCGAACACAAACAAACAAACAAACAAACAAACAAACAAACAGACAGAGAGACAGAGAGAGAGAGAGACAGACAGACAGACAGACAGACACAAAAACCTCTCGATGATTGAAGTCTTTGGTTAATATAGTCGCTCTGGCGGTTAACCAGCATATGCTTATACGACAGCTCAGGACCGTGGATTCTACGGGTTCATATTTCGTATCATTCCGTTTCGTTTATTGACGGCTCAAAGGCCAAATAGTATTAAAAAGTGAGTGATTAAACGGGTTAAACAAACAAAAAAGCAAGAAACGCAGCAAAGGAGAAAAAATACACAAGTTTTCAGGGTCCTAGTTGTGCAATATTAGCTAATGGTGCTTTAAAAGGTCTGTATGGTCTTAAAAGGGCAGTGATGCTTCCAGGAAGGCGGTTGCAGTGCTGTAATGCGCGTGGAATAAAACTATGAGAACAATAACCAGTGCTGCAAGAAATAATTCCAACTTTACGGAAGGGGTAAATGCGAGCGGAATGATAGGACAAATTAGAGATAAAGTCATTGCACAGGTTTCTATGGTAGAAGTAAATTTTGTGAAAAAGACAGGGCGTCAAAATATTGATCAAGGTCGTGCGGTGGAACGTTTTATAAGAACGAACCGCCCGGAAAATATTGTCACTAGATATATTATTTGCAAAGGCGCATGACCTATACGAAAAAACGTTTTAGATACGCATCAATTGCGAATTCGGCGCAAGAGGCTCACGACCATAATTCCAGGCGTCATTTTTCTGCCAGTGATTGATTGATTGATATGTGGCGTTTAACGCCTCAAAACTAGCTCTAATTATGAGAGACGCCGTAGTGGAGATCTCCGGAAATTTCGACCACCTGGGGTTCTTTAACGTGCACTGACATCGCACAGCACATGGGTCTCGACATTTCGCCTCCATTGAAATGCAGCCGCCGCGGCCGGGATTCGACCCCGCGACCTTCGGATCAGCAGCCGAGTTCCATAACCACTAGACCATCGTTGCGGGGCATTTTTCTGCCAATGTTGTTGTTTGTTTTGTGGGGTTTAACGTCCCAAAACCAGTTCTGATTATGAGAGACGCCGTAGTGGAGGTCTCCGGAAATTTAGACCACCTGGGGTTCTTTAACGTGCACTGACGTCTCACAGCACACGGGCCTCAACATTTCGCCTCCATCGAAATGCAGCCGCCGCGGCCGGGATTCGACCCCGCGACCTTCGGATCAGCAGCCGAGTTCCATAACCACTAGACCACCGTTGCGGGGCATTTTTCTGCCAATGATTAAACCTATATGGTTTCTCTCTTCCACTCTCGCTTTTTCTCTGTGCGCACGCGCGAGGTGCTCTGTGTATTTCTCATTTTGCTGCTTTCTCTATATTATTTTGCCGCAAATGTTCAATTAGCCACGGATATGCTTTTCGTTTTATCCCGAATGAGTATGGCTCAACCAAACAGCAAACAAACAATAAAAAGTTCAGGAGTATTTGTCGAATATGGCTCAAGGAAATTCCAGTAGTGCGGGCACCCAGCAGAACCAAAACACATGTTTCCATGACGACCTTCCTCATGGATATACTGAAATCACTTTTCGATGCTTCGCGTGCAAGGCACGGACGGTCAGCAACAACACTGGAGAAAACCCATGTGTAAGCCATCGAACGCAATTCCTAGTCAACTCTGTTATTGTGTTTCAGTACATTGAATCGCATCCACAGTTTCTGAGGCATGCTCAAGGGTTAAGAGGCCACGTGCTCCCCCATAGAAGGAGCGGAGGGAAGAAAAGCGACTGCAAATCACTTCCATTTCACGCCGGCTTGCGGACGAGGCTCTTACAGCCGACGCCTGTTGTGGGGTGGCAGACACACCGCAACATAAAGATTTTTTTTTTTCCACGCGGCAGGCGTCTTGCATCGCTTTATAGATGCAATTTCATATCGATCCCTCGCGGAGGGTTCCCTCGCTCATGAAACACCTAGCGCGACGAGCAGCAGTACGAACATTAAGTCTTGTTACTGCTGCTGTAGATGAGTTGTGCCCGTTGGGCCGGCCGAGAGTCGCTGCAGACAGGGACAGCTTGTTTCAATTAGGAGCTGCGACACAACAGAGGCCCTTCCTCCCGGGCTCGTAAATTCATTAAGCAGCACAGCGGAGAACAAAGCGGCTGCGCCATACGATCCCGTTGTTCTGGCCCCAAGCACTGGAACCCACGCGTGCGAAAAACAGAGTGGCGGCGGCGGTGGCAGCAGCGCCCATTTATCCCGCTAGTTGCGCCACCGTGCGCAATATGCCACTGCTATACTGCTGTTCCCGCTGCCGCTACTCTAACGGTGTATGGCTATAGGAACGACGTCTCCGAACCCACTGTTCCGCGGAGTCCTCGGGCCCCCTGTACACAAAGTCCTCTGTACCGCAAATGAACACGTGAGTGTTGGGCCATGCTTAGTGAGCTTACTTAAAGATACCACTAGTTGAATCCACCGTAAACATAATAGCATTTACGAGCGAAGGCAATGTATGAATTAAAAAAAAAAAAAGGAGGGCAACCTAAAGAATATTTTTAACTCAACTCCGAGAAAGGCTTCTGCAAAGGGGAACCTATATATAAAGTATATTACGCGTACGCACTGTAATATATAGTATAAATGGTGTACGTTTTATTGGAAGATCGCCACTTGATATAGATGTCAGACGTTTGAGAACGGGCATAAAGATGCCCGCTATTTTCATTTGTGGTTATCGGAACTTCCTACATATACGGGCACAACGGTAAATATCACAGCCGCTTTCCTTCTAAGGTCGATGCATTCGTGCTGCTGGAACAACAATCGTAGTAGAAAAGTAACGCCCACACGTTACGCTCCAGCGCGTCTCATCGTTTCACGTTTCAATCGACGCTTTCGGCGCACATCGGGGGGAGACACACTAAGTCTAATCGGTTTGACGGAAACCATGTCGCTTCAGGCGCGAGCCGATCGAACGACAGTTCCACGACAGCCGTCGTCGCCGTCCGTGAATCGGTCGCTGACGCTTCGCGCGGAAACGATAAAGCAAATTGTCGAAGCGTAGTTGTTGAACCAAGGTCCGAAAAACGATAATGATCAAATGGGCCGAGCAAAGAAGCGTTCCCCGCCGCGGGGGAGGCACTCCTGTCGGCGCCGAAAGCACTTGGGCTAAATGAGCGGCGGCAAGAAGAAGGGCGGCCGCCACCACCTCGGCCGCACGCCATCAACGCGCTTGCCCCCCCCTCGCGCCCCGGATATCTTGGTGGTTGAAGAGGAGCCGTAACGAGGTCCAGATTAATGATGCACCTAGATGGCGACAAAGGCCCCCGGCAGTGGTTGCTAATTATGGGGGGCGCGCTCGGTCGATATCGGGTCGGGGTCACGAGCTACCGAAATCGGACTGAACGGATCGGGTGATTAACAACAAGCGCGGTTATGTTGTCTGGCCGCGCATTGTCCATATAGTATATAGGTGGCGCGCCGGCTCACTACACCTGTACGGGAGGGGATGGGGTCGTTCGGGCGCTGTGTGCGTACCACCGCCTCGTCGCTCTGATGGTATATTCTAACATGGTCGAGCGGAGACTACCATCTGGGAGGTTCCCCTTGGTCAAGACTAACACATAATTACCGTATCAATAACGAATTTTAACGCTTAACAAAGCAGGAACGCATGAGGAGCACAGAACACTTGCGCATTTTTGCCTACCGATAAAGGCGAACGTCTGTACAATCAGGTGACAATATACGTATATAAGAAGGAATAGGTTCGCTCGAATAAAAAGACTGTACACGACAGAAATTGACTGATGGCAGTTATTCTTAATGAGAAGAGCATTTGAGTGACATATTGGCAACATAGTGGCATATATACACACGGTGCACTACGTAACGATTACAGTAATCTTGTAAGGATGGCACATTGACCTGTCGAAGAGGTAAAGTCGAGCCAAAGTGCCAGACCGCGCTTTTTGGAAGTGTCTGAGAGTCTCACCGCGGCAGCTTATCGACTATGTGTTGGCTTGCAAAGCTTGGGGTCGCTAATTCGACGTGGGATAAACTCAAAAAACGCCCGTGTATTTAGATTTAGGCGCACATTTAAGAACCCCGGGTGGTCAGAATTGCTCCAGAGCCTTCCAATACACTCTAAACCATGTCCTGCGCAAAGTGCTACATATATCCAGGATATCGAACATTCTTCATCTACGTTCCTATCTATAGCAACAATTTATCCGGGATCTGATTAAGAGCGCACCGGGCGTGCCTCAAAATCATATCGTCGTTTTGGCACGTAAAAACACCATCAGTTATGATTACAGTGCCGGAGGTGTCCATCGTCTTGTGCGCCTTCGTTTTTTTTCCCTCTCTTTTGCTTTTTTTTTTTATTTTTGAGGTTGGCACAAACTAAAATCGTCAGGAAACCATCTGTTAAGTAAACGCACCAAGTTTCTGAACGCGCTTCCGTGCACTCCAGACATTCTAAAGGTGTTCCATTCCGCCTGATGAGGCTTGAGCCTGTGTTTATGGTGCACTGCGCTTGAGAACTGCTTTTACTGCCGATAAGTCGTCTCGGTTTTCGTTTCTTTACCATGCACGGACGATGGGGCAGCATGCTGTCTGGCGTGGCACTGCTTTTGTGTAAGTGTACTAACGCTACGCAACGCGATATCAAAGCGCCAAGCATAGCAAATGGAACGCGCAACTGCTCGAGATAACTGCGTCATGTCACTGTAAATCTGGCCGCAAAAATATAATATTGGCTCTCATGTAACTGTACTCGTACAAGCCAATAATACGCCTGCGTAACACGGACTGATTACGGTGGAAACGAAAGTTTGTGCATCTCTTAAAACAACGCGTTTCATCCGTGAGCACTGCAGGAAGCGGGTAAGACGCGCATAGATGTCGTGCCCACTAATATGCAGGATCTATGTAGCATCATTTATTTGTCAGTATTTCATAAACCTGTGCCGTGTGGCACATGAAAGAAACACCAGAGTGAGTGCAAAAACTTGAGAACTTGAGAACGCCGCTTTGAAGTTCCAGCACTAAAGCGCGTGACGTCACATATATCTGACGGCGTCTGCTAAGGCCGGCATAATTATTTCTCGGTAAGAAAGACCTACATTGTGTTTAAAGGAAGCCAAAAACTTAACACATGGAGCTTCAGGACATTTGATCAAGCGAATTTGGCGAGAATACGAAAAAAAAAAAGCAATCGGCCTTCTGACGTCATCAGGTTCCGAAGTAACGGCGCCGAATTTCAAAACTAAACTTCAACATTCGTTTTCTCTTTTATATTGAGCATATAATGTTGAAAACGACATTCGAGTTGTCGAAATATACGTTATCATTCTAAACCACTTCACCTTTTCACTTTAGTGTCCCGTTAAAGCTAGCATGCAACCCGCGGCCAAGGAACCGATAGTCTTCTTCAGAATAACCTGTTTTCCTTGCACTTGTATTTTTGTGTTGGAACTCTGAAGGCAATAAAGAAAAAAAAAAAAGGCGCCTGGGGTATTCCGGAGAGTGCACGAACCTTCGACAGTTAGAGACCCCTATTTCTGTTCTTGCCGGCGGAATTTTTTATGAACGCACTCCATTTGTTTATACAATGTTAGCTTGCACTCTGACGACGGCCGTGCACGTTCGTGACGTCATTATCAGCTACCAATCTGGGGGACTACACCGCGCACCACGTGTTGGTTGTCCTGATTGGTCACTTCGGGATAAATAGGAAGAGTAAAGGGTAAAATGCCCAGCCCATTTCGAAACCACCATGGTGCCTATAGAGACGATATTCGCATTAATATATGTATCAGGCTTTTAACTCATTCCTCGACTAACGTTTTCTATTTCTGAAGCACTGATTGCAGGTTTCACTTGAGCAATATCTAATAGCATCTTCAACAAATCGTGCTTGGGCTCCCAGGTACGACGTTGATTGGACGAAACGGCGATTTGTCGAAGATTCTATAAGTAACTCTGGGCAATATGAGGCAAGGTGTTAACAATGGCAAAATACTGAATGCCGCATTAAGACTTACGAAAATTCGACTCTGCAGGGCTTTTACGTGGCGCAACCACAAAATGATTGTGAGGCACCGTAATGTCAGACCCCGGATTAAGTTTCACCAAAATGTTTCTCGGTGTACACCTAAATCTAAGTAAACGAGTGTTTTGTGCGAAGCCACACATCCGCATTTAACCGATATATATATATATATATATATATATATATATATATATATATATATATATATATATATATATATATATATATATATATACTACTATATACTATATACTATATATACTACTATATACTACTATACTACTATATATATATATATATACACTAGACCACCGTGGCCCCGCCACGGTGGTCTAGTGGCTAAGGTACTCGGCTGCTGATCCGAGGGTCGCGGGATCGAATCCCGGCTGCGGCGGCTGCATTTCGATGGAGGCGAAATGTTGAGGCCCGTGTGCTGTGCGATGTCAGTGCACGTTAAAGAACCCCAGGTGGTCGAAATTTCCGGAGCCCTCCACTACGGCGTCTCTCATAATCAGAGCTGGTTTTGGGACGTTAAACCCCACAAAACAACAAAACAACAACAAAACAACATATATATATATATATATATATATATATATATATATATATATATATATATATATATATATATATATTATCGCGCAGCTCTGGCGCCGCATTAGTGACGCAGCTCAGCCATATAACACTCATTTGTAGCAGCACGGGGAAGCATACTAACATGACATGTTTTCGACTTCTTCTTTGGCAACAACGCGGAATGAAGGGTTCTGCGGCAGGCACTGGTATAGACAGGCAGCAGAGCATGATTTTGGTGCTCTGTAACGGTCATTCAAATATGTAAACATGCGTCGATGCGCAGCCTTTAGTCTCGTTTAGGGCCCACGCACAAAAAGGTAGTTCTTGTTCTAAGACCATTTGTAAGACAAGACGCCAGCGATTTATAATCTTGCGGATACTGTTAGCTATAAAGGCCGCCCAACGGCGAAGAGCAGCTGCCTTTAAAAAAGATAAAAAGAAAAAAAAAGAAAGAACGTTTTGCGAATCCGACTTAGTAGCCACTGAGATTCCTTGACGGGTCAGGTTGAGTATAGCTTGAAGGCAAAAAAGCTTTTCATTCGTTTTTGTTCTTTCTTTTTTTTATGCAAGGGTGCGCCCTTATACTCATATTTCTAACGGATGCGTCATCACCTTTGCCGTGTTCATTTTTTATGCAGGTACGGCGGCCTTGATTTCAACGGCGCGCGGAGAAAAAACGTGACCAGAGATTCGACATCCACATTGAAGGCTTGGCTCAACGAACACCGAAAGAATCCTTACCCAACAAAAGGGGAAAAAATAATGCTCGCCATCATTACGAAGATGACTCTAACTCAGGTACGTAAAGCGCAAGCAAATCTTGAAGGTTGATTTTTCATCTCTACAAAGTTGTTCTTTTTGAGAAGTGCTTCACACGCACGCGAATATTATTATACATAGTTTCAGCTAGTGTTCAAAATATGGGTTAACGCTGTTTTTGTAGGTGTCTCAAGAAAAACGAAGAATTAAACTCAATTCATTTGCAGCCACAGCGTGTGGCACGGGATGGATGGGTAGGCGAACTGAGATGCAAGCCGGATCAATTTTAGTTTTCATTGTACAAGCAAAATGTTCATATTTTGGCTCAAAGTTACATGTTAACATTTCGCATGTGCCGAAAGTCCGTACAATGCAACGTCAAAATGGTGTGGGGACAGTCAGAACAGTACAGATAAAGAAAACAACACCAAAAGAACGTTGTAATTTCTGAAGCTGTGACTGCATGCAGGAGCAAATAAATGTAAGACAAGTTCAGCATTGCTCTCGTTCAGAGAGATCCCGCACAGGGTAAAAAGAAGTACTAATTGTGTTAACAACAACAAAAAAAAAAGACCAAACGAAAATCTACACCGACCAACTAAGATCGTTTCGATATATTGTGTAGCTTCAATAACTAAATAAAATAACTTCTCTGATAAGTAAAATAAATTTGTCTACTTAGCATTCATTCACAGCGTTACTTATATTGTTATAGTGTTATAAGAAGGGCTTTTCTCAATCTGCGTCTTTCTAGGAAAGGCTGAAACTGTCAAAACAAAACATAGAACGACTGTACGTACATTCAACCTGCATAGATCGGAATGCAGGCTGTTTTTTCTGTGTGATAAAGCATACTCCTTATGGCTCACGTGGCAGTACCTCGACGATTTAGTTAGGTATTGAAATACTGCAGCATCTAGTTGCTGCAGTGTGGTGAAGCCAGCGGGAAGAAAACACATAAACCAAGGAAAACAGGGCAGCGGTGACTATATCGATCTTTATCGCTGCTCGATTCAAGATTAACTCGCTCATCTCAAGTTCTTTCTGTTATACAGTTGCTCCCATCTGTCCGTAACGTTTCTTTCCCCAGCACTCTACTAGATACTGGTGTTCGCTCGGTTAATGAGTGGCTGCACTGGAAAGCATTTCAAACGAGTAGCTCAAACCTGAATCATGTATGACTCTTGTGGTGGCTCATCTGCGGCTCGTTTTCATCTTCGCTCGCTCTCAGTTCAGTGCTGAACACCGACAGTGTTGGGCTTGGTGTTTTGCAGGGATACACTACACTTCTCCTTTGGTGTATAGAGACAGGGAGTGGCGTAGAAACCACCTCCCTCCGTCTTAAGCCACTGTTTAGGGTTTGTATAGCGGTTTGAGCCGTTTCGAAAAGAAACCTATCGGTTTCCATTCCATGCCGTCGTGTTGTTGTAGCACTGCACCCATTGCAGTTGTTGAAGCATCAGGTCCTAACAAAACATACATCGGGGCTGTCCGCAGGTGTCCACGTGGTTCGCAAACGCACGACGCCGCCTCAAGAAGGAGAACAAGATGACCTGGGAACCGCGCAACAAGGCCGACGCCGACGACTCGGGCGCTGAGGACAAAAAGGACGACGAGGACACCATGGACGAGCGCACATCCAGCGCCCAAGATCCTATGCGTCGCAGCGATTCGACCAGGTCCTACTGCAGCTTGTCAGCTCTACAGCGTTCCCGGGGTGAGTTGGGCCGTTCGTTGTTTAAAGGGGGATGGTACCCAAAAATATTTCAAAAAGACGAGTTTTTTCTTTCTAAAGTAAGGCCAATAAATACTTCATCCTACAGAGAACATCCTCAGGAAGTGGCGCGCTTCTACTTGCACCGCAAACGCTTCAGTGGTCGCGCCTTTGATGCATAGGCGCTCGTGATGGTGAAAGAGTTCGAAATTTAAACCACGATTTCTCGAACCGCTGTTTTCAATTCTGTAAGGAACATTTTGTGTGCAACGGATGAACGGAAATTTTTGAAATTTCAGCCTGTAATAGCTCATTGGTATGTATAGTTCCAGACTTTGAAGCAAAATCGTAAGGCATGTAATGAAAAGGTTATGTTTATTTAATAGTTTCTCCGCCCCAAAACTCCCTAGTTAGGATGTAGCAAATAAAAATATTGTATGTCAGTAATGAAATTATGAAATTTGCTTCTTTTGCTTCAGTGGCAACCCAATCTTTCAAGGAATATGTGAGAACACTTTCACCGCCCTATAGTGAATTTTATCTTTTATGCGTTTCTTTACAAAAGTTACAAATTTGCTGATGTTCATATCAATTCCAAATTATTCGACATTTTTGCTTGAAATTTCAGTAGGAAGAAGCGGAAACACAAGTAAATAGCCGTGCAAATCTGGACTTATTTGTAGTGAACGAAAGTTGAGATAATCGCTAAAAACTTGAGTTGTCTCGCAGGGTACCATCCCCCCTTAAACGCCACGCCATAATCATCTACCAAACTCTACATGTATCCCGATGTCTGCGTATATTGTTTTAAGAAACATAGCCTAATCCCTAATTACCGAATTCGCATATGCTTTTTTTTTTCTGCAGCAAACAAATGGCGTTCCGCCATCCAAAAAATTATAATCAGAAACGGCAACGTGCTAGGGCTTTCGTGGTGTACATCGAATACAACGTACCGCCAAACTGGTAATTTGCTTTTTAGGAATAGACCCGCCCATTCAGTCGTTGAAACAAATGCTTATATAGCCCCTGTTCGTACTATACATAGTGATTAGTATTTTTCGCCTTCGTCATATAAGCTGGTTGTTAGGGAACAAGGCTAGTGCCTGCAGCACGGGAGGCGCGTCTGAGCAGTGAATGAAAGTGATGCACAGCAACAAGGGTGGAATTCTCGAAGAAATTTGTTGTGAACTGGTGCCGTGCCGTTGGTCGGCCGTGTTAGGTAAATCCAGCATCAGCATTGGCTGGTGGTTTCGCTTCCGAATAATGGTTAGCATGTAGCGTCTACTTTGTGAAACGCTGTCCCAGTTGTTTTGCTCTATCATTGTTCGGAGTGAGAATTGACAAGTTTGCAAAGATCCATATTTTCAAACGATACATTAAAATGTTCTATTCCTTTATTCTTTGTCCTTCCCTCGCACGGAGCAGCTTCCCGCGCATCGGTAACTCCTTGAGACCAGCGATAGAATAATCTCGCACGAAATTCGACCACGCGCTAACATTACTTCACACAAATTATTCGAGCCTGCTTGCGCCTCTATCGTAGTGGCACATCCTACGCACGTACCATAAGGAACGTTACTTCATTACGATGAGGTGCCCATTCCCATCTGAAAAGAACTTCCGCCATAAACGTCGCTTGAATGTCACTTCCATGCAGCATATATAGCTCGTGGTTCGATTGGCGATAGACCATGGCGTTGGCGTACAGTGCCTCGACTGCGACGATAGGAACATTCCTGCCCCTTTCCCAACTGCTCGTTCGCCGTATACAGCGCTGCCCGTTCGGGCCGTGCTGTCAGCTGTCTTCTCTCCGCCACCTCATTAGCTCACAAAGCCCGTAAACCTTCGACGCTTGCCACACGGCATACACGCAGGCACATAGGCGAGGCGGCGTTCCCTTTTTTGCGCATTTTTTGCTCTCGCTGCGTTCGTGATTAGAAATGATTCGCGACAGAAGGTGCGCAGAAGCCAATACCACACAGTCCTGCTTTTCCTCCTAATCTGCGCCAACACCTCCTCCGTCCCGCGTGTACGGAACGCACTGGCGTACAGGCGCCAGCACGGTGCTGTTCGGAGGAGGGGCGGAGAGCGGCCCTTATCGGGCCGTGCGCCCGCGAAATTATTCAACCTACGCTGGAGAGGAGGCCCGCGCGGCAGGCAGTGGCCACCGCTATAAGGGATCATCCCTCCCGCGAAAAAGGCGCCTTTATCACGCAGTGACCCGCACGCATTTGCACGGTGATGGCACCGGGGGAGCCCTGGCGAGTGCTATCTGCGCCCGTGTGCATTTAATCGGCAACGCATTTCGGGTGCTCTCTGTGCGCTTGCATTCCAAGGCGGTGGAAGCGTGCACGGTCGCACCGCAGACCGATTGTGCGGGAGCGCACAGTCGGTCCTCCTAATCAGCCCATGTTGCAGTTTGTAACGCGCCCGTCGCGGCCGCAGTTTGGTCGTCACGATACCCGCCAAGTTGCATCACGGGTGGGTTTGCGGGCCGCTGCGCCGGACGTCCGAGAGCCTCTGGGTCCAATAAGATATCCTGGACAGTCGTCCAGACACTGATTGCGGCTGAAGGAAACCCGAGAAACGTTCGGACCGGCCACGGAGCTGCCAAACCGGTTCCGATTGTCCGTGCGAAATTATGCATATGCGGGCAACACGCTGCGCAGGCCGATAGACAAGCTTTTGTGTGTTTGGAACGGCAGATTCATCCCCGAGCCTCGGGTTTTCTTTTCTTTCCACCGTCTCCACACAAGCACGAGCCAAATCCGTAGCCGTGCCGTTATCGCGATCCTCGAGGCGACGGGAGCCACGGCTGTGTCAACAAATCACGGGCTCTGGGGGAAATGAATGGAGGGGAGGAAGGGGGGCGAAGCAAGCCTTGCGACCAGATCAGCAGCTACCTCTGCAGCCGAAATGGACGCCCTGGGTGTGGTTGTCAAATTCATTAGCCAAAAAGACAGCCAGGGAGCGAAATGGCCTAAATAAAACAAGCAAGCCGCCCCCAGACGGACACGCTATCCCTTCGGTACTAAAACACGCGAGGCTGCGGCAGTGGACATGGCAAGGGCCGAACAGAAGCAAAACGGAACGAGGTAGCCGAGCGTGTACAAGGGGTCGCAATGATGGAGGGGCATGGGCTGCACGTCTGTTTGGGTCATACACCACGTGCACCCACAGAGGGCTGGAACGGAGGTCAGGACACTCGACCCGAGATGAGCGTCGCATAACTATTTCTCTATTGCCGGTCTTTCTCACCGAGCCACGTCACACGGGCTACCGAGATTTGCCTGCCGGAATGTTGTACGTCTTCGTATATGCGAAAAACAAACAAACAAAAAAGAAACAAAAAACTGTGATCGACTCTTAGCGGGCTTCCTGGGTTGCTTAACGTTCGTTTTCAGACAAATGATTATCACACAGTGCAGGAGCTCCGTTTTTCCTCCAAAGTAAGTTTTCAAGAAATTTCAAAAACGTTAGCTTTCTATAGACTTTTATTTTTCTACAGAATAATTTTTTTTTGCTTGATTTTGATTTGAGAGAATACAATTCGCCAACCATCCGCACGGAAATTGGCAAGGTACAGGAAGTATCATGAAAGGAAAACAATTTCATCCTTCTGGGGAGTCACTGTCGTCAAATTGTCATCGACCAGGAATCGACGTTTCGAAGCGCAGAAACACATGCGATTCGAGTTGTCCAAGTGTCTCTGAACTTCGCGCTACCAATTGATTCATCCTCGCGCAGCAATCTGCTAACCCCTTGATTAACCAAGTTTTTGGACCGAAGGCTGTGGTCCCGGCTTCCGTTGCAAGACCAGGATGAATTTTTATTCCACCGCAACGCTTCCTGCGAAACCCGTGTGGTTCTCTTTTGTGCTATTTCTCTGGCTAATGAAACCGTTCTTTCCCTTTGGTAGAAAGCATTATTTGCCCGTTTGTTGACTCCCCTTCTATCAAAATCTTTCACATAGAAGCGATACCGACTAGTTTAGCGCCTTGTTTAAAAAGCTTTTATCGGTTTACGTCTCGAAAGCGAATAGCGTGCATTGTCGTCACTGGCTGGCCTACCACATTTGAAACAAAAGCAGTGAGTCAGACGCGGAAGCCTCTTCGCGACGACCGAACCGCCCGCACCAACGCAACAGCCAGGTGGTTTTGACGCGAGCGACACCCGTGCCCGCGTCGCGCGCGGGCAAGAGAGTCATCCAGGCAGCACGCGACGCGCGTCCCCCCCTTCCTTCCCCCAGAGGACTCGCTTAAGCGACGGAGCCATAAATAAGCACCATCGGGAGCACAACAAACAGGCGTGCACTGGGCTTACGGAAAAGCGAACAGCGTGACGCAGGCACGCGCGCAACAAAACACTCCTAGTAAACACATCATAATGTTCTCCTCGCGCGAGGGCCTCACCCCGCTGAGCGCGTTCGCGAAGGGTTGCCGCTCGACATCAAAACTAAATAAAGCGGTGATATTCTCGATGGAAGGCTCGCTTCCCGCTATCGTGACGCCATCTCGACGGTGCTCGGCGTTTCGAACGCGTGTGCCCGCGCGTCGCGCAGTCGTCTCTCCCGGGAAGTGAGCGGTGCGAGCACGCGCAAACAAAGCGCTCCCCGGGAGGCCCCCCCCAGCCGACCCTCTTGGCTTCATCTATCAAACGAGCCGGCCACCGCCGAAATTGGGGCCTCTCGAGATGGGCCGGCCGTCCCCCCGCGCAAATTAAAGGTGAAGTCGGGAGCGAGCAAGCTTTTAACTCCGAGCCGGGAAGGAATTCGGAAGCCACCCTGCAGCGACCCGCAGAGGACTCGTGCCCGACGCGGGACCTGTCGGCAGATGTTGCGAATGCGGTGGCCCGAAAAAGAGGCGCACAAAACCATCGCGGGTACAGGGTGCAGACCGAAGAGGGGCGCAGGGATAATGCTGTATTTAGGCTCCCGTTTTGTCAAGTGGGAGAGCGGAGTGGCTCTCCGTTCGCCCCGCTTCTCCCCTCTGCACCGCCGACGATCGAACGACCAGCGCAAACACGTAAACTCACCAGCGCGCGGGATATAGTCCGATGGCGTCGGATCGAGATTTATACGGCGCTGATGGCCCCGCTGGGTACTGGCTGCTGGCTCGGTGGACGAGGGTTTCGGCAAATGCAGTGGGCCCCAGAGGTCCCTTCGCGAAACGACACCGCTATCCGTTGCTGCCGCTGACGCCGCTATTACCTGTTCCGCGATGTTGTTTTTTTCGACATGAACATGGGCGTTTGTTGCAGTTATTGCTTTTTCACACACGCAGTGTATGTATCGTAAGGCGGAAGGCGAGCAGACCAGACGAAGCTAGCAGACCCGTTTATTTCAGCCACGTTAATAGCGCTTATAATTTAAATGTATTTGGTTCACCAGTGCTGGTTAACCTGAAATTTTATCACCGCATAACTGACATTCGCAGACGAAGTACTAAATTGATACTGCTTTTCATAAGTAAACCAAGTACGTGTAATTGCGTCGATGCCCAATCATTCGAGCAGCGCTGTGGGGGCCACAACAGAAAGAAGGTGCTAGCATTTCGGGGGTTGAATGCTGGGTTACTTCTTAAAGGACCATATGGACAGAAGGTGAATTGTACCGAAGGCATGTAGGCTTTGAGATACTACTTTCGCTTTTTTAGGCAGCTGCTGCCGCGCGATGTGCGCAAGTGAGCGCGTTCGCGCGCGCGCACACACACACACACACACACACACAGAGAGAGAGAGAGAGAGAGAGAAACGCTTAAAATCTCATGGTTGGAAAGAAGTAATCAGGACGTTGCAGTATAGGGCAAAAAGATATTGCCAGTAGCAATCGATTGTGAAGTATTCAAAGAAATATATTAGACCTGCGCATTATGCGCCTGAGAAAGCGTGCGTGATGAAGGTCACCACGAGCGAACACTTACATATATTGTTGTTATCGCAATGAGAACGCGTCGCACCGACTACTCAATATTATTAAAGCATTTAGATGTTGAAAATATCATTTTCAACGGCAACTGTCAGAGGTGTTCTTTCTCCCCTCTCTTAGATGGCGTCCGGGAGCCCTTGGGTCCTGGCCGCCATCTATAACTTCAAAGCCTCTCTCTTTTTTTTTCTTTTTTTTTTGCCGTGCGATGGAATGATCAGTGCACGTTGTTTGTAAAGGACCATGGAATTCAGTGAGCAGACGCAGTCACGCCGTACAATGCGATGCTGTACGTGAGAGGCAAACTTGCTTGGTTGTCTGTGCTGTTTAAGAATTATTAAAACTACTACTGTCCAGATATTCAGATATGTCCTGACGTTATCATCAGTGGTGGCTTGTCGGGACCAAATTGTTGACCACAAACGGAACCCCCGTTTTCCGACATCTCACGCTCTTTAATGTGAAAAGATTTACGATGAGTTAACTATTTCGCGTCAATACGTCTTCTTTTCTTCATACAAAAGTGAAGTGTTACTCTGTCGTGGGTGAAGAACATTTAAGTTCTTAGGCTTAAAAACAAACAAACAAGCAAACAAAAAAAATAATGATCTCGACTATTGGCTCATATTCGTCGTACTTTTGCGCGCCACATTTAAACTAATACAGAGAATTCGGCATATAATACATTAGCTTGCTATTCCTCCCAAATCAGATATTGTGGCTCTATTCAAACATAATTTTTAAATTTATTTCGTCAAGATGCTGCAGACGCTTCCTTTGGGGCTTGTGCCCCGCACTTACCTTTCATTTATAAGCGTGCCATAAATGTGCTGAGGCAAGCAACAGTCGAGATTACGTCTGCCTCAGCATTAAATGCACTGTGAATTTGATTAATACATTTGTAAGATGCGTCTTATTGGACGCTTTATAACAGAACATTCAAACGCCAGCCGGCTTCCCCAGTGACCGCAGTAAGAATAACACACTACCGTGCAGGGGACTGTCGATCGTTGCCTTGGAATACAGATAAATCCCACATGTTAGTAATTTTTGGGGTTTTACATACCCAAACCACAACAGGGTCATGAGAGACGCCGTAGTGGAGGGATCCGGAAATGTCGACTACCCGGGGCTCTTTGACGTCCGCCTACAAGGCACATAAGTGCGACATCTTCGCGTACTTACCAAACAAGCAACCAAACATAGAGCACCCATGAGATCCCTTAGAAACGAGGATGCCAACAAGTGTTTCGGCTCGGAAAGCAAGGCGAAAGAGCCTGGACAACGTCGTGCTCACCGCCCTTGTCAGTATTTTAACATGCAGTGTTTTTAGTAATGTAAACGGACAAATCTTTAGAACATTTCACCAGTGTTAAAGCAGTTGTATAGAATCCGACTGCCTACACTGAATATATCGGCACGATCGAGTTACTATCGCTAAAATTCTTGGTGACGCCGTCGACACTGCGCTTTGATGAGTTCCTGCAGTACAAAACGCTATAGCCGGGCACTTGCGGGGGGCTTTCCAGAAAGCACGTTACGACCACCCCAGACAGCGGCAGAGGTGGAGCACGAGACGGCCGAGATGCAGTCTTCTCACGCACACCGGGCTAACGCTGGCTCAGACCTCCACCAGCAGCGGCACAGCTACGGCCACTCAGCGAACCCGTACGCCCTCGGGGGCGCGTCTCGGTCTCCGATCCTCAACGGCATCATGTCTCTGGCGCCACCAAACTCACTTACGGGTTACACACCGGCGGCATCCTCGGACAGCCCATCGCCGGACCTCCAGGGCCTCGAATCTCTGATGTCCAAGTCGTCGCCGAACGCCGCGGACGACTCGTCGGGCGCCGACAGCGCGCACAACAAGCCCAAGATCTGGTCGCTGGCTGACACCGCGACGAGCAAGAGTCCACCACCGCCGCTGCCGTGCTCGGGCCAAGCGCAGGGACCCCCAGCCAGCGGTGGGCAGCCCAAGGATACCGCCGGAGGTGCTGCAAGTCACGGCTCGGTACTGGGCTGGTTCTCCGGTGGATACCACCATCGAGCCGGAGGTGGAAACACGCCTTCTTCAGCAGCGGCGGCGGCTGCGGCGGCCCATTTCGCCAGTTACGGCAGCAATGGCTTTAGTCCCGGAGGAGCCGCACCACAGACGGACACGCCGCCGCAGACGCCGCCCAATGCCAAGATGGGCGCCACTGGATCCTCCTCACTTCCTTTCCACCTGGGTTCCGGTGGATACTTCCAGGGCCAGAGCTCCGCCTCGCATCTCTACCTGGGCCAAGCGTCGGCCTCTGCGCCGCACACGCACATGGGAGGTGAGTATAGGTGCAGTGCGTTGGAGAGCAGTCGAGCCATTCTCCGGAATTATTCGCACATCTTGATTTCCTTTCCGATTATTCGCTAGTTTGCCCCCGACTATATTAATTACACAGGATATATTTTTTTTTGTTCGCCCTAGAGAAATTAGAAGCGTGGGATACACACTGTATAAGTAATAAAGTAAAAATGTCTCCCGCTTTGTGCACGTATCAAGCTAAGAATGAAAACCAGTTTGACGGTCCGTTTATTCGTGAAGTGCTTACTCGCCATTTGCATATACTTTTAAACAGACAGAGAGCCTGTGCTGCTCTCTGGTTATTGGCGGATTCTATGAAAGCTTATTCATTCGTCGTTCGAATGCTTATGCGCGACTATATAGTGCAGCTGAGAGGATGCAATCGACAGCTTCGGTACTTCTTTGAATAAGGGTGACCTCATCTTTCTTACTGCTAAATGGGCTGGAAGGTGCGCGCAGTTCTCGACGACTCTAGGCCCACTCTTAGCACGTCGCATGTGCAGAAAGCAACGTAGGTAATGCCGCAATTTCTGCAATAGAGTAGGCACAGTGGTCGTATATAGTGTATCCATGCGTGAGCGTACTACTAATTCGCTCTACAGCGGTATTTTTGTTCTTGCTTACCTTTTGTCCTTTTATATCTTTCCCACATTCGGGGAGGTTCGATGATAACCTACAGTACTCCCCAACTTCCTTTATTTTATTTCGCACAGTTCATGTACGAGTATGAATTCATGTCGACTTACCCAGTTTTCTATTTGGTTAGTGTCTTTACCTTTTTTTCTTTAAATTGCATCCTTGTTCTTTCTGTATCCCGCAGAGTAAGAGAGTGATGATTACTTGCGAATATGTGGCTTCTCTTACATCTAAGTGTATTGACAGAAACTTACCCACCATCTCCTGAGTGCTACTAATATGACACAGACGAAGTAATCCTACCTGATCTTGCAGCGCTTGGAGCTTTAGTAAGTGGAATGAGGCAACCGGGAGACGAAAATGTAATGGGGCATGCTCATTTGCTTATATTGGAACCTTGATGTCGCTCCTATATGGTTTATGGTGCCTCTCTAAACGGTGACCCCTACGTAGTGGCGTCGTTTTTAGTTCGTAAGCGATGCCTCTAAGAGATAGATAGATAGAGAGAGAGAGGTAGGAAAAAAAAAGAATGCGTAGTTCATTAACAACGCTTAGTCCTATGGCATCTATCGCCGTTTGACAAATGAACCGACGCCAGTGGCGCTGCCATCATCAAAACACAAAAACCGCCGAAGAGGTGAAATCTGTTTTTTTTTTTTTTCTAAAAGAAAGAACACGACCGGTACTGGAGCGAAAATCACCTAAAGAGGGCAATGAGCAGCTGGACAAGCAGTTCCATCCGACGCGACCGCGCCGCTCGGCACAGCGTGGTTGTGGGTTAGAGGGGAATGGAACGCGTGGCGTCCAACAGCCTCGGTCAAGCACCGTGAGCCAAGGCAGGCAGCGAGAGCCGCGAAAGCATCCCCGTCGAGAAAAGAGGCCCCGATCACAGCCCCATCCCTCCCCTTCGCACACCAACCGCCAGGAGGGGAGAGCCCGCGACCGCAAAACCAGCCGCGGCAAATATTTTTTAATATAAACGGTACGAAGCCCAGCGCGAGTTCCGGAGGAGAGCGAGGAGGTCCCTCCTCAATTAATGCAGATTGAATTCCGGACGGCATAAAAATTATTCCAGGACAGACGGATTGGTTTGCAGCGACACCCACCTTTTCGTCTCTGGGGCTCTTCATTTCCATCGATTGTCAGGAAAGGCCGGAAGAAATGGGGGGCCCGGCAGGGCCCGCCTCGCCTCATCAGGTTTCCCCGCGCGCTGGCGGCGCGCTTTTTGCCTTTGATCATGTCCCTAATTCGTCTCCACCTTTTCCGTGTTCCAGTTGACAAGTCGTCGTGCGCCGGAGGCCCCATCTACCGGGCCGCTGGGGGCTACGCGTCATCGGCACCCGCCGCCATCATGGCCGCCGCTGCCGGAAGTCCCTGCGCCGACGGAGCCTCTTCCTCTTCCCGCTCGTCGTCCTCGGAGGACGAGTTCGCGCCGCCGCAGCACTACGGCCCTGCAGCCGCGGTGCCCGGCGCCATGACCGACGGCCTGCCTTGAGCTGTGATCGCGCTGGCATGTGTGAAAGTGGACTCCGGGTGCTTCGGCCCGAAGACGTCGTCCCCTTCCCTCCCCTTCGCACCCAGGAGGGAGCGTCGACCTTGGCTCAGTGGACGAGGGCGACCACCTCCCACTGTCGTACACTTGTACATCGCCATTCGGACCAGAGTGTCACTTCTGATACGGTGTACGCAGCGGCACTGCATCACAATGCCGTCGGAACTGCTTTTGGTGGTGACATCTCGCTTTATTTTTCGTGGTTCGCACGGTGGTATGAATTCTCAGTTGTCACCCCCCCCCCCCCCCTCCCATAACCCACTCCTCTCCTACTGCCCCACTGAGAGAGCATTTACGCAAATCATTCAGCGCCTCCCAGCCACAGACTGAAGACTCAGGGTGGCCCGAAGGAAACAGATTGCGGTTGCAGGCAGGAAATTGATCTTTGCCGTAACTTCGCCAACGTCCTTGCCGCAAATTCTCATATTCCTCCTTGTCGAGACTGAACAGCAGTATCGATGGGGGAGTCTTGAGCTTATGTGAAAGTATGTGCGGGAATGCGTGATATTCAAGAAGGAAATATGTGCTGTTGGCGCTTATTTAAGCCAGGGGTTTAGAGTGGAATACAGTAGTATTCGGTGCACCTGTAGCGCTTATTTAAGAGATTGTGTTTGTGTTGTTTTGACAGAGTGCCGTATGAGTGCGCACAAGCACGTGTTCACTGAAGTGCATTGTTCAGCGAATGCCTGGGTAATATAGTATATACCTAATATTCCACATGTCATGGAAGTTTACGTTAGAGAAGGTAATTATCTTTGAAGGAAGGCGAAAGACGCCGGGTTTTTTTTATTTTGTTTTTTTTGTCGCTTTTGCAAAATGTCCCAAGAACCGGGCCACTGATTTAAGCGCTAGCTTCGTTTCATCATGAAACAGGCAGTGGTATTTCCTTTCCTTTTTAAAGAAAAAATCACACAGTTTGCTTTGATCACAAAACAAATGAATTATGAGCTTCCTCTTCTTGTTTATGTTCAATACATATATTCCAATAGCTGTGTCAATTAATTTATTTTGTGCGAAATATTAAAATTGCACCGCATGATGAATGGCATGGTGCGAAGAAATAGCGAAGGCTGTAGTGCATGTTGCAGTAAGGGGGCTTGCCTATTATCTTGCGATGTTTCGTGTAGCATTATGTACACACATTAATTGTCTTTGGCAAAAAATTCCCACGTGCATATTGATATGGCGATCTCTATGTACTGTTTGTTGTGTGGTGAGAAAAAGAAAGAACACCGCACCGTAGCCGCATATAGCTCGGCTCTGGCACATAGCGTAGTGGTTGACGCGTTGAAAGGAACCGAGGGGCTTGCAGGGATTAGACAATAAACGACAAAGAAAAGATTGAAGAAAACATTCGCTATAAAACAAACTGCTAAAGAACATTGGTTATATGTACTGATTTGCGTGGAATAAGGAGAGACGTTGGAGACGCCACTATCAGTAGCGACGTAACTAATTACTCCTCTGTTGATGTTTTTTAAGCATGGTAACGTAACAGCAACGTCATTGATTCCTTATTGGAATCGCATCTGTTTATAAAGAGAGAGGAGTGCAGAGACGTAGCATGTGCCCAGTGTGTGCAAGCTGCGGACAGTGAGACAAATGCAGTCGCGTAGCACTTCGAGAAACGCATATGTGTAGCGATGTTCGGCGACATCTCCAACAACGGCACAAGTTACTGAAAAAAAAATTTAATTGGTTTCCTACGTATTTGATGAGCTCTACTACAACTGTAGAATCTCAGCGCGGTGTTGTGGTCGACTAATTCTGGGTGGAAGCGTGTAAGTGTGCTGGTGAATCTCCTTGGGACGCACACGCGACACAAGCACCGCACAACCACACGGCACGTAAGAGCTGTTTCGCATATTTTACTTTGTCCGTCTTCTTAGGTTTATAAGCTCGGTAAAGCGAAAGAAGACAAAAGGTAATTGGCCTAAGAAGTGGCTTTCTTTTATCTGTGTGCGTGAATTGGTTCGTTTTTAAACGTACCCGAACATCTCAAGACGCTAAATGTGTCCTTGGGAAAAGGCACGTTCGTGAAATATAGAGGGGCAGCATTAAAAAAAAAAAAAAAAGCCTCTCTTCCGTAAGTGATTTTGCCGTTGGCGAGGTGGCCTCGCTAATGATGTGTCCAGTATCAGGATTGGCTGACATATTATTTTTACAAACATTGCTAATGCAAGATATTTTTACGAATACGGGCCCTGATAATGCTCATTGTTAACACGATCGAGAAGAAGTGGGGAGACGCCGGATTAAATTTTTTAAGTGCATGTTCTTGCCGTTTCATCAATGTTGGCCGCAGCAGCTCCTACAAGCTGATTGCATATAAAAAGCCTACTAAACAATTACTAATGAATCACTCTGCATTAACAGTCGAGTCTGCAAATCACGTGTACAAAATATTCATCTCTCTTGTTCATAGCTGCAGCAAATTTTGTGAAACGATTGCGGGGAAACAAAGAGAAGCGATCTTAGTAGGGCTTCCGCGCTTTCTTATCTCATTTTAAATGACAGGGACTGCATGGTGATTTTTTGTTCTTCATGCTTACACAGTGAATCTCTGCCATCAAGTGGAAGCGCGCTCTTGAGGCAAAGTCTGTATACACCGCCATGTTTTCACGCCCTCATTCACGCTGATGAATGCCTAGAGAAATCAAACTGAACGCAGCGCATTGCGTTCTCAGCTCTCTTGGTCGTTTACGCGCTTGCGTTTATGTTGGAAGTGGCGGATGTCGTTGCACCGACGACGAAGTACCGAATAAATGCTCACACGGCTGTGGCTTACTTCTGCTGTGGAGTGTACTATGGCTGTCAACTGATTTCACGGGTGCGTTGATATGGAGCTTGTGTAGTGTGCAATTGCTCTTCTATTATGTGAATGGAAAGCACACCTCACCGCGATGGAGATGGCCACAGTCCGTGAAGTGTAGAGATTCTTTGAACTGTTTGTCTTCTTCCTTTCTCTTTTTTATTCTTCTCTTCTGTGGTTGTTCGTGCGAGCGCTAACGCAGAAAGGACGTACAGAAAAAAGACATGGTAAAGCGAACAACCAAGTTCGTCTCAGTGCAGCGATCATGTTTTCTTTTGTTGTTGTTCTTTTTAATCTCGCCTTTACACCATTTTTATCGTCCTGAGCACCGAGTCCACAGCGCCGTTAGCGATGACCCTGATGGTGTGTAGGCGCGATGCCATCCCAACCTAAGATGGATGGCAAACAGAATAGCTCTGGAATAAGAATCGTTGTGTTGTTCTGGCCCGAGCATATGGGGTGGGCGTATTTAATGATTTTCGTTCTCCTCGCGGTGCAGTGTAAATACGTCATGTAGGGAATCGTTAGGTCGAATTATAGCTGCGGTAATGAGGGCTGTCCACCCTGCTTAGAAAGACTGTACATTGTTTGAACTCCAGCAAAGAGAGAGAGAGAAAGGATATATTTAAGTGGAAGTCTTCCATTCCCAAAGGCGTGCAGGCAGTGGACCGGAGCAATAGCAACCAGCAGCAGTGCCGACCATATCAAAGGGCGGGAAGTATGTATGGCGCGCACTCGTTTCTACGTTCTACCTTGTATACGTTCCTCTCCTCTCCAGTTGACATGACACACGTTTACTGGGTATGTATCAGTGTACTTGTACATAAGTGTGATCAAACGCGGCACAGTGTACACGACTTGTGAAGACTTTCGCGGCTGCCATGCGACCCGCCAGCAAAGTCCCGCGCATGCTCGTGCAACCCTCGGCAATGGGGCCACGCAGGCAGCGCGTGCCACTGCCGGTGAGCTTGTGTTGCGGCGGGGGCCGGCTTCTTGTAGATATATTGTTTCGTGCTATACGACATGTGTAAATATGTGGCAGAAATGGAAATAAAACGAGACATGTGGAAAACAAAGAAAGAAAAAAAGATTTTCAACTGCCTCCGTTCTGTGTGAGTCATTCATCCGAAGTCGGATGACGTCATCGGACCTTAACAGTAAGATCAACAACGAATGAAGCACGGTAACACATCTTGTGTTATCGTGGTGCGTTATGTATAACACGGTAGTACAGCACTAGCGGATGAAAAAAAAAAAAGTAAGTGGCTATACAAGCTTAAATGCTGGAACAAGGAATGTTACGAAAGAGAGAAAAAAACCAAACTAAGAGCCAAATTTTCGGGAGGAGCATGGTGTAACCGATATCGGTCAAATACCAAATCTACAATATGGAGAAGCGCAGTATGTACAAGGTTGAGGATCACTCCTCATTAAAGTTCAACGGACCTTTCTTTATCGCTTGTGCGTTTCGTCTCCTCCTTTCACCCAACCAATATACCAATATGCCAAAATAAACGCCCAAAAGAACTTTTTTCATGCTGAAACGTTGTTTTGGGCCAAGTGTGCCTGCCCTCAGGCTGTCGGTTTTCGCTGACTGCGCTCTACATCGTCTGGATAAATTCAGACAAGAACAAGTCAGCAAAATATACAAGCAGAATGCGACTTTACGTAAGCGTCTTCGCACACGTTTTTTTTTTTTTTTTGCCGTACGTTTGTACGACCATAAGCATAACGGCATAAAAATGTACGACATGTATTTTTTTTTCCCTGCTGCATGACATTTTTACTTACAGACTTGTAACGTTTGCTTAAAACGTTTCCTAAAATCATGAGCTTCCGTCAGGGAACAGGAGCAGCCGGAGCCGCATACAGGCACCGAAAGCTTTTTAGACAAAGCTGATCAGAAGTAAATCATAGCGATCCTATCACACTGCCATCTAGTTAGACGATGTTCATGAAATTTTCCTCTGTATGCGTGCTGATATGAACACTTGAAATGGTACCGCTAATGTATATAAAAGAGAGGTTGCTAATCACATCTAAGGAAGCTAGGTCCACGAGAAAATCCTTGGAGAACAAGTGTTGTGGGTGGGTCGCTTATAGCGACTGAAACATTTGACACATTCCGCACGCTGAGAAAACATGGCTGTGAAGGATGGGAATTAAAGACTAAACCTTACTAAAATAACTAGTATTCAGTGCCTATATATAAAAATGCGTCAAGATGATCTCTTACACATGAAACGTGAGTATTGCTTTCACTCTGCATTATATCGTATACAGCTAGCAAGACTTGCATATGTAGCTGCTTTCAAACCTGCGACTGGCAGTGAGAAGAACCGAACTAAAAGCTTTTCAACGAGCACCGCCCTACTCAATTATTGTGACAGTGCTAACCCCACCACCTACAGGAAGTGCTCCTCGAATTTTGCTATATTACATTATAACGTCGATGCTAAAGCCATTTTGCCAACATATGTATAATTTCAATTCGCTTCCACTGCCTGTATGGTGTATAAGTGCAAATGTGCGTTTCTTGCGTCATCTTGGTTGTCGCCACCCTTACGCTCTCATCCGAACGCCACCTTCTCGTTTTCTTTTCTATTATTTGGCGTAGTAAAACAAAACACTAATCACCACTGGGGATCAAGCTCATGCACGGATTGGACTGTGAGGTGCAGTAGTGATGTGGTATCACAATCTGAATGCAACAACCGCTAGCACACACATACAAGAGCTGTGGAAACGTTGATGCAAAACAAAATATCGCGAAAAACAAAGTGGGATTCAAAATGAAGAAGAAAGGTACACTCATACGTACAACGCTTTCGATATCCGAGGTAGATCAATAGGATAATACGATCAGCAACTTTAGATATTGAACACTACCCAAGCGTACTAACCTGAATGCACCCCAAGGTTACAATTCTTCTAATGGCCACGCACCCAAGATCTTAGTTCGACTGTCAACAAGGAAATCTTCCCCATCGAAAGCATATATAAGGGTGAGTATTGAACCCTTTTTTTTTTTTTCCAGTGTAGTAGAAGATGCGTATTTGCCTAACCAAGCGGCCGTTTTCGCTAATAATGTGCCAAGCAATTTTGTCTCGAAAACCACCTTGCGAATAAATTTATTGCAAGAGGTTCTTAAAAATGCGGTTCCTGAAGATTTTCGGCACAAATCATCAGCAACTCTCCCGAGAATCCGGTCAACAAACATTAAGAAACAATTACCGCCGTTGGCGGTAATAACACTAATGCATCATTCTGGGTTACCGCACATGCTTCGCGGTATTAACACTGACGTTCCCTGTATGATCATGGTCATTTGTAGCCAATATGAGTGTTCTGCTGAATACCCATGCCATAGGGAAGGCTTTATGCATTCCCCATATTCTATTTCCGTTTGCCTAGCTGGCAGTAGTTCCTTTAAACACAAAGTTCCAGAAACAACTTCCTTGTGAAGCGCTAAATATTACACACTGAAAAAATACAACTGCCTTTTAGAACACGGAAGTACCCACTTCCGAAAGCTTGGTGCTGTTGCATTAAACCAATTCCAAGTATGAATCAGTGAACACTGCTGAATATTTTTTTGAATGCTGATGTACAGACTTTGGAGAAAGTAGACACCATATATGAAAAGTGAGTGATAAATGGATTGAGTATGGAAGCACGCGAAGCTCCCTTGCCGCACATAGGAAATATGAGCATCTACGTTTGTCTTCCTGGTTGCTCAATAAAATTCTAGTAAACGTTAAAGAATGCACTCTGAGTTCGTAAAGCCTATCATAACGCTCTACTTTCCACCGCTTTTGACAATCTCTTTTTACTCCACGATGTATTACACGGCACGAAAAAGGCACCTTCGTATTGCGGCGGTTTGCCTGTTTTGCGTATATTCCAGCATGACTGAATATGGACTTAACAACAACAATGATTGGTATTCCAGTCCTCAGTGCCCATACAGTGAAAGGGGAATGACTGAATGAATGAATGAAAAACTTTGTTGGCGAGCTTTGCGGCGCATGTGCCGGATGTTTGTGGTCCCCTCTTCACAGGAATCCATGGCTGTAAGCGCTTGCCATTTTACGCTGACTTGAAGTCGTTACTGTGCACTGTGACTCTAGCAAAGGAGCAGTTAACGCTCTTCATAAGGCTCTGATGATAACAGACGCATACTCTTGGCTTGTTAACGCACTACTTCGTCAACACTTTCAGTGCCGGTGATTCCTCATTGGTTCGGCAAATTTGTGTGAGTGCGGAGCTGATCCCTCGACTTCAGACACCAGCTGTTCATGACGAATGTGCCGTAGGTCCTACTGCATAGCTCTGAAGGTATTGAAATCGCAGGATCAGGCTCGCATCTCTTCATTAGATCTTAAGTAGTGCCTTTTCTATGTATCCCTATTACGAGAAGCTGCTTTACTACGTCCCTGCACTGATTAAAACACTCCGTGACCACCTCTGAACGTATGGGAAATCATGCTGTGCGTTCGTGCATCACCTTTGCTTTTTCGCCTTAATTCACCTACTTACCCCTATCTCATAGTAAAGTATATAGCTGACCAGATGACGCCTCGAGAGCCCTATTTCGTTTGCTCTCTGTACACTGAAACCCGGCCCTAATATTTAAGACGGAAGCCTTATGTTCATACGAACGTTGTCTTGAAGAAACGATGGCAGAAAGATATGGTACAGCAGGTATGATACGAAAGATATGGTACAAAATATGTTAACGCCTGTTCCACGCCTTGATACATCCGACAGCAAAGCTGTCGCCCCCTTCGTTTCATAAGCTGCAAGCGTGGTTGTGTAGCCCAGTGATTAAGACAATCGGATTCGGAGGGTGAAAGCTCTGGTTCGAGCTCCGGCAACAAATTTTGTTTCTTTCTTACCGGCTTTATTTCCTTCTTTCTTTCCTTTCTGTCTTTTTTCGGTAGAAAACCTAAGGCATTCATAGGGTGTGCGAGGTGAATCTGCCACTAGATATTGCGACGAAGCGCTGCGATAGAAGACGATGGAGACAGCACCGAGGAAGACGACGTTCGCTGATAGTTCGCGCGGACGGGGCTCCATCTTGTATGCCTGCGTTCTGTCCATTGTACAAAGCGTGTAAATATATATTAACCAGAGTCTTTCTTCCCCGTAACATTTTGGTGGAGGTAACATGCGTAACATACGCGCTTACACTTGACTGTTCAAATCTAGATCACGTGACCCACGGGCTCACAATGACACAGGGCTCACAAGCACAGCGTTGCTGTAAAATCGAAAAGTGAAAAAAAAAAAAAACAGTCATGAAAGCCCCATTAACGTGAAAGCTGGGAAGGTGCGAAGCATGTGGTGATGCGCCGGTGCTTCCCACAGGAAACGTCACTCTCTGCTGATGGGCTTGCTTTACGGTGGCCACGACGGCGATGTTAGACGCCGACAGCCCATTAGCAGAAACTCGTTAGAATCGCTTCTGACGCGACAACCGTACACATACTGTCTGACTGCACTGCCTCCAGGATGGGCCCACACAATTTCGATATATCGTGACAGCGAGAGTCGACGACAAAGCTAGGTCCTAAGGTGCTTCGTCCCTAAAAAAATTGTGTCCTGAAACACCATCAGCCGGAACACAAGGTGCCCATACAGGTGGTGATAGTCAGAGGTGGGCGCGCAAGACCGCGGACTCGAGTCTCTCCCCTCGGTATAACAAAATCGCCATGGAAGAGTAGAATGTACGACTTACGTGACTTATACACCTTTTCACTGAAGGCTCCATAGGCGCTGCCATAGCGCCCGCTGGGCTGTGCTAAATATGCGTGACCCCCAAAAAAGCACTGCCGAGGGTTCGTAGTAGCAATTTGGACGAGTTGGCAGGTCTCCATTATCAAGCAGCGCACACATACGAATACGAAAGGAACAAAAAACAGACGACACGAGCCTTTTTACTGCCATGCACAGCCCAATATGGCAGTGCTTCATGCCTCCTGTGGAAAGCTCTACAGGTTTTGACATGAATAACATGACATCCCTGTCAGCTACGTCACGATTAACGATGATAAAATCACTTACTGCTCATATCTGCATGGCATATGCGTGTATGGGCCAGGGGCATACACTGGTGTGAGTCACACGTGATTCAATGTTACCCTTTACAGAATGTGCTAAATCACATTCACGGTGTGCTCCACTGCCAGATTCCCGGTTCGACTACCAAATGTCCTGGCTTTAGCCTTTACCTCTTTTAAGCCATATCCAAGGACTCGTAGGACAGACAGACAGACAGACAGACAGACAGACAGACAGACAGACAGACAGATTTTATTGGGTCCTGAGGGGCTACGTCGGGGCCGATAGTTGCGGGCCGCGCGCGCTCAGGAACAGGGAGATCGTGTCTCTCTGCCCTTTCGCAGGCCCTCTGGAGAAGCCGTCGTTGCCATAGTTCTCCCGTAGTTCTCCCACTGTTCTTGTTTGTTTAAATCTGCGTCTTGTAACGCGGGACATTGCCAGAGCATATGGTCTACTGGGCAGTATTCAGTGTCGTAGTCTGGAGAGTCCGGTGCCACCTCCGGGACGAAGTAACAAAATCTACCTCGCGAAGGGAATGACTTTGTTTGAAGCATTCTAAGAGCCGTCGACTGCGGTCGGGAGAGTTTGTGATGAGGTATAACGGGAAGGACCTCAGTGATAGGTGATAGTGGGCCGTAATTTTGTGGAAAGTGATGAGAGGGTCCCCGTTCGATCCTTCAGTGCCGTCCCCGAAGCCGCCGAGATCGTCGCGGTGTATAAGTCCTCGCGCTCGGTGGTGTGCGAATTCGTTAGGATTGGGGAACACGGGGTGGACATTGGTGCCATTGTGGGCCAGGAACAATTTCATTGAGTGAAAGTCGCTACTCCGTCCGTTGCCAATGGTGGAAGCCTGTAGTGGGAGAGTGTTTCTTCGGCGCACTAGAAGCGAAGAAGATGAGTGCGCGCTGAGCACGCGGAACGTGATCCGCGTGGCCTTCGGTGCTTCGGAACGCCGACGGAGGATCGAGCGTACCAGCGACCGAGCGGTGGCACGTTCGGCCCAGGGGAACAGACGCACCGAGCTGGTGCCACCAGACCAGCCGGGACGTACCGGGCGTTCTCCTGTGGCAGGTGTCCTGGACCCTGCTGGCTGTTCCTGCGGTGGACGAGCGAGCGGGCCAGTACGAGCGGCTGGAGCAGTGGTGTGGCCGGGACCATCTACCGACCGTGGTCACGGTGCCACGCAGGTTCGAGTCCGGCACAACCACCTGCCGAGAGCGTGGTCACGGTGCCGCGCAAGTTCCAGTGCCGCACAACCGCGTGCTGAGAGCGTGGTCACGGTGCCGCGCTGCAGTTCGACGCAAGTGTTGCTGAGGGCGTGGCCTCGGTGCCACGTCAGATATGAATCCTACCCCGACGCGCTCCTGAGCGAGTGCCTCGGGATCGGCTTGTGTCCGCGCACGACTCATACCTCCCCTGCTGATGTCAGCGTGCGCCGCTTCTGTCACACCGGTACCGTGAGTGGTGTCAACGGACCTCTGACGTCACGTCAGGCAGGACGCGCCGTTTAGTTGCTTGAACGTAGCATTCAGACTGTGTTGCTTGTGTCGCGTTGTTTGTCTGTGAATGATATGTGCTGTCTCGTCCTGTCGATAAATGTTCTCCTTGTCTGTGACCTAGCTGTCTGTGTCTGAGTCCTGGGCCCACGAACCACCACAAAGCCGCTTCTCTCGAGGTCGAACCGGAGGCGAAGGCTCTGGCTGTTGATCTGGAGTGTGTGCATACGTTTGGGCGCGTTAGGCCTTTTAGAGCCAGTGCATCGCTTGTTCGGCGATAGTCGCCGCTGCACGTCGGTTTGCGGCTGCGTTGAGGAATTCCCCCTTGCATGTGATGAACGCTGACCAGCACGAAGCGGTCCGTGGCGCTGTATTGAGCTACGTCGACGAAAGCCGAGTCTGGGCAGTTTGCAACCGATTTAAGCAGGGATAGAGCTCTGGTACAACTGACTGAACCATTACAATGGATGTCGTTACAACCTGCTTTATATGAAGGTAGCTACCGTAAACTTACATCATTTCTCGGCAGTGCTTGTTCTATAGCTTGTATACGATGTATTCGCAAAGCTTTACCGCTATTTTATATTTCTTAAAGAGATCTTATATCTTTTCATTTTGTGTTCTCGATCGATAGATGCTATTCTTTTGTGTTAATCACTACATTATTTCTACGTTCAAAAACTCGAATTTCTTTACCTTGTGAAGACAACCTCAGTGTTCTTCTCTTTGAGTTGCTCTCTTGAATTCCTTTAGCCTACACTGTGCCTTAAGTATCTTTTATTGACTATCGCGCTCTTCGAATACTGGCACTTACTGATCGCCAACGGGCCAAATTCACAAAACTTCTGTTTCGGGAGCTCTGTTTTATAATTGCTCGACCGGATTCTCTAATGATACGTGCAGCATCAGGATCGCCTTAAATATTCGCTTACGAACATTTCTAGCGTAATATGTTTCTGTGAATACATGTTCTTGTCTTTGCAGCGTTTTCCTTCGCTTTGACATATACCTTCTTTCTCGTACGATATTAACAACTCCCCTTGAGAGCCACGAGTTTCTGCTAATGCGCCCGGGCTGTCGGCGCCTAACGTCGTCGTCGTGGCCACGGTAAAGCAAGCCCATGAGCAGCTGCTGACGTTTTCTGTGGGAAGCACCGCAGCACCTACCTTTGTCTTCGACTCTCGCTGTCACGGTATATAGGAAAACGCTGCTATAGTCGAAACATATCTGTGTATGTGAATCCTGCACCCAAGACGATATACGAATTATAGCAAGAGGATTAAAATGGAACAGCATTGAAGACGAACCAAACAAATATATATATATATATATATATATATATATATATATATATATATATATATATATATGGGTGGCCCGTGAACGGTTCTCCAGCGCGAGCAGTCGGTATTTTTCAATCAAGAAACTCGCTAGAAGACGCTGCCTGCGTCAACATTTTCTCTCGCGGGTGAGGGCGCGTTCTCCTTCTTTGCGAGCTGGTAGAGCGTTCATCGATGAAAGAGCGTGTCCATAGTCAACGCGCGCCTTTCCCTCTCTCTCCCTCTGTCTCTCTCTCTCTCTCACAAGACAGCAGATGGAAGAGTGAGAGAGCTCGCGCGCCGAGAGGCACGCGCCGAGGGCGAGCGCGAGCGCGAACTAGACGAGGTGGCTACGACGGACAACGGCAGACAAGCCTACGTCTTAAGGAGCTTCGCCCCTAATATTTGATATGCCTCGTAGCATTCCGAAGCTCCTCTGGCACCCTGTCAACAGGTCTGGGAGCCAACGACTTCCAAACTTCGGAACCATTTCTGATAGCAGCATTATATTCAGAGCGCCAGGGGTGTCGCCAAGATTTTATTGCTTTAGCGCATTTTCTCAAGCTCAAGCAATACAAAAGCCAGACTTACCAGACAATTTCAGTGCCACATAAAATAATTCATGTACCAGTGATATCAATTGATTCTTCAGTCAGTGAACGTATCTGAACTATAAACATACATTTTCTCATGTGTTATACATTGCTATGACACAAGCAGATGCTGTAACGATATAATGTTGAACAAATTACAATTCATTAAACACTTGTTGAGCAACACGCGCTTCAACCTTTCAATGACATTGCACCATTTCAATGTATCCCCGTTAATTAATATTCCATCAAGATATTGCAGCGTTGTCGGTGTCGAACAGCCGGTACAACTGCTGCTGTGAATTATTGGTGTAACTGGGGTCAAACTGCCGCGTGACTTAAAGGGAAACTATATAAAGTGAGAAGGTGAAGTAGTTTGGAATGATAACTTAATAACTCTATTGTCGTTCATTTCAACATTTTATGTTCAATATTAAAAGAGAAAACTGGATTTTCCCAACCGCTTGGGTTGAGAAAATGATCGGTCTCGGAAAGCACGTCATTACCTCGCAATAGCAAATCGATAGCAAATTGAGCCTTACTGGAAGCCGCCCAGCTCCGCTGTGATCTAACCGTGCGCTGCATAGCGCGAACTGCTGCAATTTTTTAAATATATTTACAAATTTGAATTTACAAATGACAGCCGCGCAGCTTCCATGTAGCTGCATGTGGTTTGCGAAATGAGCTTTGCCTCAGTGGCTCTCACTTCAGCCAACAAGATGCGATGACTTGGTCCCGAAATGAGGCAGCTACAGCGGGTGCACCGCAAACCCTGCAGCGAAAAAAAAAAGGAAGCAAAATCTACGCCAGTTCCACTGCAGTGAAAGCTTTGCGAAGTGCGGTGCAGTTATTCGCCTGTGTTTCCCGCCTGTATTTCTGTGTTTATCGTCGGCATTTTCGAATTATTTTCGCTTAATTTGGTCTCATGCGAATAATTACCCTTATTGTGTATCATTTATACCATTATGATAACCTGGTTTATTTTAGCCAGTCATAATCTGGATCGATTTTAGATCGTTCTGGTTAGCTATTTGCATGTTTCGGCCCTGTTTTCAACTGCTGTTTTCTAAGCGCGAGCACGACATGAGTAGACGGCGACATGCAGTCCGGGCCCGTAAAGGACTCAGCACTTAAATAAGAGAGAGAGAGGAAAAGAAAACAAATGAAAAGAAAGAGAAGCACGACAGAAATGAAAAAAGAAAGACAGAAGTAAAAAAGGGAAAGAATGTGGTACGTGGTGTAGGAATTCGGGGAGAAATCGGGTGTAACCAGATTCTCCTGGACATTTTATGGGTATAAGAATATGGACAAGAACCTCACGTGGCCTCCCACCGTCTCAGCTGGACATTCCGCCTCGTTAGTGATGCAGTCTCGCCGGTCACGTGACTCACTGGACATTCGGTCGCATTGGACATTAAGGGGCTCTGGATTCGCCAACACAGGCCGAGCGAATTGTTTTACCTACATGACTTCCCGCTCAAATAATGCAAGCTCCAGACCGCCCAGCCAATTTGTTGCTGCTATTGAACAATTAATTTCAGAGCCACATAAGTTAACCTCACCCTAGTCTTTTGAAGAATCGTTGCGCCAGTGAACTTAAGGAAATCAATATGCATTTCATTATGCGTTTTACAAAGTTTCAGTGCGAGGAAATGGTACGATGATATAGTGCTGAGCGAATAAAAATTATTTGAATACATGTTTAGAGGAACATGCGACGCAACTTATCAGTGCTGCCGCGCTGTTTCAGCGTATCCTGATATTTAACGCACCATCGATGTATTACAACGTTATACTTACATATTAGTGACATAAACATATGATCGAAAAGCAACTGATCAACTACTCGCATGAGCGAGTGTCAAACTACCAGTACAATTGTTACGATGACTCACAAGTATAGTATACCTAAGGCAAAAACTGTCACGCGACTGAGCGTAAGTTTTCCTTCGAGAAGGCCGACTGATAGGTCTTCTACCACTGAGCCACGCCTGTGCTTTGACTGCTAGGTATTTAGCATTTATATCGAGCGAACAGCATTTGAATATTCTTTAACATGCATGCCAACCATGTTGGAACACTTAAAATCAAGTGACCTCTCGCTAAGTTCGTGAGACCATAGAGAACGCTAGCATGAATATCAAGCGAATAGCCTTAAAAAAAATGGTGTCATGGTACCCGCTTGGAGGCCCTCAATTTCATATGTTCATAACTTCATATAAGCTCGTGCGACCTCGTGCGACCTCCTACAAATGATCGTCGCTTCAAGCCCTACAGACATTTGTATCAAATCAAATGAGTTTTAAAGAGCGCTACGACACTACGCACGTGGCACGGTTTATGATCACGTCACACGAATGTCACGTGATCTCACGCAACTTTTGAAATTGGCGATTTAGCACCATGCAATACATCGATACCAAATGAATGTCGAATGTCCTGCATGGAAGAGATACCATGGTACCCACGTAGCGCGCCTTCGAACACAATAGTCTCACATGACTCATCGTGAGTTTGCCTAGACCACGCGTAATGGGAGAAACACAGTGTATACATTCATTAACGTAGCTCGCTGCGTCGTCCCCAGTTTAAGTTGAACCCTCTTAGTTAGCCTCCAAGTTTCTGGTCCGTGGTTGAGTACCGGTAAGATGCAGCTGTTATACACTTTCCTCTTCAGAGACAATGGTGAGCTACCATTCATTATCTGAGAATGCTTGCAGAATGCACTCCACCCCATTCTAATCATCCTGATTACCTCAGCCTTATGATTCGAATCAGGGGTCACTACCTGGCCTAAGTAGACATATTCACTTACTACTTCCACTGCCTCGCCAGCTATCTCAGAGAGAGAGAGAGAGAGAGAATCCGGAGATGTTAGCCTGGTTAATGGCCTGGCTTGCTATTCCAGGTGTTTAGCTGTGCTCGTCCAAGGCTATTGAACATTACTTTAGTTTTTTGCATAATAACTTTCAGGCCCATTGTTCTACTTTGCCTGTTTAGGTAAGTAATCATGCTTTGTAATTCATCTCCCGAGTTACTTAGCAAGGCAATGTCATCAGCAAATGTGAGGTTACTCAGGTATTCCCCATTAAGCCTTACACCCACCTGTTCCCAATGCAGTGTTCTAAATACTTCTTGTAAACATACTGTGAATAACATTGGAGATATTGTGTCCCCTTGTCTTACTACGCCTTTCCTTATAGGTATTTTGCTGCTCTCCTTATGGAGCACTACGGTGGCTGTGGAGCCGTTGTAGATGTCTTCCAGTAGTCTTACGTAGTGCTCGTCTACGCCCTGATTCCGCAGGACGACGCAGCGAGCTATGGAACAGAAAATGGTAGGTGTAACCTTGAGGGACAACAAGAGAGCCGAGTGGGTTAGGGAACAAACGCGTGTTAGGGACATATTAATAGAAATTAAGAAGCGTGGGCAGACCATGTAATGCGAAGACAAGACAACCGTTGGTCGCTAAGGGAGTGGATTCCTAGAGAAGGCAAGCGTGGCAGGGGGCGGTAGAAAGTTAGGTGGGCAGATGAGATCAGGAAGTTTGCGGGGATAAATTGGGCTCAGTTGGCACAGGACATAGAGATAATTGGAGATCCATGGGAGAGGCCTTTGCCCTGCAGTGAGCGTAGACAGGATGATGATGATGATGATGATGATGATGATACATTCACATAATACTCATGACAAGAGAAGAGCCGTTGAGGCCCGTGTATACTGTGCGATGTCAGTGCACGTTAAAGAACCCCAGGTGGTGAAAATTTCCGAAGCCCTCCACTATGGCGTCTCTCATAATCATAGCTGGTCTTGGGACGTAAAACACCAGAAATCAATCAATTAATCAAAAGAAGAGTCAAGTACCACCACTGAAATAAGGTGAAAATGTGTCACGCGACGTGGTGTGGTGTATGTTTCTTTATCGTCGTCCCTGTGTTCGCGCTGTTTCCTTTCCTTTCCAACCATGCTATTCCCAACCCACCACGCGGAAACTTCGACATGCAGGGAGCATACACTATAAGCAAAAATTAGCCGAGATGGGAGCTTTCACCAGCGTATCAGCCTCCCATGCCCCCTACCATTCACTTCGTCATATCGGAATGAATACGGCACATGTCATCATTGTAACACCGTTGCTAAGTGAAGAATAAACAATAACCTTACTATGCGCCTCCCAAAAACTCTGTAAAGCGCGGGATACGACTATAAAGATGAATTGAATACTCGCGAGACACCACGCAATTACTCTGATAGACTTGGAGGAAGAGTTGTTTCCCTATTATACAGAGTATAATTTACTCCAATTAGGGGGGGAGGGCAGAGGACAAGTGGTTTACTCCCACGTGGGAGTAATTTACGTCTGCAGTGTTCAACGAAGTCGCATGACCGTGCTAACAAGAAATGGCCGCGTAAAACGTTATACCAAAGGTGTGCTTGTATTCCCGTGAGGCCTGTTGCATCGCTTTTTAACGCGTTAAAGAGTTTGTTTCGCAGAAATTCCGGCGGCGTCGGTGCCGGCGTCGTTGGTTGTGAGCGAAAAGAGCGTTGTCCGTGAGCAAAAATTTTAAGTAGATGCAAATAAAGAAATAAAAAAAAAGACCTCCAGCGACCGGGAATTGGTCCTGCGACCCCTCACTCTGAGGCGCGATGCGCTACGCACTCGGCCACTTTTTTTTTTTCTTTGACTATGTTCAACATAGTACAGAAAGATCAGTATACGCACACGCATACATTAGCTACGCAGTGATGTGACAATGTTTGACCATGTTTAAAGCTTTTTCGTATCTTTAAGAACATCAAGAATAGTGACCCAATGTGCGTTCAGGCTGGGTTCTATAAATCTCCCTAATTTCCCTCTCTAAGGTTTCCCGCGAGGATTTCACATGCACATCTGCATGACGCACCTGCATTTGTTTTCCACAAAGCATGGGGACCCAGAGCCATTATTATGTCATATGACTCTTCTGGTAAAAAAAAAAAAAAGAAATATCGCGCTCAGCCACCCCTCATATGTCCTCCTGCCTTCTTCATCTTGAGGTGGGTGCAGCGCTACACGAAACACGGACACAGAAGAAGACACGCAGGACAATTGCGTCTTCTTGTTTGCACGTATTTCGTGTATCGCTGCACCCACCTCAAGACGAACCATTACCAACTAGCTGAAGTCTCAATTCTAATGGTGCCTTCTTCATCGGCGAGTTTTGATGCGCATCAATGTCAAATGGCACAAGACGACGAGGGAGGCCACGCAAGACGAAGGCAGAAAAGGCACTAAAGTTCGGCGTGATGAAGTTATGCGTTGAAAGCGATGTGGGGAGACTGAACTGCAGGCACAAGAGTTCAGGCAAAACAACTGGGCCGGACTGTGGACGCTGACCTTAGTGCAAGGGAGGCCGACGCGATGTACCGGAAACGTGAGCAACATGCAGGACAAAGGTTTAGCCGAAATTATGTGGAGCTTGAAGCAGAGGAAAGTGGGCTCCTTACAGCCTGCCTCATCGGCGAGTACTAATTCCTAGATTACATACAATAACATACAATAACAAGTAACTCGCACTTTATACCAAATGGTGTCATGTTAATTACGTGGCTAGGCGACTGAAGAGCATGGCAAGCAAAAGAGAGCGCGATAAGAATGGGGCCAGGCGTCGCTATGGCGTTGAACTCCTAAGGCGAAGCTTAAGGGTCCCACAATTTTGTTTGTCTATAAGATAACCCTAAATGAGTTAGTAAACACTTTAATTATCCAGGCTGTTAACATGAAAATGTTGTCACACCCTGAGTTCATAATAACTTCGTTTGGGCTCATAGCACCACGTGAATCTCTGGGTAAAACGTCCTCCTCAACAAGAAAGTCAGAATATATAAAAACCAAAATAAAAGTAATAAAGGCTGCCAAGCTAATAACACAAACGTAAGTGGGCATAAGAGGAAATAAAAATAAATGTGATAATGTATGAATGAATTGATGTGTAATGATAGCATACCAAAAAGAGCAAATTATTCATGAAAAACAAACGCAGCCAATGCCAACATTTTGAAAATACTAAGAGATGCAATCTTGTATTCAATCAATCTCAATCGCCAGGAATGGGCCGTCTGACAACATGAACAAATCCCACCCTTCTCAATTGGACATACCGTCTCGGTTGGACACTCAGGCTGAGTACTAATTCCTAGATTCAGTATCAAATGCATTGTTATTTTGAAAGCCTTATAGGAATCTAATAACAAAATATTTGATAATTTACTAAAGTCATAGAACGACTGTTCTGATTTGCCTGTCTAATTTCCAAAAGAAATAAATGCATATATCGGGAAAAATAGAAGATGAAGAAGAAATCAGCACAGAAAGTACATACAAAAAAAAAAAACTGCTTGCCGCAAAATGCCCCTGCACCCTGCCCCCCTCCCCTTTCCATTAAAAGAAAATATCTCAGCGGTAAACCCAGCGGCAAAGCAGTTCCACTCAACGTAAAAGCATTAGGAAGTGCAGAGCAGAGATTCGCCTGTATTTGACTTGTGTTCTGCTTGCTTTATGTTGTGTTTATGGTGTGCAGGGCTTATAGTATGGTTATGTTGGGCTGTGGTGTGTTCATGTGATGTCCGTTATTTTTATGCTTTGTGTGCTTTTCGTTTTATATGTTATGTTCTTTTTATGTTGTCTTAAGTTGGGTGAAGGACAGGCAAGGATGGCGAGGATTGGGAGAGGCCTTCGTTCTGCAGTAGACATAGATGGGATGATGATGATGATGATGATGATGAAGAAGTTTGGTGCATGTTCTGTTATTATGCTCTTATGCCAGTAAGGTGTGCGTTGTTCTATTCTGATACTAAGGTACGGGTTGGTACTGTTATGTTAATGACCTGTTGCTATTGTCTTGCAAATTTTGTTATCGCGGCGGCTTATCTTGTTTATATGCCCTTGCCCTGTGTTTATTTGTTCCTTTCTCGTGATTCTAAGATGCAGCAGCGGTCTGAAGGTAACGGTGTGCGCAGTGGGCCGAGGGCAACAGCGGGTCCGCTTTTCCCTATTCAGTAACCCGACTAAGAATACAGTGGACGAGGCTTTCTTTCTTTCTTTCTTTCTTTCTTTCTTTCTTTCTTTCTTTCTTTCTTTCTTTCTTTCTTTCTTTAATGGCCTGCCCAAAATCACTGTATAGTGGCAATTGGCTGAGCCTAAGAGTGTGACCCCAACAGGGTCGAGGGCAGTGGTCGGATCCCCTCACAGAGTTCATCCCCTCACGGAGTTCACCTTGAGTGACGTGACAAAGCATGACACATTAGACGAAGGCAACCCCGGCCCCTAAAGTGCTCCACACTTAAAAATTGAGGTCCTATGTGCCATAACCACGATTAAGCTTGGACATACAAGTTAAAACGTAAATGAGACTCCGTATTAATTTTGGTAAGGTGGAATTTTGACAACCTGGAAATTCAGATACAAGTCTTAGTAACGCACTTATTGGTCTTCGTAAGAAAAGTGCGATGAGCAGCTCACTGCTTCCAGGTGATGCAATTCTTTTATGATCTCTTCTGTTGCTGTTCTCAAGAAATGCTAAATTTACAAAAAAGAAAGCTCGAGACCTAGTTTGGAGGATGAGAAAGAGTGAAAGAGAAGGGGCGTCACGTGCCAGTACGACCGCGGAGGTATCAGAGGCACGGAGTGTCGCACGTCGCCGTCACACATTTGACGATCTTCGAATTGTATTTGAAGTTTCTACATATATGACGTGACAGACACTACACCCTCCCTTCACTGGCTTAAAGATATCTACCGCTTCTTTCACACACTCCTTAGAAAAGAAGATTAGGCAAGTTAGTGGGCGTAGTTACAGCTTTAGTGCATACTTCTGCCGCGATGACACGCAGCACCAGATAATCGTTTGGTGAAGCTAGTGTTCAGAAGAACAAGAATTCTTGAAGCCAGCTACGGTCCGTCGGAGGGTGAAGGCAGGTTGCAACCGTACTGCTGGTGTACAGTACACCGCAATACCTCATATCTTCGCAAGCCTGCTTAAAAACTGCACTGAGATCAGTGCAATTTGTACGCACCAATCGATGCTAAATAGGCCGTTCGGGTGGACAATAACGACGACGACAACAACAACAACAACAACAACAACAACAATAATAATAATAATAATAATAATAATAATAATAATAATAATAATAATAAACATATTTGCTAAACTGAACCGAAGAAATGAGCGATAAATAGTTGCAATCAAACCATCGATTTATATTGCATGTTATATAACTGCACGGTTGCACGCTGTCTTCGTCCTTCAACTATTGAAATACGATTGTTTAGCGAGGAAACTAATAGTTCCCGTCATGACAGGAGCCTCATAAATGGAATTGCCGCGCGTAGGTGCTCCCGAAAGCTAGCGACACGCGCGCGGTTCCATTGCCGCTGGAGCAGTACTGCCATCTTTCTGCAGCGAACGGAATTACGCAACTGCCCCGCCTCCTCTCCGCGCCAAAACTTGTTGCCTGTTCGCGGACAGTTGGAGTCTTGCAGCAGGAGCAGGAAAAGCAGGAAATGCAATACGAAGAAGAAACCCACGAACGCTCCTCGCTTGTAAGAAGCGCAGCTATATTTATTATCATTTTTATCTCTTGTTGCGACTTGTGGGTGCTGCGTCTGGAATGACGTATCTTGCGGTACTGCGACGAATCCGCACGTCAGGAGAGTTTCCATTGGCTGTCTCTGGTAGCTGTAATGCATGAAATATAGAAACATTGGCCCCTTCTATTCGCAAACCAATAGAGGCCGTCATCGCTGGCTGTGGTTCTGTGAGAAATGCAGTAATTATACTGTCAATTTTATCCTTGATTTACACTCATAAGGTGCGCGTGATATGTATGTATCACATTCAATCTGACTTTAAATAAAGGAAGCAAATTATACGGCTTAGTATTACATTTACTGCCTATGTTGTTTTCGTTATGGGCAGGGTTGCACACCCCTGCCTTTTTAGTGGGAGAACTTGATTGAGCATCCGGCAAATTGATGAGCTGGGTCTAGGCCACATCGGGGCAGAGGAGAGACCTTGTCTATCCGTAGTTTCCCGGGCTTTCCGGTGACAAGATTTCTGAAAAGAAACGATGTATTAGCTTTTTTTTTTTTTTTCTGGTGCATACTCGCTCTTAACGCTAACCGTTAGAAAAACAAAAGGCTAACTCTATGTCGACGTGCTGTGTGTTCTGATTCATCAACCATTAGTCGACTCTGCCGTATCTGGGTCGTCGTGTTGCCTAAGTGAAATACCGCCTGACCGAAACCTTTTTCGGTTACCTTTTGCGGTTACCTTTTTCGGTTACGAGCGGGTTTAGCAGTATTCAAGAACGCTCGCCATACAACAGGCTTCCTGAGTGACCATTGTCTAGACGATACAACGGGTGCAGGGGGCTGGAAATGCGAGAAGGCGAAGCGCGGAGCCGTCGGAAGGAGTCTGAACCCTCGGAAGGCGAGCAGCGTCTTCCTGCCCGCGCCTTGAACTTCGAGGAGCGGTTTTCGTTAGGGATCGCGTAGAACGGGAGAATTTATAGCACGGCTGCAGCAGGCGCGCGCTCTCCTAATCGGCGGCCCGACAAAAGAAAAGCGGACGCCGGCCGCGCATGCGGACCGCGGGGGCGCGCGTGCCACGTGCAGGGTTGGCGCGTGATTTACTCGCCGAGTTATGAGAGCGCAGGAATAATGAATTACGACGGCCGGCGGACAGGTGGCGGTGCCAAAGTTCGCGGCCCCTTCGATTCGTCGGCTCATCGGTGGCGGCCAATGAACGGCTCGGAAACACCCCTTGGCCGGCCATGCATCATCGGCGTTTATCGGCGCTGCCGCTGCGCGCACGCCGACGCCACGGGGCCAGGCGGTGCCCTTACGCGGAGGAGGGACGCCCCTTGTTTCCCCGAGCGCCGCCGCTGCACTTTGCCAGCGAGGAACAACCTACTTGAGAAACTGTCAGCGTTCAATCGCCCTGAGGAATGAGTCTCGATAAAAAGCTTCGATAGTGGCAGACGACACGACGCGCCCGCCTTCCCTGTCCCCCGGGCTTGACACAAATAATGTTTTCGTCTCTCGCGGGGGGCACCCGCCGTCCGGTGAGTTTTTATCGCACCCGAGGTCCCGCGCGGTGTCCCGGCGCAGGTAATCTCCGCTCTTGACGCCAATGATTAATTTCCGCTGATAGCGCTGCTTCTCGAGAGGCGTTTTAGCGCATTGGACCGCGCAGCGCCATGTGTGAGCGCGACAAGCCAAGTTTCTGTAGCCGTGAGGCACGGACTTCGGAAATCGCACGAAACAGGGGAGGGGGGAGTAGAACGAGAAGTCGCACACTTAACGATTGGATATTTTCGCAAATGAGCCCTAGTATACTCCTCTCTCTTTATGACTGCACGTGTAAGCTGCCTGGCAGAAAGGAAAAGCCAGCTCTCGACGCGTTGCGTACCTGGCTGAGCGGGTGCGGAAATCACGTGCCACGCATAAAGCAATGCCCACTGCAAAAGTCGTCTGGAGTATGGTGGGAAATGACGTTGCGTTACGGCATTTTCACGCTCATCTTAGAGAGAAGAGGTACGTTAGTAAAATATATTTTTTTAGTTTAATTAATCGATAGGTGAGTAATGTCACATCAGACCGACAGAGGGGCCGCGGCGGAGAGGTCGACATGCGTGCGACTGTAGCAATATATAGTAAGGTACGACAAAAATACATAAACATTTAATTTCGCCCGGTAAATTTCCTTGTAAGGAAGTGACGGCCGTAATTCAACACTGAAACACTTCTCCCGCATTGCGGATGAAAAGAGTCTGGGAAATTACTCGGGCAGCTGTTTTTGAAGAATACTGAACTATTCGTCGAAAGGTTGCAGAGCCTCGTTTCCTTTATTTCTTTTTCTGCGATAATAAAACTCAATACGACTATGTTATGTAATTGATTGTGGGTGCACAGAATCCATACATAGCCTCGGAACCATTTCCATATGAACTCGGGAGGCGGTCGAATTGTTTACCAGTAGAATCTTATGCTTATCTGCGCGTAATTTGACGTTTGGAAGTTGCGCACGAATGAAACCATGGACATACTCCGACAAGACGGTTAAGATAAACTTCAGCGCTAGGTTCGGGCAACATTTAAGCGAGAGAAGAAACGTATGATTTAGCAACTACATGGTGAAGAAGCATTATTGAGAAGTCGTGCCTTTGAATGCAATCAAAAGTCTCGAATGGGCACATATTCCGTGCAAGAGGAATCACGAACGCGACATGCACGTAAACGCCACATACTGCTGCAGATGTGGGACGGGTCGTGAAGTTAGCATGCGGATGATAAACGAAGAGGTGAAGTTGAGCAGGAATGCATGTCTCGAGATCTTATGTACGCACCTATGCTCAGGCACTTATGAAAACGGAATCTATATAAAGAATTGTCCTTGGCACACTTAAGACAGCGAGAAAGTGAACGAGTAGTAGCTACTAAATTTTGAGCCATGCCAGAATTAGGTGGTTCCACATTTCTTTTATGCATCATTGCGGCACTCAAACGTAGCGATAATGCACGGAAGGCGGAGTAGCCGTCACCCCTCTCTGAGAAAGTAAAGCAAGAACTACAAAAAAAAGAGAGAAAAAAAACGATAATGATCGTAATTTTCGGTAGTAGAGGAGTGGTGTATCGTGAATGTAACTCTAAAGGGCAGACTAATACAAAAAGACTACCACATTGATGCGTTAATGCTTTTTCTCATGGATTATTTTTTATCCTTTATTCGAGAATAACACCGCATTGCCCTTGCGCGTTACAGCAGGGGTGGGGTTACAACACAGGTACAAAGAATTCTTCGTTTTCGCAACATACATACTTGTGGGAATCGGTGTCATGCGAAGCAGTCAGCGAGGAAGTTGCTCATGACGAAATGTTCGGCACGGAGCCACGTGTTGTAAATAGGATGAACTTCTTTGTGAAATGTACGCACATGAGTATATAGGTGTATGCTTAACGTGCTAACCGCGAACGTCTTCAGCACTGTGGCGACTGAATGGTAGCTAGCTAATTGTACGAGTACGACGCATCATTGGACTGCCATGAGTGCACAGACGTCCGTTTCGTCAAAGAGAAATCAGCGCGCTACAGTGCGCTGATGTATCATAAGCGTCGTTCTTTGAGCTATCCCTACGGCATGAACAAAGCTGCATGGAGATTAGCATGCCGAGTGATAGTAGAACACATGTATTGTTTATTACATTGCTATGATAGCGGTTAATACACACTACAAGCGCGACTAACCTTATATAGGGTGTATTTTTTTTTAATTTGAATTTGATTTTGAACTTTATTCAGACAATCGGTTGTCTGAGTTGCAACACATTTTGAAAATTAGAAAAACATAAATCGCGGGAATGTCTTGTGTACCATTCGAGTATACGGACTGGCGGCCTCTAGATACACAACAATTTTCGCACTTCTATGCATAATTAGAGAAATTACGCTAATTAACTTTTTAATTATCAGTAATTGGTGGCTACAGCAAATGAGTACTTTGGAGCCCGTCCTCGACACTACCTATCCCAATGATCAAATTTTGAATAGCGGAGTGCATGTCGGAGCTACGCGAACAATTAGTTCCCCGTGGCAGGCTCCTTGATACCGAAACTGGACGGAAAAAGAGCGTCTGTGACGTCGATGTCGCCGCCCCCACGGCTTTCGTCACTCGCCACTCGCCCTTGGTCACCGCCGCTCCGGCCGCTTCGGCCGCGCAAGCAGCTTGCGTTATCTCCTTGTTATCTGCGGCGTCGGGCGCCGCCGGAGAGTGACAAAAGCCGTGGGGGCGGCGACATTGACGTCACAGACGCTCTTTTTCCGTCCAGTTTCGGTATCAAGGAGCCTGCCACGGGGAACTAATTGTTCGCGTAGCTCCGACATGCACTCCGCTATTCAAAAGTTGATCAATGAGATAGGTAGTGTCGAGGACGGGCTCCAAAGTACTCATTTGCTGTAGCCACAAATTACTGATAATTAAAAAGTTAATTAGCGTAATTTCTCTAATTATGCATAGAAGTGCGAAAATTGTTGTGTATCTAGAGGCCGCCAGTCCGTATACTCGAATGGTACACAAGTCTTTCCCGCGATTTATGTTTTTCTTATTTTAAAAAATGTGTTGCAACTAAAAAAAAACACCCTGTATACACAAGCAGCATTACCACAACTGCGGGCGCAACAGGTTTGTTTACTATATGTGCCGTGCGGAAGCCTAGCGGTAGCTTGCTTGATTGCCGCCTTGGGAGCCCGGGTTCGATTCCCACTCCTCTACCGCTTGGTAGTTTGCCTTCAGATATCACAGCGTGTGCGCCTGTGTTATGTCTGTACTTCAATCGCAAGTACGGCAAACGTTATGCCTTTGGTATTTTTAGGTGTGTTCTAGTGGTAAGTTGAATGTCTATTTTAGTTGGTCCTTGATTGACATATAGGCTGCATAAAACTCAAAACACCTTTGGGACAAGCATTACGGGTATGAGCCGCACGTGACTGCGGTATCATTAATCGTGACGTAGATGACAAAATATCATGTCAATGATGTAAATATAAATCATTCTTGTTTGCCACACATTTATACGTTACCATCCAAATTTGCTGCGTATGCCAGATAAACAAGATGACCAGGAGAGCACCGAGACGTACGCGGTTAGATAGATAGATAGATAGATAGATAGATAGATAGATAGATAGATAGATAGATAGATAGATAGATAGATAGATAGATAGATAGATAGATAGATACGTTACGCAAGCACTTTGGTCGCAACTTCGCAACATGTCTAAGTGATTTACGAAGTGTAGACATAATGTTAGCGTGTGTTGAGGATCCGCATACAGATGGCATTGCCTCTCGCAGCTGTTTCAGATTTATTAAGGACCACGTGAGGTAAACGGATGCACGCACAATAATGTACCTGCCTTTTCACTCCCATCGCATAGCGCTCCGTGGAACTAACGACACGAGGATTCCGCGAAGCACGTGCGCGACGGCAGATTTCATTAGGAAATGGTCGCGCTTATGACGAGCTTTATGATATGTTTCGGTGTCATTGCAATGACACTGCCATTGTCCTTGGTTAGAACAGTAACTCTGCAACTGAAAAGAATATTCTGTTGCCACCTGTTTTCATTTTATCGTGTAAACGAAGGACTAAAGTAAAACATGATAAAAACATGATATGAGCGTTGAGCCTCGATTAACGCCGAGATCACGACGATTTATATCAAAACAGCTGTCTCCTGATCTTGCTATACGCGGGGGCATTTTGTATAGACTATACTGACGCGGAGAGGGACGCATGATGGCGACCGCCCTCATAAATAAGCTGCTCAAAAGGCAGCGAATAAAAATGGTATGAGAGTGACCTTGTGAACGTCGTCATGATGGAACAGCTATATAAATAACCAGGAATATTAGGATACAGTACATCAATATGTAAATATACACCTTTAAGCAGTCACTGAGCAGGGAGTGGGAAAGGGAGAAGGGGTGGGGGAAGCATGCCAACACTCACTGAACCGTACACATAATTTCGAATCGACAGACCACCGCGCGTTCGGCATCGTCGCATTTCGTGCAATATGGCATGTTCGTTATTTGTGGACATGCTACCATGGAAGGCGTTATATACCGAGAAGGGCAGTTACCGGGCGTTTTTCAGCGGCGCCGTGTGGGATCCACAGGACGCCACTATAGACCCTTGCGTCCTTCCGTTAATATTCGAGCCCGCGGTTCTCATCGTACATGTTTGCTCACTGTTAGTATTTGCCAACAGCAACACTTCATTGCCACGTTCGTGCGAGACATACGTACAATATTCCAACCTCGGCGGGCTTGTACAAAACGCTCTTCATCAAAGAGACGCTGCGGTCAATTCCAGCGTCAAGTGACGTTTTCCAGCGATGTCTCTAGGGCGTCTTGAAAAACCGAGGAAAGGCTTGCAAATTTATCACTGAATAGGAACCCGCCACTCGTTCTCTTCGATTGAAACAAAGTATTGGTGCCGCCAAACGATCTAGGAAATAAGATTATAACTTGAATTCATCGGAAACATGGCCTAGAACCTACAGGTAATTAGAGCTGCTCGAGTAGAAGATAACATTGCATAATGCCCTTTCAGTGAGGACTTTCGTGTGTGTGCGCGTGATATAATCGAAAATGATTAACGCCCAATAGGGCGAGTTCGTTCTTTACCAAGAACTGAGTTGTTGCTGCCTATTTGTATCGTTGTCACTTCAGTGGCACGTAGCTCCTGCAGTTTCGTCAAGGCCAGTTTTACTGCCGCGTAGCTCAGCGAGCCTGTGTTGCCAACGGCAGCGGCTGAGCTCCGAATCCGGGCGCGCTGTTTCCCGGCAATATCGCCAGTCAGCCGACACTCGCGGGCGATTAGGGAGACAAGTGTAGAAACAAACAAGGTGTCAACGAGCCTTCGGCAGCCGCTCGAGTAAACGCCCTGTTTTCGTTTTATCGGCGTGGACAGGCCCGTGGAGTGGAGCGCGTTCAAATATTTGTGTCTGGTTGCGAGCGGTACCACTGGGTGCAGCACCAGCAAGCGCGTGCAAGTGAGGGGCCCTGCTTTTTTTCCTTTTCTGTTTTTCCACCGGAAAAGTAGAGAGGGGGGGAATGCTTTCTGCCTGCCTGTCGAGCGTTCTCCGACGGCCCTCTTCTTGGGTGTCTATAAACGTTGTCGAGTGTTCATGTATTTGCATAGTCCAACAGCTCCGCATCCACCAGATCAATAGGTTGCGCTAATGACCCAGAGCGGCATTCATTCATCAAGAAAGACTGACGACGACAGTGCCACCATCCTGCCGACTGCTCCACGGGGGCGTGGCAATCTCCACCGCAGCGGTTCCCCCTGTCGTTAATCAAGGCAGGCAGAGATTACAAACGGCCGCGAGTTGGTAAGGATGGTTGAAGGGGGGGGGGGGGGGGGGACAGGACGCGTCTGGGATTCCTCGCCGAAGCGGCGGCCACAGCGGTCGGGGCGGGCCTGCAGCCACCCGCACCACGCCGTATACCGCAGCGCAGGCTTTGTATCGGGCGCCTGCATCTCGGACACGTGACGACAAGACCGGCCGTGAGCAGATGGTACCAGTGTTAGACGGCGCCAAGCTGCCTGCGCACATGTCGCCTGTACACTCGTACATGGACTTGTCCTCTTGAACGCACCATGTCTAATAGACCACACCGGAATGCCCCTACCGGAAAGGTGACCGCCGTATATTTGCACAGTCGTCTCTCACAAGCTTGCCGTTGGCACTCCGATTACCTCGGCAAATGTAGCCGCTGGATGCGAAGAAGCTGTGAGAAAATTTATGAGCGTGGTCATCACCAGACGGACTCGTGGAATATTTGTATCTGCCGACGTAAAGAGGAGTTCTACAGTTCAGCAGTCAGATCATTAAGCGTATGGATACTCTGGAGTAAGTGGTGTACCCGCAGTGCTGACAGACGTCGAAATCTACAGAACGAAAACGTTGACAGCAGCATAGCTTCACTGACACAAGCAGCTTGGGAGAATATATGGAAATATCAGTGGTAGTATCTGACGATATCATTAGCATTCAATAATAGCTCAAGTTTATCTAAACATTCTGAGGTGTTCTAGCTCAAGATAGGCCACAATATACAGACATACGGCGCAAGATCGAGAGTTCAAATCACGACACACACACACACACACACACACACACACACACACACACACACACACACACACACACACACACACACACACACACACACACACACACACACACACACACACACACACACACACACACACACACACACACACACACACACACACACACACACACCTATTTAGAAAGCAGTATCACGTATAGTCAGATCACAGCAAGCGTAAAGCTCTGATGGGAGATTCAAATGTATGCATCTGTGTAACAAATTTTAATTTACGTTTTACGCTATTCTGCACTATTAATTACCTGAAATGCAGAAGCCACGTGTCTGTAATTACAACATGATCTAAGAAAACAAATTACGATCTGCAGGCTCGTGTCAAGATATGCTCGCCGCTCGTGATATTAATAAATTACTGGAACAAAAGCGATAACGACCATGTACTTGTCACTTTGATACCGTCCTAGGAAGAACAGCGCTACTTCACAAATAGTATATCATCTTATCTGCGCTTTGCTCTATTGGTCCCGAAATGCCATTGTTAGCTGTTTTTCCTTTCAGACTAAACAAAAAGGGCGCTGATCTGGTCTGCGCAAGGCATCCCAAGGAAAGCCGAGACTCGACGAACAAACATCTCGCTACATAGCGTCCTACCCCTTTCTTTCTTTCTTTCATTTTTTTCTTTCTTGGAGCAGCGAACACGAAGTGATTTAGAGACCCCTTAGCGACCGCCCGAGACTGGCCGCGCTCCATAAGGCAAAGGTGAAGACGACTTTCATCACGTACGCTTCCTCGAAGCTAGCATGAAAACAGAACTGTTCAGAGAATGAACGCTATAAATAACTCCGCCACCCGACACCCTGGATGCCCTACTCACGTGGCGCACTGGGCCTTGATACATGTATCCACGGCCACTCATTATTTCATCGCTCCACAAAGAGCGTAACTTGTTTCACGCCTGCTACTCACATCGCACAGAGTCTCGCACCGTCTGTTGAAGGCCTCAGCGGCGAAGGAGGCTGCGGATAGCACATCACCATGCCTGGTTGAAAGCAACGTCTTTCTTTTTTGCAGTCGAGCGTCACACAGAGGGGAAAAAATGTATTCCATGGAGCGAGTGCGAGGAAGCTCGACATAAGTGCTTGTTGCTGTGCACGGATATGTTCTGCATAAATTCGAAAACACGCTTGCCTTTTTACAGGCACTAATTGCTTTAGAAACCACCAATTCAAAGCCAATGTGTGCGTTCCGAATGTGAGAGTTTATATGCTCAAGTGAACGCTGACATAATAAAATTTCACCAAGTTTTCGTTAAATATAACGGCGGTAGAAGTGACTCTACGTTTCCCTGAAACAATGCACTTTCATAAGTTACTTTCCTCCCCTTGAATATGTTACATGAATGTAAAATGAGAAATAATTAGACAAGGGCTCTCTGCTTCGGTTTACTAAAGTGAGATGACTCGAAGCGCTTGCCGTCAAATTTTGCCACTAATATGCAAATGCAGCCTGCATATTTGTAATATAGACTTAACAAATCCCCCCTCCCCCGTTCCTTAGAACCTCTTCCCCTCTCCCTTTCTTTCCGTTCTTTAGAAGGCAAGGCTATTAGGTTAATCGTTGCCGACGTTGCAGATTTGTACTTTGACTTACCTAAATACAAATATTTCATTCAGCAGCTCCGCAATGCTTAAAGCTTAAAAAAAAATGTGTAGTGGATAATTCCGCTTCGGACTTTCTGCAAGCCGCTCGAATGTAATGGAAGCCGAAATCAGAGGGATATATTCAGGTGTACGGATGAGTTTGATGCTTCACTTCCCTTCTCCATTTCACTTTTATTTCCTTAGGACCCCCTCATCGGGGATGTTACATAAGGGGTCGTGTTACAACGTTGAAGTTCAGAATTAGTGGCCACTTGTACACAGGAAAGGAATTAGTGTTTAAGAATTTCAGCAAATGTTGATGGGCAGGTGATTTCAGCAATATGACGGGGCAGGCCGACGCACTCAGTCGAAGATCGGCAAAAGAAAGACGCGGAGAAGGCAGTCGTGCGGCTGCATGGACGGGTTGGAAATGATGCCCAGTACGAAGGGAAAGGCGCGGGGGCGGGACCAAGATATATGGCGCCTGACGAAGCGAGCTGTAATAGAACTTGTGGAAACGGATTAGTGAATCAATACGACGCCGAAATGATAGTGAGACTAAGCCGAATTGTTCCTTTAGTAGAGATACGCTTGTGCGATTAGAGTACGGTGAATGAACAAATGTTTTCGCGCGATTCCGGGCCAATTCGAGAGCATTGATGAGGTATGCTTGATGTGGTGACCACATTGGGTACGCGTACTCAAGTTTCAGAAGTGCAAGTGTTTTAAATGCTAGTAGTGTAACGTGGGGCGGTGCATGACGTAAGTGGTGTTTGAAAAATCCTCAAGTTCGGTTGGCTGAGGCAGTAAGGCGCGACACATGAACAGACCAGTCTAAATTATATGGAAGGGGGTGTCGCCCAGGTACTTAATTGAGTCACTTTTTCTAGGGGAGTGTTACTGATACAACAGGGCGTGTAGAGGGGCTGGTGGCGGCGGGTGAAACATATTACTTCACATTTACTGGGATTGAGGGTCATTAGCGACTCGTTACACCATCTTGTTAAGCTCAGCTTGTAGGACACTGTGGTCGGAGTCGTTAGCGATTGCGCGGTAGATCACACAGTCGTCGGCAAAAAGACCGACATGAGAAGAGCCAAGAGGAGGAAGGTCGTTAATGTAAATAAGAAAAAGCAGGGGACCCAGGACGCTTCCTTGTGGAACGCCAGACGTTACGGGGAGTGGGGTGGAATTACTATTGTTGATGTGCACTGATTGTGATCCGTTAGAGAGAAATTCAGCAATCCAGTTTAAAATGTTGGGGTAAGGAGGGCAGGTTTAAACGGGATAGTTTTAATAATAGCCGTTCGTGAGGTAACTTGTCAAATGCTTTGGCATAATCGAGAAAAATAATGTCATGGGTGTTGCTATCGAGGTTGTGCAAATCACGAGTGAAGATGGCAAGGTGCGTTTCACATGACAGACCTTTATAGAAGCCATGTGAAAAGAGCTAGCGGCGTCTAGCAAGCACATTATCTAGGTGTAGGTTCCGTGCTCGATTATCTTGTAGAGTACGCTTGTGAGAGAATCGGTTGGTAGTTAAGGGATGAATTTTTAGTGCCTGATTTACAGATTGAAACGACTTGCCCGGTCTTTCAGTTAAAGGGCGTATACTACAGGATAGTAAAGACTCACAGAAAATTTGTTTAAAGTGGAATGCGTACACTTGTCTTGTATTTTTTAACAGTTTGGAATTGATACCGTCTTACCAAGATGCAGATGAGAGCTTTAGCTTTTCACCATTATGCCGTGCTTGGTGAATTCGATGGGAGACATGACAGACTGTAAATACACAGGAGGAGCGTCAGGTTCGGTATAGTGAAAACACATGAAAAAGCGAGGTTAAATGCATCGGCACATTCTTGGTCAGAAATCACTACGTCGTCGTGGTCTGTGATTACGATGGTATCAATATCAGGTGCCTTGGGTTGTAGTAGTTGCCAGAATTTTTTTGGATTACTGTTTATTGCACAAGGTAAAGTTTCATAGAAGAAGAAGTGCTTACTCCAGGTCACAGGGGGGTGGTGTTGTTTTGCTTGGCGAAAAAGCCGTTTCTTATTTTTAGAGTTCGTAATTTTTTGATGAACCAAGGTTTGCGATGATTATCCCGGATGGAAATAACTGGAATATGGATAGAAGCAAGTTTAGTAAGTTTTCTATGGAATATCAACCAATTTTCTTGGTTTGTGCGGTTGTGGAATTCGGAACAGAAGATAGCGTAGAAGAGAAGCTCGTTCTTAATTGTGTCGTGTAGTTCAATGGTAAGGCTGATGGTGAGTAAGGCTGATGAAGCAGCGACATAATGCCAGATGAATTCACAATTGTACACGAGAGGATGATTTAAATGCAGTTGTTCAATGTGAAATAGCGAACAGCAAAATGAAAAATAAGTGAAATAATGTGCGTGCGAATTTCCCGTATGATCGCATTGTAAGGATTGAAACACAGAGATAGGCCAACGATACGGAATGGCCGAGAGGCTATAGCTTGCAGAGGAACGTGCGGTTTGCTATCGTATACGAGGCATGGTCAAGAGCAGAGAAACAAAGCAGAAAGAGAGAGTGAAACAAAGAAGAGGCAACAAACTGAGCTTACCGAGACAAGCATCCTGTTATTTGCTATACTACAAGGGGGCCGGGGGGGGGGGGGGGTGTAGAGTTTGAGAAAAGGCGTGCACGAAGATCACGACTACCGTGCGTACAAAACAGTTTCATCGTCAATTGCAATATAGCTCACGGACAGCTAGCAGCGCTTCAGGGATGGGGTCGTGGCCGTTAAGGGATGTTCAATTCGGAGAATATAGTGAGGCGCCCTTCCTGTCCGCTATAGGGTGTCTGTCACGCAGTGGGGATTTCTTTCTTTTTCGGTTGCCTACCGCTCACTGGCATCCTACAATTCAATAATTATCAACTATATAGCCCAGCAAGCCCCCCTCATAAAGCTTCTAAAGCCCATCTCAATTAGAGCCATCTGTAAAGAGCTACCCTGCACGTCATTAAACGACAGCTTCTCAGTGTCTTCCTCTTCTTTCTTTCTTTTTTTTTTACAGATCCACGGGAATCACACACTAATCTACACATCATTATAATTTCGTCATACAATGAGCGCCATCTGCTGTAACTTAGCAGGTAAGGTGTCGCGCTGCTGAGCTCGAGAACGCGAGTTCGATTGGAGGCCATGGAGGCCACATTTCGATGGAGGCGAAATGCAAGAGCACTCCTTTTAAGTGCTCGATCGTTAGGGAACTCCAGATAGTCGGAAATGATCCAGAGTTCTCCACTACGACATGCAATACAAGTACCCGCTTGCAGCATTGACAGTGCGTTCAGGCGTAGGCAGCGGTTAAAGACGCTCTGAGGACTCCCGAATCTTCCTGCTGTGTGTGTGTGTGTGTGTGTGTGTGTGTGTGTGTGTGTGTGTGTGTGTGTGTGTGTGTGTGTGTGTGTGTGTGTGTGTGTGTGTGTGTGTGTGTGTTTCTTTCTTTTTTTTTTTGAGCAAGCAGGTGAAGGTATCGCTTGCAGCGTCCGCCCTCGTCAAAACAAATGAAAGATGAAAGCGGAAGGGCGTCTTCGACGCAAGAGTCGAAGGTGGGGAAGGGGAGGGGGTATACGGGGTCCGACTGCTTTATATGTGTATCCACGTACATTTGTAAGTGTGGCTACCTATATATAAACATAAAAAACGGTAAACTTTCGGGGGTTTGAACCTTCCGCTTCCGTCGGCTTCAGAAGGCATAACATCTGCGTGTCTTTGTGGACGTCTACCATGGGTGCGTTCGAGACAAAGAATGCTTCAGATTATGTCTCCATTCCGATTATCTTCAGCTTCTTTTACGCCCTACGCAGGACGATAGTCTCTCCCCACTGCTTCGCAGTTTACCCTCTTCTGCGTGCTAGTTCCATTTTATTGGTGCGAAGCTCTTGACTTCCTCAACCCATCTAACTCACGGACGTCTTCGGCTGCGTTTCCCATCCCTTAGTATTCATTCCGTTTCTGATTCTCGAACTGTCCACCCGTTGTCCTTCTTACGCATTAGATGGCTAGCCTTCGTCTATTTATTTTCGCTTAATGTTAAGTACAATATCGGCTACCCGCGTCCGTTCTTTCATCGATCCTGCTGTGTTGTTCTAAACTCTTCATGTGACGCCTACTACAATTTCCAGTTCCGTAGCACGCTGCACGCTCTCTACACGTTTCACTTTAAGGACAGCGGCAAATAGCCTATCAACAATTATAATATCTGTTGTGTGCACTGGAGCTCGTCTTTAATCCTTAGTTATTTTCCTTTTAATTAGTATACTCCCGTGATAGTAATTGATCAATGAAGACATACACTTGCACATATTCTAAAGAGTGGTTGCTAATATTAAACTCCTGTTATTTCGCCAGGCTATTGAGCATTATCTTTATCTTCAGCACATTAATTTTAGCCTCAATTACTTTTTCGGTTCAGGTCCTCAACCATATTTTTGCAATTCATCGCCACCATTCCCGAATAGCTAGCACAGTGCAACCTGCAAGCCGCAACTTGCTGAGATATCCTCCGTTAACCATTACTCCTAGTTCTTACCTACTTAGTTGCTTGACTACTACTCTTAATACAGTGAACAACGTCGAAGAGATTGAATTGTCTTGCCAGACATCTCTTTCTGTCGCATTCCTTATGCTTTTCTTGTAAAGAAGCAAGATAGTTGCGAAATCTTCGTAATGTTGGCTGCAAGTTTCAAGTTCACGCATATGCGTCGAATACTTCTAAGGCTGACGTTAGCTCTACTGGGTCTAATGCCTTTTCATAGGCTACGAAAACAACATAAAATGGCTTGTATACTAAACATATGTCTTAATTACGTGATTGATTGCGTGGATATGTGACATTGGAGGGTACCCCTTTATAAAGTCAGGTTGCTGTCCGGGTTTGTTAAAGTCAAGTGTTCCTTTTATCCTGGTTTATACTCCCTTCGCACATATTTTGTACATAATTGAATGTAAGATGATGGGTCTGTAATTCTTCCAGTCTTACATGCGTACCTCCTTGTCTATTAATATAATATCGGCGTTTCCCCTGCAAACTGGCACATTTGACATCATACGACATTATTTGCAGTGTCTCTGAAGTTTCTCAATATAAAATTCTCTCAATTTTTGGTCAAACCACTTGTTATGCCGTCGTCTCCGGCCACTATATCTCGTATGGCGTTTCTAAATCTTACCGGAGCAAAAATATGCGAGGGCTGCCCTTCGATTGCACACTTAAGATGTTATAAAATCCCTGGCTGCGCATAATTGTCTGTCAGCTGTGACGGGCGAGGCAACCACTTTTCAGAGAATGTATCGGTTAGGAGTATTGAAGTGTTCAGTGCTCTGCGAGACCGTATAGTCTGGAAAACAATACGGGCATTCAGCTATGCACATCGAAGCCTAATTACGTCATCTTTGCTAAGGAGAACTCATGTGCTGCTCAGTGGGCGAGAATGTTTCCTTAGCGATTGGTGACTCCCTTGTACGAGAACCAACCATACGTAACTCCCTTGATACATGTAAATTGTATTAAGAGAGTCACGGGCAATTAAAGGTAATTATTCTACCAAGCCTGGCCCTTCTTGTCCTCAGCTTATTAGCCGATATATATATATATATATATATATATATATATATATATATATATATATATATATATATAACCTGAATATGCAACGCTTGAAAATTTGCAGCACTTGGAATGTGATAACGTAGCGTCAAGCGCGGCTTGTACCACTTTTTCACAAATGTGGAACAGTTAAAGAGAACAGGCGTACCATACATGCCTGCCATTTTTGGAGGCTGCAGGTGATTGAGAGCACCAAGAAACTTGTTTCAGTAATTTATTCACTAATTAACTACTGTGAGTTAAGTAGCTGAAGTGTGGCGATGACAATCTCATTCGCAGATGGATACCTGGAGATTAGCTCCCCTTTCGATATGTCTGTCTCGAAAGTACGAAAAAAAAAAACGGTGTTTCAGTTATGATTGGTCCCAACTACAAGATACGACTTGCGCTTGTAGTATCCTCCTCGTTAAGTACGTCCTCCCTAACACAGTGTGCCTGGTTTAAAGGCAAGCGCAATGTTTCTTTTCTTTTTTAATCTGAAAGAAAGCGTTCCGCTTTCTTTTAAGTGAACATAAAGCACTAAAAGAGGAACACTTTGGTATAGCTGCGACACTTGGCACATAATTTTCCGTGGGATGCGGTTAGTCAAGCTGTGAAATGCAGCTTTTCTTTTCTTCTTTTTTTCCAACCACGCCAAACCACGTCTCCGCGTGCCATGTACCATGTAGTTGAATAAACTCAAACACAGACTTCACGCAGGGTCTGCACCGTTGAGACACGGAGACGACGTTGAGCAAGGAACAAAGGGTGCGGACTAAGATGCTTCAGCTCGTGCTTTCGAAGGTGCGCGTGTTACTACTCGCCGCGGCTCGGAACCCCGGTCATGCATCTATTACAGTCTCGGAGAGGCGCTAGCAGCAGCAACAGCAGCAGCGACGGGCATCCGGCCTACCTGTCTGCGCGGCGGGGCGCTGAGCAAACAGCGTTCGCCCCGGGAGAGAGGACCCCCTGTGAGAGCAGGTCCGAAGGTCCGCCTAGCCGGGCCACCACAGCGATGGCCCCTGTAATTGAAATATGACAAGGTAGCAATATTAATGGCCTACCACCCAGGAAGCAGTCGCTTCTCGCGTCTTTGAGAAATGAATCTCGCATGGGGCCCGACGTACGCGCGCTGCCCGCCGCAGCGCGTTTAATTCTACTTGGCCCGCTTGATCGCTCGCGCCCGTCTGTTCTGCTTCTTCCTCGCGCGGCGAATGCGTGCAGTAGGTCTGTCCCGCAAGGTGGCGAAAAACAAGGGGGCTGAGTGGCAGCACCGAGCTGCCGACATCTTCTCCTAGCTGGGCCCACAGATTAACGAGCAGGGGAGAACAAGCACGGAGCACTCTCCGCAACAGGCTCCCGCGAAGGCGCTGTTGTGACGCCACCTGAAACTCGCTGCACACACGCTGTCGTGCGTTTAGTCCCACCTTACGGCCTGCTCGTATTTATCTTACCTCGCAAAGCCACGGATGCGGTCGTTCGGTTTATATAAACTGCCGTCAAATTGAAAAAAAAAAAAAGCAGTTATTTTCACCTACACTGGATGAATATTCAATGTGAACGAAGCCGAATACAGGAGCTCGAGGACTCCAGAGGAATTCGCGCGCATTAACAGCGCCGCCATGCCACCAGCGACAGGCGTGATGTGCGTATACGACTCTAGCATTCTCTTCGGGCAAGGCAGGCGCGAAGGCTGCGGGCAAAGCGCTTCGCGTCCCCAATAAGAAATGCGTGTATGAGGCATTTGGAAAGCATTTCCTGCTGTCTGCGCCCAGGCTCTTTACATCGGGACAAAACTGTCGTCTTTGATTTATACGACCGGCCTCTTCCATCGCACCGTCAATCGCCCCGTACAGGCACGCCCTGTGACTGAGAAACATATGCGGGGTAGGGTCGTTTTAACGAGACCCGGCCGAGACGGTGCACAAAAGGAAAGAAAATTGGCAGGCCAATTTAGATCGTTATTTCTATTTCTCGTTTCCTTTTCCTTTATTTTTGTTGACCTATATAATTCTGTAGCGAAGTCCGCGTGCACGGAGCTTTGGCATTGTGGTCACCCCGTGTTTCTTGCATGCGGCTGAATGCTATGCGTCCAAGTAACTACGCCACAGTAGAAACCTAGTAACAATACCAATACTCCCAATTTCGCCGAAACCCTTACTTCACAAAATTATTAACTTAAACATACATATTATCATTTATTTCGCACTCGCACCAAACAATTGATACAGGATTTACAGAGGTCCAATGAAGACGCGTGGTGTCGATGAAGCTGCACCACGCTGGCTACAACGTCGTCTGGTTGGATGGCGCGACTCCCACGCTTCGCACCTCGAAGTCTTGGATTCTCCCGCTGCGAGATTCGCATTTTCCAGAAGAAAACAAAAAAGAAAAGATAGAAGAGAGAGAGAGAAGAAAAAGAAAGTTCATGCCCGTTCCACTCCGTGAAAACCATCGGCACAGCGATGCTATGCTTTTATCTTTAATCGTGACGTAACTGGCACAGGTAAGTTATTGATCTCTTGACGTATCACTTATGATAGTCATAATACCCTTCATCGCTATCTTCTGATCGTGCCTGATCCTTCACCATCCACTCAGGCACCTCTTTCTATCTTTGCATTTCGCAAAGTGGAAATGCAACTACGGCTTCGGGGGTCGATGTTGATAATAATTTCTGGGGTTTTATGTATAAAAACCGTGATATGATTACGAGAGACGCCGTAGTAGAGGGCTCCGGAACTTTCGACCACCAGGGGTTTTTGAACGTGCACTGACATCGCACACTACATGGGCCTCTATAGCATTTCGCCTCCATGGAAATGCGGCCGCCGGGGCCGGGATTCCATCTTGCGACCTACGGACAGTAGCCGAGCGCCATAACCACTACAGACAACAGCGGCGCGTCTGGATACGAGGCATCAAACCCCCCAACCCGAGGTAAACCTTTTCTACCCGTCATCGCACATTGGCCTTCGCACAATCACTGTCATTTAGCAGCGGTCCGCAGGGCAAGAGTGAGTTCAGCGCGGTAGTGGGTATTGGGTCGAGGGCAAGAGCGGGTCTGCTTTACCCTGCTCCGCGACAACAAATTCCGGTGTGCGGCATAGCCTCAGAGTTTGAATAGCTCCTTTGTAAAAATTTCGTGTGGCTTCCACGGAGAGCTACCATCAGTTTCGAAATTACAATGAACCCGTTAAACCTATTAGTCTGAACAAGGTAACTAGCAAAATTTTCTTAGTTAGTGATCAGTTGTAACGTATAATCAATCACTCCACGGCTGCCAACCGATGGAGTGTCGCAGGCCGGAAGCTGCTTCAGGTGTTGGCGCGCGTCGCTCACGTGAAACCCCACGTGGGCATGGCAAACTGACGTCATTTCCGGGACGATCTCTCGTGTTGCCCCGAGCCTCTGAGTAGCGCGTGTGTGACTGGCTAGATGTAAGCCGCTAGAACTTCTTAAAGTAGCGCTATGCTTTGCAGAACGGCGCTCCCTCTGTTTTCCCATGCCTCTACCCTCTGCGACGCAGTCGCCGCGTCGCGAATAGCCTACGAGCGTCACGTACGAAGAAACGAGCACGCAGTGCTCGTTTGTTTACATTCGCGCTCGGTCGCGATGTTTGCTCCATGGATGTCAGCACGCTGGTGGTGACCATGTGTATGGCGCGCACACATAGCCCCTCATGATTGATTGATTTATGGGGTTTTACGTCCCAAAACCAGCTGTGATTATGAGAGACGCCGTAGTGGAGGGCTCCGGAAATTTCGACCACCTGGGGTTCCTTAACGTGCACTGACATCGCACAGCACACGGGCCTCAACATTTCGCCTGCATCGAAATGCAGCCGCCGCGGCCGGGATTCGATCCCGCGACCCTCGGATCAGCAGCCGAGTACCATAGGCACTAGACCACCGTGGCGGGGCTAGCCCCTCATGCGCGCGGGAGGTGCTGTAAAGTATGTTTTATTGAATAAGAGACGTCGCTTTTGTAAGCATGGGTGACTGTTGCACCTTCGGCTGCTGGTCCAGCGAAGGATTCGCGATTATGCGAGATATGTTGTCGGTCTCTAATACGATAAGTGTGTGTCGATGCTTGGACAAATCGGCGTCCGCTTCAGCGTTGCAGATATGTCAAATTTCGTTGAGCACGTTCAAATGACAGACTCTTATAAGATCTTCCTTTCAATACTTCGCACAAAAAGCAAACATGGCGGGATTACATCGCATTTAACGCTCGCTAATTTCTTAAGAGCACCTTTCGCCCTACTAGAAAAATGTCTAACGTTAGGCGTGCCCAGGTTCATATTCCAATGGCGGCTTATCGGGATCAAGTGATATTTTATAATAATTTCTGGTTTTATACGTGCGAAAACCACGATATGGTGATGAGACACGTCGCAGTGGAGGGCTCCGTAAATTGTCGATCACCATAGGGTTTTTTTAACTTGCGCTCAAAACGCACAGTACACGAGCCTCTAGCATTCTCGCGTCCATCGAAAATGCGAGCGCCGCTGCCGAGATTGGACCTGTGTCCTTTGTGTCAGCAGCTGAACACCACAACTACTACTGCGGCGGATGATGCAGTGATACTTAGCACACTTTTGTGCGTCTCGGGCCTGACCACCGCCGTGATAAGCTACTTTGCAGCGTCCGGGAACAGGGCCGAAAGTTGATTGGTGTAGGCATCGTAGGTATTGGTGAATTGCAATGGCAGATTCGGAGTGACCGACGAACTCTGCGCCGGAGCACTCCACACCGGCGGAGGACACCCGAAGGAAATCTGCCAATGGAACACAGACGCAAATGGCAGGAGGCGCTAGCGCTCATCCGCTTCCGGAAGCGCCCAGCATTCCTCGCGTTTCGAGCCGGTTTCCCAACCTGTTCGGCTTGAACTCGCGCGCGAGGTGTGTGTGAAAAAAGTTTCGTTTTGAATTTTTGCGTCCTGTGTTCTGATGGAAGTCACACCGCGTGCAAGTGTCCTCTTCGTGTCGATGATAAACCAGGCACGTGCCAATAAAATGCGCAACTTTCGCTTTCTTCTCCGCGCGGCCGAAACATGACGTCAAAAACCTTTTTGCATACGCTAGCTTCTTCATCGCTTGAGTCCTCACTGGCCGATTCAGAACTAGAGCTAGAATAATCGCTCTCCGCAAGCAGTAAAAGCACGAGCTGACGCTGCGCTACTCATGATTGCTTCCGAGCTGCGACAGAAAACGAGCGCGCTCGGGCAGCGCGTAGCGTCGGTCATGTGGTACGCCGCGCTCTGCGCACGCGCCGCGCGCTTGCGGCTTCCGGTCGAATCCACCGTTTTTCGCGGAGTAGAGAGAGCTGCTCTGTGAAGTGGATCTGGCGGCGGAGCTGCTCCAGATCTGCCACTGAAACATAGAGGGAGCACTCTGAATCTGCCAATGGAACAGACTTGCTCCGCGTGGAGCAGGAAGACTGCTACCGGAAGTGCTCCGAATCTGCCGCTGGAATTCACCATATGTTCATGAGGGTGCAACTACGGACTCTACCAAACAATAACAAGAATGATGAAGGCTATGCCACTCAGAATGGCACCACTATAAGGGCAGCTTGGGCTTGGTACACAATCGTACGAGAACTAGCGCACACCCAGACAGGGACGAAGGGAGCAAAGCGATACAGTTGCTGGTGTCGTCCTGCTCCCTTCGAACTAGTCTGAGCGTGCGCTAGTGCTCGTACGATGACTGCAACACAACTACTACAGCAACAATAAAGCGTTATACTACTGCTACCGGCGTGTGCTTATAATCATCGTAACAATAATCAGTATTTTTGTTGTCGCTGCAAACTGCAATAACGGTCATTTCCTGGAAATGCCTATCCTGAAAAGAGGAGAGAGAGAGAAGTTATGCCACGATGCAAGCCTGTAAGACGGCAAAAAGGGCTCTCTCAGAAGCTGTAGATAACGTGAAAACATAGAATAATCACGCGAAGATTCGGGTACTTATGGCTCTCATATATTAAGTGAGACGTCTTGGTATTTATGGAATTAGAAGCCTCGCAGGCAGCCGTCGTGTAACGACGCAGTTATGTTGAATATTAGCGTCCAGTCTATCAGTGAAGAAGCAACTCAATAAAATACTGTAACATGTAGGCGCGGCTACCTCTCTGTTATATTTGTTTCAGTAACTTCTTTACATGACGTCGAAAACCTTTTTGCATACGCTAGCTTCTTCATCGCTTGAGTCCTCACTGGTCGATTCAGAACTATAGCTAGAATAATCGCTCTCCGCAAGCAGTAAAAGCACGAGCTGACGCTGCGCTACTCATGATTGCTTCCGAGCTGAGACAGAAAACGACAGAATGTAAAGAAGTTACTGAAACAAATATAACAGAGAGGTAGCCGCACCTACAAGAATCATTCTAGGTCCTGTATAGTTGACTTCAGTTTTATTAGCTTGCATTACACTTACAGCAATCCCAGGCCTACAGCTTCAACAGTCAACAAACATTTCTCGACGTGACGCTACAATACTATGCTGGCTGTTGGTAAGCGTGTCGTTCACTAACTCATACAGCTATTGCAGTGGAATGGCTGATTCACCCATATGCGTGAACTGCAAATGTTAGGAAATCATAGCTGAACGCTTGTTCCACTATGGCTGTTCCCGCCAGACTCTACAGTATAGCTTCCGAAGACGTGATGATCGCTTTCTACGAAAAAAAAAAAATAACGGCTGGCGTAACCCCGCTGTGACACTTCAAGGCGAAAAAAACCTGCTGTATACATTCGGCAATACACTAAGTTGCACAACAAGTCCTACATTTGCAACATACATATTCAGGCAAGACGTTCGCAAGGCTTAGCGAGTCTCATTGACAAAATGCACGTGTTGGTATTTACTATGACATCCTCAACGGGACATGAGAGAAATATTTCTGCTTTAGCAAATGTGCAGCGTGATTTCTGTCACAAATAGTGCCCACTTCGTCAAAGAACTCGGCGTCAAGATAGAGACGGAGCGCCGAAAAACAACAAAGAAATAAAAACGGCGCGCGCGGAAGCAATTAAAAGCGCCCAAGGTCATGCAGCAGCTTGCCGAAGTCTACACGGCAAGTTTCTAGAATATGCCAGGAAGCCGTAGAATGCGACGCTGAGTTATAGAAGCACAGCTGGTGATCGCGGGAGTCAGACGGAGAGGGGGGAGGCGGAGAGTTCGTGCCGACGGTCGCCCCGGCAGGTGAGCGAGAAAGAGGTGTCACCCAAGTAGCGAAAGTTACGGTTGCATCAAGAATGTCCCCTCAGCCTTGTGCGCGCTTAGATCACGTGGCCCGTACCGAATATTCGAGAACAACTGCCGAAGGCAATATAAAGAGTAGACCACGGACCGTTAGCAGTAGTCTTAGTCGTGTGTGACTCACTGATAAGAAGAAAGAACAAAGTAAGCGACGCTGCTCCGCGAGCCAACCGACGAGCCCGGCCTGCAAGCTTCATGTTGACAAGGCACTTCGAGTGACTAGTGAATAGGACTCCTTTTGTGTTTTATTTTCTGTCGTAGTGCATGAGCTTGTACTTTTAGTGTTGGTTTCGTATAATGTTGCAGCCCATCTGTGTTTGTATATTGAATATGAGAATATATTTGTAATGAAAGTATATTTGTTTTGTTTCACCACCCTTGCTCTGACTCGGTCTTTGAACTACTGCTGGCGTTTCGCTAGTGCGCCGAAGGGACCTAAACCTTAACTGCATAAGTTTTCGTGGGATCATTTTCGGGGAACTGATACGTCGGTTTTGGAATCTTTTCCGGTGATTGCGTCCCGTGTCTCACAGCTCGAGATCGGCTGAAAATTTCGCTCCATGAAAAATCAACTGTATGGCGCATAAAAATATGTCCTAGGCTGGTTTTGTATGCGAGTAGGCGCCACTCGTGAGCGAGTGTAGCCAGAGACACTAGGGATGTTCGCGTTTTGAAGTGCATACAGAGATGTAGAGACTGACCCTAAGAGCGCAGATGTGCATATCGTAAGGCTTGTTGCGTTTCCCCAATATTCCTGTCGCGCTTGTGCAAGCGTATGGTGCAATCAGTGGATCGTTACGTACACATAACGCCTCTACAGGACACGTAAGGGGAGACGGATACAGCAACGATTGAACTCGAGCTGATTCTTGGCTTAGTGGTCATCGACATCGTCCAGCAGCTACTACATTAATTATTTTTATCCCCCCCCCCCGCCCCCCATTCATCTTAAAGCCCCTCTACTTCGTAAAAGTACCGCCATCTACTCTCCCCACCGCCACCTCCTCTCCGCTCGCGACTGCGGCGCCCCCTGGAAAGCGCCACGAGCTTTCGGTTAGCTTTCGAGCTGGACGCGCGCCGCCGCTGCCGCCGTCCAGCCGTGGCCGTGCCTCGCGTACGGTTTGATATAACGATTCACTCTACTGCGTTGATTTTCTAAGCAGGAGTGGGTGTGCTCACCATCCGGTTTACCTAATGAAATATCGCCTCAGAAGAGCTGCTGCAAACCATGCACAATTTGTAGCGAAAGCGAACGTCGTTTAAGCTTTCTTTCGGAGCGTAGTGTTTCCTTGTGTATCTGGCGCGGATAACCATAACTATGTTTACTTGGAAAAGGTTGAAATGAAGTCGACAAGAGTTGCGATGCGGGCTTGTTGGTGGTTCATATTAAACGTATTTGATGTAGCGCAATAAACAAGACACGGACACAAGAAGGCACATATGGACACCACACAGCCTTCTTGTGTCCGTGTCTTGTTTTTTGCGCTACATCAAATACGTTGAAATGAAATTCTGTAAACACAGCATGCTATTTATTGCATCAGCAAGAAATATTTAAACCGCAGCTGTGGTGTCAAGCCACGTTTGGGAAGGGATAGTTCCCGTGCGTATAAACTATCTCGGTCGTCTGTAACTGCAGCAACGCCAACAATGCCCTTGGAGGCACACACTCAAAACTTCATGAAGTTTCGCACGTCCTGCCATCCTCTGCCTGCCCGATGACTTGTGCACGCAATACGCCGTTCTGGGATGTTTGGCCTGTGCGGCGCAGTTTGAACACGTTGTCGTGAGGTTTTGCATGCCTGCGTGGGTGTTGCCGATGTAGGTGACCAATATCGCCCTTACGCACGGAAACTATTTCTAATTGCTAGAAGACCGCGCTGGTGCGTTGTGAATGTGGAAGTAGACGAACGCATTCACGTCACTACTACTACCGAAATTACCGCTCGCTGTTGGAGAGGGTGTCGCCCATTTCAAGCGATGTATACTCTGAACACACTCCACAGCGTGACCTCGATGCGATGAAAAATTTCGGCACTTCGTCATATGTATTGCCATACAGTTTTTTTTAACTGCGAACGGCTCATTCCAAAATAAGCACGCGCGGCATGCAGGCTGTTGAAGAAACGGGCTGCGCTTGCGAACAGCCGCGATCATTTTTAAAACCGAAGTGGTAACCCCCTTTCGGGGAAATGCTCTTACATGAAAAACAGGTATGCAGGAAAAGGCACAGCAACCCGGCATCGCGACAAAACTAGCCAGACGTACACGTGCACTCCGCACGTCGTGCACTTGCGACCGGCGAACACACAGCGCAGTGGCACTTTGGCGCATCCAACATGGCGCCGAGCGGTGAGAAAACAAAATACCAAGAAGAAAAGTGAGCGCGCTACCACGTGACCGCAGCCGCCCTATCTGAGGCGAGGAGAGGAGGAAGCGGCGTTGTTCAAGAGATGGCGGTACTTTTCCGTAGGTAGAGGGGCTTTAATTCATCTGGGTGCCTAAGATATCCTCCGCTGCCCTGATTTCTCGAAGGCTGGAAGGCCCCCATCAGCTGGACGTTTTGCAGCGTAAGTTATTATGAGATCACAACGGCCGTTTTTGCCGCCGTGTTTGTCCGCCGCCGCCGCCGCCGCCGCCGCCGGTGTCCGTAAAGGCCGGTCCCCACTAGCGGCAAAAACGCGCGCGGCACGCCGCACGCGGCGCGCGTTGCTGCCGCGAGCGGCGAGATTCGTGAAAAGCGGCAGCAACGCGCGGCAGACGCTCGAATGGGTCGAGACTCATTTTTTTGCGGCCGCCGCGGCCGCCGCGAAAAAAGCACCAATCAGAAGCGAGCCGCGGAGGCGTGCCGACGGTGGTGCCGACGCGTGGCGCCATCTGTCCGTCAAGCATAGAACCATAATGCACAGCCTCTGAGATTCGAAAGTGACATGGCCGTCGTAAAATCTCAGAGGCTATGCCCAGACCTATATGCAGTTTTCGTTAAGCCTACCCGTACCGAGACGCCGAGCAAGAAGTATCCTCGCAGTAGCAGTTTTTGATAGCGTGACCAGCCGTAGCGCTATAAAGACGTACTACATGGTCGAGGAAAGACGAAATCGTCTGATTAGAGCTCACGTTTTCGCGAGACCTTTCGAATGGAACAACACAAGTCGGGGCGTCAGGTCGTTCTTGGCTGCATCGTCGCCGCTTGCCGCAAAACGCGAGTGGGGACTTGTTGACGTGCGCTTGCCGCGGAAGCGCTCGCCGCGCGCGACACGCCGCGCGCGTTTTTGCCGCTAGTGGGGACCGGCCTTAACCCGCCGCGGCGACGGCACGTCATCATTTTTTTTTTTACGAATCGATCTCTCGTGGAGCAGTTTTGTCGTATCGTGCCATGCGTCAGGCGACAGGGATCGTGCACAGCCGCGACAGCAACCTGACTTGGCTCTTCGATATACCTGATGGCGCCTCCTCGCAAGGTGCGGACCACTGCTGAAGAAGTGAATCGCAGAGCTACGCGCGCGGCTGCAGCAAGGTAACGTCGGGCACAACAGACCGCTGTGCAGAGAGAAGCCCAAACCGCAGAGTTATGGCGCAGGGGATACCTAGCACCTGTACTTGCCCAAGTTTTCCCAAGCGCTTACAATGGCCTCTAAGAAGTGTCGCTCCTGCAGCTTACGCTGTCGCTGTCCTGCGATACCGCGCGGCCTGGCTCGTTTTTTTTTTCGTTTTTTTTTTGGGGCGGGGGGGGGGGGGGTGAGGGGAGACACAGCCCGCAGACTTGTACGTGCATGTTGCTAAGAGAAACGTAGCTGATCAAAATTACTACTCCGTTATAAAAAGTAAGAGATAATTAAAATTGCAGCCTAAAAATATAATAGACTAATTACCCTGCAGTAATCTATTAGTTCCTTATACTTTACTAGCCCCGCCACGGTGGTAGTGGCTATAAACTCGGCTGCTGATCCGGAGGTCGCGGGATCAAAGCCCGGCCGCGGCGGCTGCATTACTATGGAGGCGAAATGTTGAGGCCCGTGTACTGAGCGATGTGGGCGCACGTTAAGAAAACCCAGGTGGACAAAATTTCCGGCGCCGGAAATTTCCGGTTTAGGTCCCTTCGGCGCACTATAAAGCAGAGCCAAGGCAGAGCCAAAGGTGGTCGAACAAACCAAATATATTCTTATTCAACAGGCAGTTACGCAAAAACGTGCACAAGCGCGACTCTTGAAAATACAAACACAGATCGGCTACAATATTACACGAAACCAACACTAAAAGTACAAGATCATGCACTACGACAGAGAATAAAACAAAAAAAAGAGTCCTATTCACCAGAGTCCCACGAAGTGCCTTGTCAACATGAAGCTTGCAAGCCGGGCTCGTTGGTTGGCTCGTGCAGCAGCGTCGTTTAGTTCCTCTTTGTTCTTATCACTGAGTCACACACGACTGACTACTGCTGACGGCCCGTGGTCAACTCTTTACATTGCCTTCGGCAGTTGTTCTCGAAGACTCGGTGCGGGCCACGTGATCTAAGCGCGCTCAAGGCTGAGGGAACATTCTTGATGCAACCGGAACCTTCGCCACTTGGGCGACACCTCTTTCTCGCTCACCTGTTGGGGCGAGCGTCGGCGCGAACTCTCCGCCTCCCAGCTCTCCGTCTGACTCGCGCGATCACCAGCTGTGCTTCTATAACTCAACGTCGCATTCTACGGCTTCCTGGCACATTCTAGAAACTCGCCATGTAGACTTCGGCAAGCTGCAGCATGATCTTTGGCGTTTTGAATTGCTTCCGCGCGCGCCGTTTTTATTTCTTTGTTGTTGTTCGGCGCTCCGTCTCTAACTTGAAGCCGGGTTCTTCGACGAAGTGGGCACTATTTTGAGACAGAAATCCTGCTCCACATTTGATAAACAGAAAAATTTCTCGCATATGCCGTTGAGGACGTCATCGTAAACACCAACACGTGTATTTTGTCAATGAGACTCGCGAACCCTTTCTAACGTCTTGCCTCAATATGTATGTTGCAATTTTAGGACTTGTTTTGCAACTTAGTGTATTGCCGAATGTATACAGTAGGCTTTTTTCGCCTTGAACTGTCACAGCGAGGTTACGCCAGCCATTAATTTTTTTTTTTCGTAGAAGGCGATCATCACGTCTTCGGAAGCCACACTGCAGAGTCTGGCAGGAACAGCCATAGTGGCACAAATGTCTATCTATGGTTTCCACACATAGACAGTTTATGCATATGGGTAAATCAGTCGTTCCATTGCAGCAGCTGTATGAGTTAGTGAAGGAAACGCCGACCAACAGCCGGCATAGTATTGCCGCGTCATGTCGAGAAATGGTTGTTGACAGTTGAAGTTGTAGGCCTCTGATTACTGTAAGTTTAATGCAAGCTAATAAAACTGAAGTAAACTATACAAGACTTAGAATGATTCTTATAGGTGCGGTTATCGCTCTCTTATATTTGTTTCAGTAACTTATACGAAAGGTACAGTATATTATTGTGTTGCTTCTTCACCGTGAACTACGAAGGATAGAGACGTCACACTAATATTCAAAATAACTGCGTCCTTGCGCAACGGTTCCCTGTGAGACTTCGGTTCCTTGTCTGAGCGTGCGCTAGATCTCGTAGAATTATGTAAAAACAAACCCAAGCTGCTCTTATAGCCGTCGTCATTGTTGTTATTGCTTCGTATAGTCCGTAGCTGCACTCTCATGAACATACCTATAATGCCTGCACCAATTAACCTTCGGCCCTGTTCCCAGCCGCTGCAAAGTGGCTTATCACGGCGGTGGTCAGACCTGAGACGCACAAAAGTTTCTCAAGTATCGCTGCATCATCCGCCGCAGGACTAGTTGTGGTGTTCAGCTGCTGATACAAAGGACACAGGTCCATGCAATCCCGATGGACGCGAAAATACTAGAGGCTCGTGTACTGTGCGTTGTCAGCGCAAGTTAAAGAACCCCAGGTAACCGACAATTTCCGGAGCCCGCCACCATAGGTCGGCGCACTCACTCATGAGTCCACTCACTCACACTCGCTCGCACTCACTTCATAAACGTGAGTGCGAGTGCGAGTGAGTACCTGTGAGCGTGAGAGGAAGTGAGTGCGAGTACGAGTGAGCGCCATTGAGTGTGAGTGGAGGTAAGTGTGAGTGTGAGTGCAGGTGAGTGCGAGTGCGAGTGAGCGCCAGTGAGGGTGAGTGGAGCTGAGTGTGAGTCCGAGTGAGTGGCAGTGAGTGTGAGTGCGAGTGAGTGCCAGTGAGTGTGAGTGGAAGCGAGTGCGAGTGCCATTGAGTGTAAATGGAAGTGAGTGCGAGTGAGTGCCAGTGAGCGTGAGTGGAGGTGAGTGTGAATGAGTGTCTGTGAGTGTGAGTGGAAGTAAGTGTGAGTGGAGGTGAGTGCGAGTGCGAGTGAGCGCCAGTGAGGGTGAGTGGAGGTGAGTGTGAGTGCGAATGAGTGGCAGTGAGTGCGAGTGAGTGCCAGTGAGTGTGAGTGGAAGTGACTGCGAGTGCGAGTGCCATTGAGTGTGAATGGAAGTGAGTACGAGTGCGAGTGAGCGCCAGTGAGTGTGAGTGGAGGTGAGTGTGAATGCGAGTGAGTGGCAGTGAGTGTGAGTGGAGCTGAGTGCGAGTGCGAGTGAGTTACTGTGAGTGTGAGTGAAGCTGAGTGCGAGTGCGAGTGAGTAGCAGTGAATGTGAGTGCGAGTGAGCGCCAGTGAGTGGAGGTAAGTGTGAGTGTGAGTGGAGGTGAGTGCGAGTGAGCGCCAGTGAGGGTAAGTGGAGGTGAGTGTGAGTGCGAGTGAGTGGCAGTGAGTGTGAGTGGAGGTGAGTGTGAATGCGAGTGAGTGGCAGTGAGTGTGAGTGAAGCTGAGTGCGAGTGCGAGTGAGCTACTGTGAGTGTGAGTGAGGCTGAGTGCGAGTGCGAGTGAGTGGAAGTGAGTGCGAGTGAGTGCCAGTGAGTGTGAGTGGAAGTGACTGCGAGTGCGAGTGCCATTGAGTGTGAATGGAAGTGAGTGCGAGTGAGCGCCAGTGAGTGTGAGTGGAGGGGAGTGCGAGTGTGAGTGAGCGCCAGTGAGGGTGAGTGGAGGTGAGTGTGAGTGCGAGTGAGTGGCAGTGAGTGTGAGTGGAGGTGAGTGCCTGTGAGTGTGAGTGGAGCTGAGTGCGAGTGCGAGTTAGAGCGAGTGAGTGTGAGGGGAGGTGAGTGTGAATGCGAGTGAGTGGCAGTGAGTGTGAGTGGAGGTGAGTGCGAGTGAGTGCCATTGAGTGTGAATGGAAGTAAGTGCGAGTGAGTGCCAGTGAGTGTGAGTAGAGCTGAGTGCGAGTGCGAGTGAGCGGCAGTGAGTGTGAGCGGAGGTGAGTGTGAGTGCGAGTGAGCGCCAGTGAGTGTGAGCGGAGGTAAGTGTGAGTGTGAGGAGATGAGTGCGAGTGGGAGTGAGCGCCAGTGAGGGTGAGTGGAGGTGAGTGTGAGTGCGAGTAAGTGGAAGTGAGCGTGAGTGGAGCTTAGTGCGAGTGAGCGCCAGTGAGTGTGAGTGGAGCTGTGTGTACGGAGCGCCAGTTAGTGTGAGTGGAGATGAGTGTGAGTGGAGGTGAGCGCGAGTGCGAGTGAGTGCCAATGAGTGTTAGTGGAGGTGAGTGGGAGTGCGAGTGAGTGCCAGTGAGTGTGAGTGGAGCTGAGTGCGAGTGAGCGCCACTGAGTGTGTGTGGAGCTGACTGCGAGTGAGCACCAATGAGTGTGAGCGGAGGTGAGTGTGAGTGCGAGTGAGTGCCAGTGAGTGTGAATAGAGGTGAGTGCGAGTGTGAGTGAGCGCCAGTGAGTGTGAGTGTGAGTGGAGGTGAGTGCGAGTGCGAGTGAGTGCCAGTGAGCGTGAGTGGAGGTGAGTGTGAGTGCGTGTGAGGGCCCATGAGTGTTAGTGCAGGGGAGCGCGAGTGCGAGTGAGTGCCAGTGAGTGTGAGTGGAGCTGAGTGCGAGTAAGCGCCAGTGAGTGTGAGTGGAGCGGTGTGCTACTGAGCACCAGTTAGTGTGAGTGGAGATGAGTGTGAGTGGAGGTGAGCGTGAGTGCGAATGAGTGGGAGTGAGTGCGAGTGCGAGTGAGCGCCAGTGAGTGTGAGTGGAGGTGAGTGCGAATGCTAGTGAGCGACCTGTGTATGTTAGTGGAGGTGAGTTCGAGTGCGAGTGAGCGCCTGTGAGCGTGAGTGGAGGTGAGTGTGAGTGCGAGTGAGTGCCAGTGAGCGCGAATGGAGGTGTGTACGAGTGCGAGTGTGTGCCTGTGTGTGTTAGTGGAGGTGAGTTCGAGTGCGAGTGAGTGCCAGTGATTGTGAGTGGAACTGAGTGCGAGTGCGAGTGAGTGTCACTGAGTGTGAGTGGAAGTGAGTGCGAATGCAAGTAAGTGCCAGTGAGTGTGAGTGTAGCTGAGTGGGAGTGCGAGTGAGCGCCAGTGAGTGTGAGTGGAGGTGAGTGCGAGTGCGAGTGAGCGCCAGTGAGTGTGTGGAGGTTGTAGGAAACGGAGTGACATACTGAGTCACGCTACATAGCAACATATTTTCGTATAATTACCAGCGTTCGCACTGGTTAAAACATGGCGATCGGCAGAACGGCACTTATCGCGCGAGCGTCAACTTCGTCGTCATCATCTTTTCTTCCTTGAGCCGACGCCGAAAGAAGTAGACGCTACAGGGCCCTCCCCCTTGTGAGGGAGCCGTGAGGCTGCTGAGCGGTGCCATTGGGAATGAATGATGGTCGTATTTGTACGAAAACGCACCCTAGGATGGCGATGCACTCGTTCGACGGTGTTTGTTGTAGTGTGTGCATCTTCCGACTGACTGTCCAAATGAGCTGGTTTAAGACGGTCAATGGACACAGTGTCTTCCTGCCCGTTGATCAGCACGGTAAAGTACTTGGGTGCACGGCTTAGTACTTTGAATGGACCGTCGTATGGTGGTTGTAGTGGAGCATGGACTGCGTCGCGGCGTATGAAGACGAGTGTGCAGTCACTGAGGTGCGGACTGACAAACATGTTCTGACGAGCGGAGCGAACAGGTGGCGGAACAATGGCGTCCATCGTTGCTCGAAGCCGACTTGCGTAGTTGGCGAGGTCTAATTGCACAGGCGATGACCTCGTTCCGAAGAGCTCACCGGGAACGCGGAGTGTTGTGCCGAAAACAAGTTCTGCCGTAGAGCACTGCATGTCGCTCTTCAGTGCAGTCCGGAGACCGAGAAGGACAAGAGGAAGTCGTTCCGTCCACGGCACGCTCTTGTCGGAACACATTAGGGAGGCCTTGATCTGTCGATGAAGACGTTCTACCACTCCGTTAGACTCCGGATGGTAGGCAGTTGTCTTAATGTGTGTGATACCAAGTGTTCTCGAGATGCTGCGGAAAAGTGTCGACTCAAACTGACGACCACGGTCTGTTGTTATAGTAGATGGCACGCCATATCGGCTGATCCAAAGCTCGACAATAGCTTGGGCGACTGTTTCAGCCGTAATGTTCGTTATCGGAACAGCTTCTGGCCAACGAGTAAAACGGTCGATGCACGTCAATAATTCAATATGTACCAATGCCCTTGCACAGGAGGCAAAGGGCCAACGATATCTATGTGGATGTGACTGAAGCGCGCATCAGGAGGTGCGAAACTTTCTATTGGGCCAACTGTGTGTCGAGAAACATTGGCCTGCTGGCATTTCAGGCAAGCGCGTGTCCAGTTCCGAACATCAGCTTTTATACGGGGCCACACACATTTAGACGTTACTAGACGCTGCGTCGCTCACGTTCCCGGGTGTGATAGAGTGTGTAGGGCGTCAAAAACGGCGCGGCGAAAAGCTGGTGGCACGTATGGACGACAGCGGTTATTCGAAGTATCACACACAACAGACACATCACTGCCAGGCATGAAGACGTCTTCTAGAACGAGTGAAGTAGCACTGTCTCGGAGCTTGCGGAGCTCGTCGTCATCGCGTTGGGCAGCGGCCAAGCATGTGAAATCCACGTGGGGCCTGGCGACGGAGGTTGAGTCGACGTGCAGACGAGACAGTGCATCCGCCACGGTGTTGTCCTTGCCGTTGACATGACGAATATCGCTGGTAAATTCAGATATGTACGTCTGGTGTCGAAGCTCACGGGGAGTATACGAGGTGCTGTTTGAATTCAGGGCGTACGTTAGGGGTTTGTGATCGGTCAGTATGAAGAAATGACGACCTTCGAGGTAGTGGCGGAAGTGTTTGATGGAAAGGCATATAGCCAGCAACTCGCGCCCAAAAGTGCTGTAGCGCCTCTCTTGTGGTGTCATCTTCTTAGAGAAAAAGCAGAGAGGCTGCCACGTGCCTGCGACAAATTGTTGGAGGACAGCACCAACAGCCACATCCGAAGCGTCGACCATAATGGAGGTGAGACTGTCGGGTACAGGATGAGCTAGGAGCGTTGCCTTGGCGAGTGCCGCTTTTATGTCTTCGAAAGCTTTGGTGGCGGCTTCTGTCCAAGGCAACGGAGCGCTTCGTCTCAAGTGACCACCCAACAAGTCGTGAAGGGGCTGCAAGATGGTGGCGCAGCGTGGCACGAACCTTCGGTAATAATTTACGAGTCCTAAAAATTCACGAAGTTTCCTCACTGTTGTCGGTCGTGGAAACTCGGCAATGGCAGTGACACGACTGGGAGGCGGTCGGATACCGTGACTGTCAACGCGATGGCCAAGGAAATCTAACTCTGAGACGCCGAATTCGCTCTTCGTGGCGTTCGCAACGAGACCGTAATGCCGTAGTCTCGTGAAAACTTGACGTAGATGACTCTCATGCTCGGATGTGCTTCGGCTGAAGACAAGAATATCATCTAAATAGACGAAGCAACTGGTGAGGCCGCGAAGTACTTCGTCAACAAACCGCTGAAATGTCTGAGCCGCGTTGCGTAGTCCGAACGGTATACGAAGATATTCGAACATGCCAAAAGGAGTGATGATAGCAGTCTTCGCTATGTCGGATGGCTCGACAGGGATCTGGTGATACGCTTTTACCAAGTCAATTTTACTGAAAATTTTACAGCCGTGAAGTGCAGCAGTGAAGTCCTGTATATGCGGAATGGGGAATCGGTCGGGAATGGTTACTTCGTTTAAAGCACGATAATCACCACAAGGTATCAAATCACCACTCTTTTTGGGCACCATGTGGAGCGCTGAGGACCACGGGCTGGACGATGGCCGCACAAAACCAAGTTCAAGCATATGCTCAAATTCTTGGCGAGCAACCTTGAGGCGATCTGGCGCTAGGCGACGAGGTCGTGCGAAGACTGGTGGGCCTTTCGTGACTATGTGTGTCACTTTATGTAGCACAGGTGTGGTAGAGGAGTGCGGCCGAAAAAGGTCCGGGAATTCCGCAAGAACTGCTGACCAGGGAGTTGGAACACCGGAGTGCGCGTGGAGAAGCTGTAGCGGTGGAACATTCGATTAAAGTGCCCTGGACGCTCAAGTGGGTTTCTGTGTCAATGAGACGATGTTCCCTGACATCAACGAGTAGCTTGAAAACGAGAGCTTTGAGTTGCCACAAAAAGTCTGCGCCAGTGATGGGAACTCGGACGTCAGCTACAAGAAAACACCAGCGAAATTTGCGCTTCAGTCCGATGTCCAAGGTGACCGATCGTTGACCATAAGTTTTAATGGTGGAGCCATTGACGGCGGTGAGTGAAGGCGTGGAATGGTCAAGTCGGCGACGGTCTGTCAACGTAGGCGGAATGACGCAAATTTCGGCGCCGGTGTCCGCGAGGTAGCGAACCTTGGTCAAGCGATCGGCTACGTGGAAAAGACGGCTGGTCCTTGGGCCAAGAGCGCTGGCCGTCCTCAGTGCATGGCCCGGAAGTTTCCCGCTAAACTGCAAGGCGGGCGACACTGTCGAGCGCAGGTACCATAACGAGCGTGGTACCAACAGATTGAAGGCAAGGGAGGAGGTGAAGGAGAAGCTCGATGACTGCACCCGTTAAATCGTGGTTCGGGTAATGAACTAGGGGCCTGTCGACGATATTCAGCCAGCTCAGTCGTAAGCTTGTCGACCTTTCGCGCGAGGTTTACATTCGATTCAATGATGCGTTCAAAGCGGTCATCGAGAGATCGTGTGGCAGCGGCAACAGCATGACCACGGTCGACTGCAGCAATGCCGGGAACGCCAACTTCCATAATTTTGTCTGCCTCCTCGGATAAAGCTTCAAGCGAGTCAGTGGACGATACACTTAGAATCAAGCGTACCTGGTGAGGCAGCCGCTGAAGAAACAGCTCTCTGAAAATGGCAGTGTCCGCAGACGCTGAGTCGTTGCCAAGAAGGCTCACCATTCGACGAAGCAACTGAGTTGGTTTTTCGTCGCTAACTTCGTCGTTGGTGAGCAGAAGTTTCATCCGACGTTGGTCAGATTCCGTTGTGCGGCGAAGAAGCGCTGTCTTCAAGGCGTCATACGGATTTTCGGCAGGCGGCGTGAGAAGGATGTCACGAACGACGGAGACGTCCGAACTTGTTAGAGCGCCGATAGCGCAGTCGAACTTTGATTGCTGGGAAGTGATACGATTCCGCCGGAAAAGACACTCGATGGTGGCGAACCAAAGAGCAGGATCTGCGGCCAGAATTCCGGAAGCTTGACGTCTGCAATATCACAAGCGGCGGAGGAAGCTGTGGCGTCTTGTGGATGTGACATAACTTGCCTCGATGAATGAAGAGCGTTACAGGAGAATCGAAGTGCGTGTTGCTTATCTGTGGAAGGTTGCAGTTCGAAAGTGTCCGGGTCACCGCTTGTAGGAAACGGAGTGACGTACTCAGTCACGCTACATAGCAATATATTTTCGTGTATATACAACGTCCGCACTGGTTAAAACATGGCGATCGGCAGAACGGCACTTCTCGCGCGAGCGTCCACTTCGTCGTCATCATCTTCTCTTCCTTGAGCCGACGCCGAAAGAAGTTGACGCTACAAGGTGAGTGTGAGTGCGGTTGAGTGCCAGTGAGCGTGAGTGGAGGTGAGTGCGAGTTTGAGTGAGTGCCATTTAGTGTGAGTGGAAGTGAGTGCGAATGCGAGTAAGTGCCACTGAGTGTGAGTGGAGCTGAGTGGGAGTGCGAGTGAGCGCCAGTGAGTGTGAGTGGAGGTGAGTGTGAGTGCGAGTGAGCGCTAGTGAGTGTGAGTAGAGGTGAGTGTGAGTGCGAGTGAGTGCCAGTGAGCGTGAGTGGAGGTGAGTGCGAGTGCGAGTGCGAGTGTGTGCCTGTGTGTGTTAGTGGAGGTGAGTTCGAGTGCGAGTGAGTGCCAGTGATTGTGAGTGGAACTGAGTGCGAGTGCGAGTGAGTGCCATTGAGTGTGAGTGGAGGTGAGTGCGAGTGCGAGTGTGTGCCAGTGAGCGTGAGTGGAGGTGAATGTGAATTTAGGTGAGTGTGAGTGCGAGCGAGTGGAGGTGAGTGCGGGTGAGCGTGAGTGGAGGTTAGTGAGTGTGAGTGCGTATCAGTGAGTGGGAGTGAGTGTGAGGGGAGGTGATTGAGTGTGAGTGGAGGCGAGTGCGAGTGTGTGAGCCTAGGTGAGTCGCGTAGTAAACTGCAGCACTTACATGCAGTGACAGCTTCGCTCACCACTACAACCTTGTCAATCACTGTAGCCGATGTTTTACAGGCGTATCGCCTATGTCTTCACTAGACAGTTTGTTAGCCTCGACTGGTACTTTATTATGCAAAGAGTGTAGAAAGAGGGCGCGAGGGAAACGAGAGAAAGAGTAGAGACGGCCGTAGCTCCGTGATAATGTTACCTTATATCGCTCAGAGATAGCATGCAGCGACGAACATCACCGTGCCTAAAAGAAGCTTGTATTAAATGCGGACATAAGAAACGAAAGCAATGTCAGGTAAACTGTCCATTAACAACGTGCCCATAATTGCGTAAAATGAGAGTGTTCGAAGTGCTTTCGCAGACTGCCGACGTCTGTGAGAGAGGCTTGTCCTTACACCGCAGGTTTCTTTCCCATTGTTTCAAGAGATTCTCGTCCTTTGGGGCTCGAAAGGGCGAGTGCGTGCGTCCTTCATTCTCCCTATGGCCAGGGTAGCCGGTCTTTCAGACTGGCGCGTAGTAGTGCGACAAACCGTTGCAGATTACATGCGGTTCGAGGAGGCATAAACTGAAAAGCTATACCAGAACAGCGAGATTAAATAAATTGAGTTCGTGAGAGAGGGAAAGGAGAGTGCAATTGTAGGTAATGATGCAATGGCCTAACAATGCTGCAGAGGCGCGTAACCACGGAATGAATGAAAAGAAGAAAGTAAAGCAACATCCGGAGCGGTGATGCAATGTGGGAACGACATCACGCTGCGTGATAGGTCAATATGAGAAGCGAGAAACGAGAGGAGACTGGAGGTGGTGTATTGCACATACGACATTACTAAGATTACGCTGTATCATTAAAGACGTGTGGGGGTTTACATTGCGTGTGATAGGTCAATGAGAAGAGATGAAGGAGCGGCCGGGGTCTGCGGGTGATATGATGCGAGGACATCCAGATATCGTGCCAGAAGCATCTGCGTCATCTGCGTTTGCCCGCAACCTTCTCCTTTCCGAAAATTTTCCATCGATACATGAATTTCGTTTTTACTGAATGTGAGCGGAGGTGAGTGAATGTGAGCGGAGGTGAGTGCGAGTGTGAGTGAGTGCCAGTTGATGTGACTGGACGTGAGTGCGAATGCGAGCGAGTGCTAGTGAGTGTGAGTGGAGGTGAGTACGAGTGAGTGCCACTGAGTGAGTGAAGGTGAGTGTGAGTGGGAGTAAGTGCCAGTGAATGTGAGCGGAGGTGAGTGCGAGTGTGAGTGAGTGCCAGTTGATGTGACTGGACGTGAGTGCGAATGCGAGTGAGTGCTAGTGAGTGTGAGTGGAGGCGTGTACGAGTGAGTGCCACTGAGTGAGTGAAGGTGAGGGCGAGTGTGGCGGAGTGCCAGTGAGTGTGAGTGGGAGTAAGTGCCAGTGAATGTGAGCGGAGGTGAGTGCGAGTGTGAGTGAGTGCCAGTTGATGTGACTGGAGGTGAGTGCGAATGCGAGTGAGTGCTAGTGAGTGTGAGTGGAGGTGAGTACGAGTGAGTTCCACTGAGTGAGTGAAGGTGAGGGAGAGTGTGGGGGTGTGCCAGTGAATGTGAGCGCAGGTGAGTGTGAGTGCGAGTGAGTGCCAGTGGGTGTGAGTGGACGTGAGTGCGAATGCGAGTGAGCGCTAGTGAGTGTGAGTGAAGGTGAGTACGAGTGAGTGCCACTGAGTGAGTGAATGTTAGTGCGAGTGTGAGGGAGTGCCAGTGAGTGTGAGTGGACGCGAGCGCGAATGCGAGCGAGTGCTAGTGAGTGTGAGTGGAGGTGAGTATGAGTGAGTACCAGTGAGTGAGTGAAGTTGAGTGTGAGTGTGAGTGAGTGCCAGTGAGTGTGAGTGGAAGTGAGCAAGGGTGCGAGTGAGTGCCAGTGAGTGACTGGACGTGCATGCGAATCCGAGTGAGTGTGAGTGGAGGTGGGTGCGGTTGAGTGCCACTGAGTGTAAGTGTGAGTGCGAGTGCGAGTGAGTGCCAGTGAATGTGAGTGGAGGTGAGTGCGAGTGAGAGTGAGTGCCAGTGGGTTTGACTGGACGTGAATGCGATGCGAGTGAGTGCTAGTGAGTGTGAGTGGAGGTGAGTACGAGTGAGTTCCAGTGAGTAAGTGAAGGTGCGTGCGAGTGTGAGTACCAGTGAGTGTGACTGCAAGTGAGTAAGAGTGCGAGTGAATGCTAGTGAGTGACTGGACGTGCATGCGAATGCGAGAGAGTGTCAGTGGAGGTGGGTGCGGTTGAGTGCCACTGAGTGTAAGTGAGTGCGAGTGAGTGCCAGTGAATGTGAGTGGAGGTGAGTGCGAGTGTGAGTGAGTGCCAGTGGGTGTGAGTGTGAGTAAGTGCCAGTGAATGTCAGCGGTGGTGAGTTCGAGTGTGAGTGAGTGCCAGCGGGTGTGACTGGAGGTGAGTGCGAATGCGAGTGAGTGCTAGCGAGGTTAGTGGCGGTGAGTACGAGTGAGTTCCACTTGGTGAGTGAAGATGAGTGGGAGTGTGAGGGAAAGCCAGTGAGTGTGAGTAAGTGCCAGTGGGTGTGACTGGACGTGAGTGCGAATGCGAGTGAGCGCAAGTGAGTGTGACTGGAGGTGAGTACGAGTGAGTGCCACTGAGTGAGTGAAGGTGAGTGCGAGTGTGAGGGAGTGCCAGTGAGTGTGACTGGACGCGTGTGCGAATGCGAGCGAGTGCTAGTGAGTGTGAGTGGAGGTGAGTACGAGTGAGTACGAGTGAGTGAGTGAAGTTGAGTGTGAGTGTGAGTGAGTGTCAGTGAGTGTGATTGGAAGTGAGGAAGAGTGCGAGTGAGTGCCACTGGACGTGCATGCGAATGCGAGTGAGCGTGAGTGGAGGTGGGTGTGGTTGAGTGCCACTGCGTGTAAGTGAGTGCGAGTGCGAGTGAGTGCCAGTGAATGTGAGTGAAGGTGAGTGCGAGTGTGAGTGAGTGCCAGTGGGTGTGACTGGACGTGAATGCGATGCGAGTGAGTGCTAGTGAGTGTGAGTGGAGGTGAGTACGAGTGAGTTAGAGTGAGTAAGTGAAGATGCGTGCGAGTGTGAGTGTGAGTGCAAGTGAGTGTGAGTGTACCAGTGAGTGTGAGTGCAAATGAGCCCGATTGCGAGTGAGTGCCAGTGAGTGTGACTGGACGTGCATGCGAATGCGAGTGAGTACGAGTGGAGGTGGGTGCGAGTGATTGCCAGTGAGTGTGAGTGTCAGTGAGTATGAGTGGAAGTGACTGTGAGTGGGAGTGAGTGCGAGTGCGAGTGCCAGTGAGCGTGAGTGGAAGTGAGTGCGAGCGCGAGTGAGTGCCATTGAGTATGAGTGGAAGGGAGTGCGAATGCGAGTGAATGGAAGTGAGTGGGAGTGGAAGTGAGTGCGAGTGAGTGCCAGCGAGTGTGAGTGGAGGTGAGTGCGAATGAGTGCGGGTCCTGGAAAAATTAGGGTGAGTGAGTGTGAGTGAGTGTTCTCCCACACTGCCGACCTATGCCCGCCACTACGGTGTGTCTCATCATCATATCGTTGTTTTCGCAGGTATAAAACCAGGAATTATTATAAAGATTCACTTGATCCGGCGTTTTCGCTGGTGTGGGAGCTACCTACCGCCGTGCAACAAAAAAAAAGTGCACCGATGAGCTACGCCGTGGGATGGTTGCGCAACAACTAACAAGAAATGTGCGATAGGCTTTTATCGGTTTCCTGCTTATGTTTGTCTTAAGGAATCACACGAACCTGTAATTGCGGCTCATTGGTTATGCGCCAAACATATTCGTCACGGCTAAGCTCATGTGTAATTATTTAGCGGTTAGTTCGACTTGTTTCATTTGAGAGAAATATCTTTGTAAGTTAAGTGTAATGCTCGTCACCAAGTTTCTTGGCATAAACAAAGTGTGGACACAGAGCGATGACGCGCTTACCGCAAAGCGCGCACTAATTAGCGTAGCACGCTGTCATATGTACATAGTTAATCGCGGTCGCAGTGTATTATTGTATTATTGTGCGAAAGCTGTAGTGGTTGTAGTGCTGTAGTGTAGCGAATGCTGCAGTGGTTGTTATGGGTTTTACATTTTTTTGATTGTCAGACTGCTCGAACGAACTGCACACTTGAAATTTACCACGTCGTTTCAGAACTTTACACCTTCACGATCGCAAATGAAGATTAAGCGTATGGGCACAGCCGCGAGCCGCGGTACGGGCGCCAGCAAGGTTATTCGAGAGCCTTGTCCTTGGCACGTAATTGCTTTTGTGTGTGTGTGTGTGTGTGTGTGTGTGTGTGTGTGTGTGTGTGTGTGTGTGTGTGTGTGTGTGTGTGTGTGTGTGTTAGCACAGCCGTATTTACATAGGTGATAGCATCACCAATATCGCTAATTTCTTATGCTCGAGTAACTATAATCCGATAAGTTTGTTTGCGCGCAAGGATTTCGCGTAGAGATTAGAGGCGTTAGTTCGTAACAGCATATTTCTAGCTGAGACATTTTCAAGCCGTATTTAAACACGTCTCGCTGGGGTTCCAGGTTCATCCTTGCGCTGATTCATTTCTGGGGTTTTACGTCACAAAACCAGCTGTGGTTATGAGAGACGCCGTAGTGGAGGGCTCCGGAAATCATCATTGCGCTAGTTGCCGAATTAAAGCATACGGATGAAGCGATGCCGACATGATAGCTCGCTATCATCCAGATCAGTGGTGGCAAGATGCTTGCCGTTTCAATCAGTTCATCACATCGTACGATAGCTGGTCGTCGATGTATTCTTTACTACATTCGTTGAATACTAGCGTCCTACAGAGCTACTGCAACTTCAAATCACACGGCTGCCCCTTGCAAACATTTGTAAAGACGCAGTCGGCGCTCCGACGCCACGTGGTTGGAGGCAGCTTTCGCGCACGCTGTGCCGGCGGCGGTGGCGCGACCATGCAGGGCCGCGGCGAGCGGTGGGCGGAGCCTCTGCGCCGCGACGTCGCTACAAGCCCTCGTGATATCGCCGGTGTCTACCACTGTTTACCTACATGGTATAGGTCTATAGGTGCTGGAGATGGTGAGATGGGACCAGAGGATGCTGATCTGGAATTAGGCTAGAGTTGAGGAGGGACCGGAATAAGCCGGTATGAAAGAAGCCTGTCAACGAGTTAGCAGTGAGATGGAAAGTGGAGGAATTTAGGGTCGCGCTGCAGAACCGATATTCGGCTCTAACCAAGCAGGCCTACCTTGGTGTTAAGGAAATGAGCGATAATTGTCACGGAGCATGCAACAGGTGTAGGACATGAGGTGGTTAGACAAAATACTTGTAAGAATTTCAAGGAGACGAAAGATTTGATTCGGAAACGGCAAAGCATGAAAGCCTCTAACCTGACAGACACAATAAAGTATAAAATGGAGGCAATTGAGTATGCTGTAAAGAACGGAAGCAGCCTGGAAGTGGTGGAGAGAAGGCTGGGGATAGGATGTATTCGCTAAGAGACAAGAAAAGCAACGTCACGACAAATATAGATTAATATAGTTATTCTATAGCCGAGGAGTTCTACGGAGACATGTATAGTAGCTGCGGCATCCAGGATAATTCTGCAAGAAGAAGTAGTCCAGATGAAGTAGAAATTACACCAATAATGAAAAAAAAATGCATACAATGCTTTAAAACAAATATAAAAGGGCAAATGACTTGGTATCAGATAAAAGCATAGCTGTCGAAGGATGATGAAGAGACTGTACTATAGACAAAAAAGGCCACCCTGTGAACGCAATGTCTCATGGCCTCAAGCGTACCGAAATCTCGGAAGAATTCGAACATCATCCTAATCCATAAGAAAAGCGACATTGAGGAATTGAACAATTTACAGGCCGATTAACTTATATGCACTGTCAGTTGTGTACAAAGCATTCATCGCGATAATCTCTCATATAATTTGTGCCACCTTAGGTTTCGATCACACAAATGATGAAGCAGGGTTTCGCAAAGGTTATTCAACAATAGACCATATTCACACTATCAGTCAGGTGACAGAGAAATGCGCGGAATATATCGAAACCAAATGGTATCCACCTAACACCTTCTAGTTTCCCCACTATCTCGCTGGCCTAACACGCTCCGCTGCTTCACAGGTCTGACCGCCCCCGCGGTGAAATGTGCCACAGCCGCTGAGGTGTGAGAGCCAAGGTTGAATCGTGGACATCGCGTGTGAGGTGCACAAGTATTGCACCAGGGAGGGCAATTCCTGTGCTGGTGTAGGAGCGAGTCGTAAAGAGGTAGCAGAAAAAAATGGCAGATAGCACGTGCAGTGGGAATCAAGGAAATGCGAAGCACGCATCAGAAACCTAAAATGGATTTGCACTGTTCTCTCGCTATACCGAGTTTGGTGCATATGAAGTTAACGAAACGGCCGCAAGAGCACCATGACTGTGGCATGTAAACCATGCCGCTCACACACGCATGTCATGATTCTAAGGTTATTACCTGTCATTTACGTTCGTCATGCAGTCGTGTTATGCCATAGCAATTTTGGTATACATCCCATTAACGAAACGAGTGGCATGTAGATCATGCCCCTCATGGCATGCAAGTAACGATTTTCATGTTATGACCGCCATTTATGATCGTTATGCAGTCATGTTGCGCCATAGCAATTTTGGTATACATCCCATTAACGAAACGAGTGGCATGTAGATCATGCCCCTCATGGCATGCAAGTAACGATTTTCATGTTATGACCGCCATTTATGATCGTTATGCAGTCATGTTGCGCCATAGCAATTTTGGTATACATCCCATTAACGAAACTCGTAGCATGTAAATCATGCCGCCTATGACATGCATGTCATGCTTTTCATGTTATAACCTGTTATTTATGTTCGTCATGCAGTCATGTTGTGGCATACCAGTTTTCGTATACATCCCATTAACGAAACGGCCAGGAGAGTACCAAGACCATGGCATGTAAATCATGCCGTTCATGACATGCATGTCATGATTTTCATGTTATGACCTGTCATTTATGATAGTCGTGCAGTCGTGTTGTGCCATAGCAATCTTGGTACACATCCATTAAGGAAACGCGTGGCATGTAAATCATGTCGCTCATGACATGCATGTCACGATTTTCATGTTATGACCTGTCGTTTATGTTCGCCATGCAATCATGTTGTGGCATACCAATTTTTGTATACATCCCGTGAACGAAACGACCAGGAGAGCACCAAGACCTTGACATGTAAATCATGCCGCTCATGACATGCATGTCATGATTTTCATGTTTTGACCTATCATTTATGTTCGTCATGCAGTCATGTTGTGGCACATGTAAATCATGCCGCTCATGACATGCATGTCATGATTTTCATGTTTTGACCTATCATTTATGTTCGTCATGCAGTCATGTTGTGGCATGCCAATTTTTGTAAACATCCCATTAGCCAAACGGCCAGGAGAGCACGATATCGTAGGCGGCTAGATAGATAGATAGATAGATAGATAGATAGATAGATAGATAGATAGATAGATAGATAGATAGATAGATAGATAGATAGATAGATAGATAGATACGCTTAAGGTCGCCGAAGTTCGCTAAGAAATGCTTCGCATTTAAAACTGCGACCTTCCCATGTGTCCGACCGGCACCGGGCCTTACTGCGACGCAAGACTTGATAATGAAAAAGCATTTGACTCAGTCGATACCTCAGAGAAGGAATGGTTTAGGAAGCGCAATTCGGCTACGTTCGTTGTTGTGATAATCCCACGCGGGAGCGCGGCAACGGACTAAAGCACCTCGATCTCACGGTGGGCGCCGTGACTGCACCGCCTATAGCGCACCAGGATCAAACTGTCGCGCCAAACGTTAACTACACGCTGTCGGAGACGGCGCCGCGTAGGCTTTGTCGCTGTGGTCAACCACGGGGAGGAATACAAGTATGTTCCTCGCGTCGCCGCTAGCGCCACTGCGCCTGTGTTCGCCACAGTTTATATTTTAGGGGCGAAGCTCCTTAGGGTGTGGGTCGTTCCCTCCTCTGTAGTAGTAGTATGTATGTAGCCAGCTCTAGTTTTATGAAGTACTCACTAGATGGCGTGATGGCGCCGCGGTGCTCGCTTCATTCAGATGTATGGGAACGCGTAGCATGGGAGTCTGTCTGTCTGTCTGTCTGTCTGTCTGTCTGTCTGTCTGTCCGTCCGTCCGTCCGTCCATCTGTCCGTCTGTCTGTCTGTCCGAGCGCTGCGGTGCTGCTTAGCTAGTACGTGAATTGATCAATAGATGGCGCGGAGGCGCTCGCCGCGTGCTCTAGTGTGATAGGAGAGCGCTAGATGGCGACACACAGTGTTTGTCACGTCTTTGATGATGTACTGGGCAAGATTCACAGAAGATTCACGGTTTTTACCGATGAAACTCCGGAGCTTCGCCCACTCATCATCATTCACTCCGTGGATATGCGCGGATTTTTTTTTTTTCGATACTGCTAACCCCAATGATAGGGGTTCTAGCTGGGGCCACATACAGGTTGGGACACTCCAACTGTGCTGGCTATAAACATGTAGCATTTGTGTCCCAATTACGCTTGCCTCACAAAACACTCATCACGCACACCCAAGATGAAAAACACCAAATATCTTTCGCTCAACTATGCTGACGCCAAAGCTGAAGTATAGTGCACGAAGTAATAAAAGATTAACCGGTGCCGAACAGGGGTAGCGGAGCTTGGCAAAGTGAATCGTGGCCATTTTTGAAAAAAAAGGACAGAAAAAAGTTGAAAAAGGGAAAGAAAAATATAACCGGTTATAAAAAAATAAGGCAACGAGGCAAATACCGTCCTCGAGCATGGCAAAAACACCACGAGGCAGCGTGACTGTCGGGTCAAACAAGCATCGCACTTCAGAAATATTTGCACAAAGAAGACTTTTAAGAAGGCTTCTTTAGGCTTTTAGGCTTTTAGGCTTTTAGGGGCGAAGCTGTCCGTCCGTTGTTCCTAGTAGCGCGTTACCTTCAAAGAAATGAATGAGCCGAAACAGACGTGTGGGAGGCGCGCCCTCGGCGCGTGCCTCCCGGCGCGCGAGCTCTCTCACTATTCCATCTGCTGTCTTGTGAGAGAGAAAGAGACAGAGAGAGCGAAAGGCGCGCGTTGACTATGGAAACGCTCTTTCTTCGATGAACGCGCTACCAGCTCTCAAAGAAGGAGAACGCGCCCTCACCGGCGAGAGACAAGCTTGACGCAGGCAGCGTCTTCTAGCGAGTTTCTTGATTGAAAAATACCGACTGCTCGCGCTGGAGAACCGTTCACCGGCCACCCATATATATATATATATATATATATATAATATATATATATATATATATATATATATATATATATATATATATATATATATATATATATATGCACTGGATCTTGAAGTTGCAATGAAGTGCCGGTGGGAGATTTCTCTTGTGCGTAGTTGAACCATAAGGATTCGTAGCGTGCGCGTTAACTAAATTAATCCGGAACTCGGCACGATCTACGATGAACCTCCGGAGCTTCGCCCACTCATCATCAGTCACTCCGTGGATATGCTGTGGATTTTTTAAAGAACGCTCCGTGTTGTTGTTTTTCTTTTTTATTTGAGTAAACAATTCGTGATTTTGGGATAGCCAGCTCTGACAAAGCCTTTATTCTCATATTTTCATTACAGCATGACTAGAATATTAATTTCAGAGGATTAGCCAAAAAATGAGCGTTCACCCAGTTACTTCGTGATCCAATTCTTTCTCTTCATCTCATACGACCGGTGGTGGTGACCGTGTGAGTGTATCACATCGCTGGACGCAGGGTCGAGGTTTGTGTTGGGGGGTCTTGTTCTGTCGCGTAGCATCCTTGAGCCCATTTGTTTTTTGAAATATTGGTGTTCTTGCGTCTTCAGTGTTAAATAGATTCAGTGTTAAATTATTTCGTTCCCACGTGTACCTACATGCCACGTGTCAGCAGCAGTGTCCAGTCCAAAGTCGAGCCCCTCGGTACTGAACTTGCTTATTATGTCTCGACTGAGATCGCAACGAACGCGCTACTGACGTAGCTGAAGTCGACATGTCTACGAGACCGACTTTGAACGATGTGCTCGTGCAAGTATGGTGCCCTTCTCTTCCTCTCTCTCTCTTGCACTTTATTATCAGCGAAGCTGCTTAAACTAGCCTTAGTTTCTCAGGCATCATGCAATACCACGTGACACTGCGTTACGCGATTTTGGCGGAAACCTGTCACGTGACATTGCGTCGCGTGATTCTGGCGGGAACTTGCCACGTGACATTTTGTTACGTGATTTTGGCAAGAACGTGTCACGTGACATTGGGTTACGTGATTTTGGGGGAAACATGTCACGTGACATTACGTTACGTGGTTTTGAGGGAACATGCCACGTGACATTGCGTTACGTTATTTTGGCAGAAACATGTTACGCGACATTGCGTTACCTGATATTGGCCGAAACCTGTCACGTGGCATTTCCTTGGGTGATTTTGGCAGAAACATGTCACGTGACATTGCGTTACGTGATTGTGGGTGATCACGTGACATGTTCCTGCCAATATCACGTAACAAAATGTCACCTGACATGTTTCCGCCATAATCACGTAACGCAATGTCACGTGACCTGTTCTCGCAGAAATATCACATGACTATCAAGTGGCCTATTTCAGTAAACTATCGGCCAGGTTAGCTGTGATCTGGCTTTACACGACCTAGCGGAAACTGCGTACGTTTTCCACCCCTTTATCCCTTCCCCAAGTGCAGGGTAGCTAGCCGGACTTGCGTTTGATTAACCTCGCTGCCTTTCCTTGCTTCTTTCTCTGTCCCTCGACACTAGACGCCTTGATGATTTCAGGTAGCACAAGATGGTTTAGTTGATAATTGCCCCCCCCCCCCTTATGTAAAGAAACGAACAAAAAGAAACGTCAACGTACTACATGACGCCTGTGGCGGAAACCACGGCCACTGGAATGGTCGGGAATGGTTGTGCTGTCTAACGTTTCAGGCGTGTTAAGTCTGGTGCACATAAATACCAAACAAAGTGGACGGGAAATGGCTACGTGGTAGCTGTACTGATAAGGATGTCGGTAGCACAATGTGAAAATGTGGATTCGTATCTCACCTACAGGCGCTATTCATTTTTCGTTTGCTCACTTCATTTCATTTGTTCGTCATTGATTTAGTTTTGTTACGTAATTTCACCTGTGCTTTTCTGCCTCCATATGAATAGGCGCATTTGTCCAATTGGCTTTGAAAACTCGCCTTGCTATATGCGGCTGATTCTCATGAGAAGGCTGAAAACAATGGTTGCTATATATTAAAAAAAAAGCATGCAAGAATGTGGCTAGAAAGGCCATGTAGACAAAAATACTTTATTTTTCAACATTCAAGTGCGTTTTTAACCTTCGGTTTCAGAAAGGTTAACATTTTGATTAACTCATTTTTTTTTCGTAAAATATGTATAATACGTCATGTAAGGGTTTTTTTTTTTTGCGCTTCAAGTTCCTGTGAATTCAACATCCTTAAAATAAATTTATTAGTTGACTTTCATATGTGCCTTTAAATGTTTCCAAAATGCCGTCATACTACTACTACTACTACTACTACTACTACTACTACTACTACTACTACTACTACTGCTGCTGCTGCTGCTGCTGCTGCTGCTGCTGCTGAATGGGTGGCATGGCCAAGTCGGGTAATTCTCTGTATTGTCCTCAATAAATCAATAAATAAGAAAAAATAAATACTTAACAATCACCCTTCAAAGATGACTGTTCCGCTTGTTTTAGCGTATCCTCCTAAGCAACGAATGTTAGCTGTAAATGGAACTGGTTGTTTTGGTATCGAACTGCCGAAACACAATAATGGGCTTTTTTTTTTGTACTTACTGTTGAATCTAATACTGCGACAGTACAAGTCATAACACCGAAGCACCTTTTGCGAGATATGTACAATCTCAAAAGGTGGTAATAAAAATATTTATCGGCCATTCAGTTATAAGTTTCCCAAAAGCATCCCTAGGTTAAGGGTACCTCAACGCGAACGTCTATGCATCAGTTTGCAAGCGCCAGTGTTACTGTATTTCTGTTATGTAGATATGAGCCAAATCCCCGTCGTCTCGCAGTATTACGCGTAAATAAGAAGGCAGTCTTAACAAATTTCAGAAATTGGGCAGAATTTTTTAATTCTCATACCTTCATGAGATAATGGAAACCGCATGGCTATCCGACCGATATTTACAGCTTCCGCTGAGGTGCGACCAACTGAAAGCGAACGAAAAATGCCTACTTAAAGGAGAACGAAAATGCTAGGGGAAGCGATCGAAAAAAAAAAAAGAAAAAGCGGCTGGGAGAAACAAACGATAGCAAAGCGTAAAGAGGCAGAGAGGAAGAGAGAGGGTTTCGAGGAGAGAGAAAGAAGGAAAGAAAGCATAAAAATAAAGAACCAAGAAGAACGGCAAGAAGGTTGGCGAAATTTCCGAGAGATGGCGCTAGGCGTCCTACAGTGAGCGTCTTTTGCGGAATAGCTAGCAGTACTGAAGGGTGGCTTTCAGTTCGGGCAAAAACAAAACAAAGGGCAGCTCAAGTTGGCAAGAAAAGACGGCGAGCGGGACACGCGACTGCGGCAGCAAGTCAAACCAGTTGTCCGAGGTGACGTCGCGAGTGACATTCCACCGCACGCAGCTATCGCCTGGACGCTTTCTCGCTGTAATTAATAAATGTCAAAAGCTTCTTTTCCCCGATAACAGCTGATAGCCTTTTCTGGTGCCCGGGGCACTGCCGAACGAAAAAAAAAAAATCAGAAAAGAGAGAGAGAATCGGGAACGACAGACGTGCCACTCAGTCTGCGTACCTCGCAGGTACGACGGTGGCCTTAATGATACTGCTTTCTCTCCCAGGATGTCTTCGGGGATCGATCTTCTATCGTTATGACCTTAGTGCCGCTGAGCATCTTTCCCGCTTGCTCGACGGCCCGCTTATCTGGTCTCTTTATCATAGTTGCGTCCTGACTCCTCCAATGTGTTGCAAAGATCGCTTTCGTCCGGGGACGACCCCCCCCATCCCCTCCGTTGACTTTAAAATAAAAGATTGCACCTCGGCCAATACTGGCTTCGGCGCCGAAGTGCACAGCGACGTGAGCCACATCACTTAGCGTCCCTTGCGAGTCTGTCAGACGGCAGAAAGAAGATGAGGATGCTACTTCTCAAAAGGTAATAAACTTGGGCTGCCATTAGGAGCAGCGAATCACGCGGGTCCCTACTGCGATCAAAGAAACGCACAAAGCTTTCACACCGTGACGCATTCGCCGCGGAGTTAATGAATCTTTGCTCGACGCCTTCATGCTGCAATCCGATTCCCTCCCGTCTTACCCGTGTGGACATAAGGTGATATAAAAAATACGACACGCAGCTTCATGGTGTTTTACAGCGAGTATCCGTCTTCGGGGGTTCATTCGTCATTTCTCTGATAACTGAGCTCACTGCGCAAGAACGAGAAAGCTAAAGAGTTGAAGGGAGAACAACATGCATGACACATGCTATCTTCGATGAAAGGTGTGCTATTGCATAATGTTCTTTGCCACCTGACCAGCACAGTACCAAGCAGCTACGATTCGCTGATCATAACCATGAGTTGCGGCGTCTATGATCAAATCAAGCTATATATTATATGATGCCCGTCCATCGCAGCTCTCTGAGTGTACAGTGTTCAGCGATCGAAACAATATTCGGACCTCGCGATGACCGCCACATTTATTTATTTATTTATTTATTATTATTATTTATTTATTTATTTATTTATTTATTTGTTTGTTTGTTTGTTTGTTTGTTGTTTGTTTGTTTGTTTGTTTGTTTGTTTGTTTACACATACCATACAGGCCTCTACAAAGGCACTGTGTAAAGGGGCGAAATACGAAAGTAAAAACAAATTACAACTAGGCAAACAAATTATGGGCTCACATCCAAAAGGCAACCACAGGTACAGATTGTGTAAGGGGTTTGGAACAGTACAAACGCAATAAGGGTAATGCACAATGTTTTACATGTGTGGAATACATAAGCCATATGCAAAATGCTCAGATTTCCGGTTTATGCTGGATACCTGCGCATTAACACACACACACACACACACACACACACACACACACACATACACACACACACACACACACACACACACACACACACACACACACACACACACAAACCCAGAGCAACAGCCTCAATACAGGGGGTAAGAACCGCGAATGACGCATCATAAAGCAAAATATCAATGAAGTGCTTGAGTAGGTACTTGCGAAAGATATCGAGATTAAGCTGACTGATCATTTATGGGGGTTAACGTTCCAAAACCACGATATGATTATGAGAGACGCCGTGCTGGAGGGCTTCGGAAACTTCGACCACCTGGAGTTAACGTGCACTGACATCGCACAGAACATGGACCTCAACATTTCGCCTCCATAGAGAGGCAGCAGCCGCGGCCGGGATTCGATCCCGCGAACGTCTGATCAGCAGCCGTACCCTATATAGCCTCTACAGACCACCGAGGCGGGGCGGGATTGCGCTGCCCAGCGGTACAGTTCGGAAGATGGTTCCACATTCAGGCGGATGACGCGCGGGAATGACGAGAAGTTGAGAGCATTCGTAGTGACGTAAATGCGACCATAGCTGTAACTAGTATGTAATCTAAACTAGAAGAGAAGCTCAGGGGAAGATGGATGCTTGGATCGATGAACACATCGCAAAATACGGTTTAGAACAGGGAATGTCGCAGGAGCCAACGTTTCGACAAGCGGACTTGTCTTCGTCAGGGCGGCAACGGCGGCAACAGTATGTAATCTATGCGATAAATTTCGGGGACGTTGTAATTGTGCTGCAGGAGTGCGCTAGGTGACCACAGAGGGATCAAACTAATTCACAAGGATTCAAAAGGTCTCTCGCCTTCGACGAGTACCACCATTAATGAATCAGCTGTGTCCCCAGTGCAAAGCCATGGCGCAGACAGCATCGACACCCATGGCTTCGGGTATCGCGTTTCATTCGCTAAGCACACAATATTCGTATTCGAAGAGAACATCCGTTCGTTAATGGCGATCCCGAACAAGATAGTATACAAAGTGGTCGCACAGGCTCAAAAAGACTTCTTGTGAACGAAGAGGTTTGTGAATTCGACACTCAGCTCTTACAGTACAATCTGTATGTAATATTTAATTCAGATAATATGGAATTGTAGATTAGTCATGGGCTAAAGTTGTTCATCGTGTAAAACAAGCAGTATGTAAGAAAATTCTGCTTTTCTTTCTTTTTTTCCTTCCATAAAAATATAAAATTCATAGTTTTGCGATATGCAATTTGCCTCGGAAGAAACGCACACTATACATAACTGCATACGACAGACGAAAATTTTAAAAATGTCCACACGCATATGTATGACACTGAATATCATTTCCACCGTAGTATGCTAAGAATGTCACAAAGTACAGCCAATCTTGCAGGAGTGCAAGTTTGGATGCTTGAGCACGTTGTTTACTTATACCTACAAATGGGCCCAGCGCTGAAGGCAATGAAGAATAAAGGAACAAGCACAAATTTGACTATGATTTCATGGTCCCAACAGCTGGCGACATTATGTTCCTTGCGGGTCACGCTCCGTTCGCCTCCAGTAAACTGTAAGTTGAGCTTGTCCGTAAAATGCCACAAGTTCTAATGCACGGCGGATCCAGGGAATTAAAGCCTCAAGGGCCACAGTGCTGGTCCTCTCAGCACTGTGACAGCCAGCCGACCGACCGACCGACCGACCGACCGACCGACCGACCGACCAAACAAACAAACAACCGAAAGAGTCACGGAAAAAGTGGTATGTTTGGCACCATCGAAGCAGCAAGGTCGATGTGCGCGTCTTCTAAACCCACAAACAACAAGCACAGATTACGGATGAGGCAAGCTGGTACAGATGGGCAGCTAAAGTAGGTGAGGGGAATTTAAGTAGGGGGGTGGGGCGATGTTGGAGCCTTTTCCTTGGGGCAAAGAAAGGGGGGAGGGGGGGCGGGGCCACCCCGCTGGATTTACCATGGTTCTGATAAAACTTTAGAAAATACACATATAAAGGGGAATTATAGTTGAGGTTCACAGTACTAGATGATACATATGACATCGGAGCTTATGTTTAGCGCGGAAATGTTTGACATCAACGCATTTGATAGCATCGCTCAGGTCAGCGCAATTAACCATCACTATAATTAATTAAAAGTAAGTTAATTGGACCGGGAGTTGAGGTTGTCCATATATGCGCGTATGAGCGGCAGATATGAGAGTATCAGCCACACGAAGAAAGAACGAAAAAGAAACAAATCATGTGGGGCTCATACCCCCTTTCTATGTGCGAGTTCACCTGACGTCTACCCAAGTTAACGAAAAGCTCACCAATCTCTAGGGGCCGGCGCCATTAAAGACACTTAAACATAAACTTCCTTTAAAGCTTTCGTTTCGTTCGTTTGTGTTTAGTCGTCTAAAATGCCAGCGTTTTTTTTTTTTTTTTGCTAATAGTTTATGCATAACTGCATCTACACGTTAACGCCCTTCCGGAAGGAAATAAGATTGTCTTCATTCCCCTGTATCGTTAAGGTGCACTTTCATTAAAGTTGCGGTGCCGAAGGGAAGAAGTTACAGCAGCGAGAGTGCTTTGCCGAAAGTGACCGTCATTTATTAACGAAAAAGCTCGATGGCCCGGTTCTGCGATCAAACAGCACGGTAGCTCATAAAGTGCATGGAAATTACGCGCCAATGGATGAAGTTCGCTGACGGGAGCACTCTGGAGTGCAGTACTAGAGGCATCTACCGGAGGCAGCCCGTAGCGCGGAGGTCTAGAAATAATCGATCGCCTACTAGCTGTGTCACAAGTCTCGCCATCTCGTTATTCTCACTCAAACTACGTGCGCGCTGCCTCGAGATTTTGCAATACCTTGAAGAGGCTGATTTCAGAGGACACGGGAGAGGATATGCGTTCTCACCACATAATCGCGGCATGCCAGTGTGGGAATATTAAATGTGCGCATCGCCAAACTCGACAGCGTATGAAGCTCAAGTAAACTGCGCAACAAAAGCAACGAGAGCAACAGTGCCAGCGATGCCGAAGAAAGAAAGGGGAAAAAATAGATAGATAGATAGATAGATAGATAGATAGATAGATAGATAGATAGATAGATAGATAGATAGATAGATAGATAGATAGATAGATAGATAGATAGATAGATAGATAGATAGATAGATAGATATAAGTGGAGATTGTATTTTTATACTATGCTTACAAGAAAGTTCTTCAAATCAAGTTGGATAAAGGCAAAGCTTGAGCAAGGCGGCACTCAGATATATCTGCCTTGGTGGGTTTTGTGGCAGGTATACTTGCTACAAAACCCACCAAAGCAATGAATTCCTGGCTGGACCTTCTTTGTGCAAGGTTCTAAAAGCATGACGTTCGAATTCCTCGCACGCATACGTAGCTCCATAAATCCCGTTTGTGCAGTACTTTGGTTTGGGCAGGTTGGTACGAGATACTGCAGGGTTAATCAGCGCAAAAAGACGAACACAGAACGAAAAACTGAACACTGAAGGAACACGCGCACACTGGACCTGGCGTGTGTGCGTGTTTCTTCAGTGTTCCTCTGTGCTCGATAACCTTGCAAAATCTTGTTTCTTCATCTTCACGTAAAGCAAAATAAAAAAAAATGAAAGGGACACAATATCACCGCAATATTTTACTTGTAAGTCTTTCTTATTTTAAACGTCTCCCCATCGCCATTGCTCGAAAGCCACTGCTCATATTGTCTGCCTGTTGTGTCATCGACTACATACAATTGGTAAAGCGTATCTTGTTGCCCGAAGATGTCCACGTCCATGTTCAAGCGTATTGGCGATAATTCGAACGACGCGTCTAATTTTATAATCTCTCTTCTTTGGGCGCACTGCTGTGCAAATGTCGCTCCCTCTCATCCCTGCGTCTTTATTTCCATTCATTCCCTGCCTTCATCTTACTTTCACCGTCTTCGTATCAAGTGTCGAGGTGTCGCGGTCACTCCTATATAGTAATTTCCAGATCATATCTTCCGGCTCCATTCCTTAATCTGTGCGACTTTCTAGGCCTATAGAAACTTTGTCTGAGCACACTGCGTAAAAGATCGCCATGAAACGCCGAAATCATCGTCTGTGAAGCACTTGTCGCAGTGTTGTAGTACTGATTTTAGACCTATGTTTCACTGAAGTCTAGCAGGCGCGGATTCTAAAGGCTGTCTATAAAACATCGTACACGCTGTAATCTTGTATGCAAGATTATAAGGAAAACGACAGCATTGTCAACGTGTGTAAAAAGGGGTGGGATCGCAAAGCATGGAGAAAAACCAAGGTCGTATCTCAACTGTCGCATGCGACAGTTGAGATTACCTTGATGTGTGAGTAGATGCAAGTGTGAGCTAACCTATAGTGTCAGTGAGTCGACGAAAGGCGAGCGCAGAAGAAACTGTGGTATGCGTGCTAGCGCGTGTATGTACATGCGTGTGTGTGTGTGTGTGTTCTCCTTCAAGTTGCCCAATTCTTCCCGATTTGAGTAAGGGTACGTTTCGTCTGAACGGCCTATATAAACAGTCGCGTTTGACTCCACCGTGGTCGCTATTGCTGGAGCAAATACATCGAATTATTAACAAGAGGTCCCCCTACAGTTTATTAACTGTTGGACTTCTTTCTGTATGCTTTCTTCTGTTGTATTATACCTTGAGAAATAATAAACTTGAACTTGAACTAGCCGCTAGATCATGTTTGTGATTGAGGAAATTAATTCCATCCCGGCGTGAAAAGGATACAATTCAGATCTCACGGTAGCGCATTCACATCTCATGGTAGCGCGTACATATGGTGCTGTGATCGGGTCAAATGAGAGCGAGAAAAAAAAGTCAATTTCACTGCAGGAAAGGCTGTACGAACTGCGGAGGAGTTATTTCCTTGTGTTTCTCTTGTCTTTTGGTCGTGTTTATTGTCGGCGTTTTCGAATTATCTTCGCGTAGTTTTATGTCATTATGCGGTTAGTTACCTCAATTTACATACAACCCTTATTATGCTAATCTTGTTTATCTTTAAAATTCTTAATTTGGATCCATTTAGCTTATTTTGAACCATTATTGATAGGTTTTATGGTTGCTTGATCGGTGTTGTTATATGTGCTGTGTTGCTGCAGAGCGGTGATTCGCCTGTGTTTATCTTGTGTTTTTCGTGGACGTTTCCTAATTATTTTCGCTTAATTTGACCTCATTGTTGAACTAATCTGTATTTTTATTTTATTATACTAATCTGGTTTATTTTATAATCTGGATCCATTTTAACCGGTATTGGTCAGTTATTAGCATTTTTTGGCTCTGTCTTCAACTGCTGTTCTCTGAGCGTGACAACGTGCGACATGATGCATTACACGCAGACAACCATAGCCCTTAAAGTGCACCGCACTTAATAAATACACCATGGCACTTTCAATTCTGACTGGAAACGAGATAAGTTAAGCCGTTCTGCTGGCTGAAATTTCAATATTGCGAATGACGGCGTAAAGTACTCCGGAATAATATTAACCGTCTGGGATTCTTTAAAGTGCTCCTAAATGAAATACACGGACATTTATTAACGGCCACATTTAAATGCGTCTGCCGCATCCGCGAAACAAACGCGTAGTCTAGTACTTAGCAGAAGAAGGTCATTGAGACATTGTCCCTAAGCCAATCATGTGTTGCAGTGGGCCACCAAGTCCTTCCTGTGAAACGATGGAATACTGTGCTGCGGGCATTGTACACTTCGACGCGGTTGTAAAGCACTGCGACGTACACACAAAAAACAAGACATCGACAGAAAAAGCGCCATCAAGTACAGCGCACTGGGATGCTTCCAGGAATGTCAGGGGGAATTTCTGTACGCGTTCATGTGTGTTCTTCGTTCCACAGTGGACCAAACTGTACACAGAGAAAGAGGAAGTGAAGACGTCTATCAGCCACCGATTTGCCCGTACAGAGGACGACCCGCGATATGAGGAGCTTGTGGATATGGATTCAACCGTGTGCGCATTGTGTTATCTCTGCTGCCGGGGCAAGCCCAACAACATCCGCACGGCATCCGTCAACACCTATTACGCGCATTGTCACTAGAGTATACCGAGAGTGAACTTAAAGTGAGCTGATAACCGCATCGACAACAGGCGCCAAAAAGCCGTCACCGCCGCCATACGACCGAGGTGGAGCCACCAAATGCACTCGGCATCGTGTTTACTGGCGAGCGGAAGGCCCGTGCTGATAGAGTGCCTTTCCGCTCTGCAGGTCGTAAACATCGCCGCCCGCTCCGTCCGTACGCGTGGCCTCCTTTGTCCGCGCACACGCCCCGTATCTGGGCCTCCGAAAGCGTTTTTACACTGCGTTCTCTGTAGAAGAAGAGCCGACAAGTCTCGACATCCGCAGCTCGAGAGCGACCTCGGCGACACTTGAGACGCAGTCGGAGGCTTGAATCTTCGTCATCGCCGCGTGATGTACGAACAGAGAAAGACAAATGTAGTACTACGTTCATTCGCGACAGTGCTCGCGTAAGCTCTAATACAAGAGCTGCCGATAGCGCAGAGCGAGCTGCTTGTCCGGAGCATGATAGGGCGCGCACGACGGGCTTTCAAGTTCAATACCTGCGACAGATAAGATTCACATGGCATATGGACGTATGGCAGCGCTGCACAAGCTTGCCCTCTCCCGAGAGACCTCATCTCTTTTGACGTCGATCAGGTGCTAAGTAAAGTTGCCGATAAGCCCCACTTCACGGTCCATCTCCGAGATGTGGGCGCTTGCTCTGTGGCCACGCGGAGCCACAGATCAGGTAAACAGCGGCATGCGGTTTCCTGGTAGCCCGTCCAAGAACTCCGCTTTATCTGTGTCGCATTGACGCTATGATGTACGGGTGCGCGAAGTCTATTTCCGTTAGGTTACATTTACAGGTTTCTTGTGCATTTCGGCAGCGTTTCTCGTCCGATATATCAATAACACGCCGCTCAAATATTCGCACCATCTTAAGTTTGAACTATCACTTCGGCTAGGCATGAGTGCTCAAGATTAGTGTTCTGAACAAGAGTGAAAAACAAGACTGGAGGTTTGGCCTGGTGAAAGGTCGTCGAACAAGAAATGTCGCTCGTCTACATCAGAAGGCGGCGAAAAGTTTCTTGTGCAAATAATGGCTCCAGTGAAATTCCATCTTCGACGACGTCTAATGAAAATAAGTGTTGCAGTATTTATCTTATGAGTATTAGTCCAATTTGCGCAGTGACAAAGAAAACTGCTAGGCATTTGTTCATATAAAATATTCGTGTCCTTGGAGTACTAAAATGTTCAATATACACCTTGTTCTCTTCTAGCTGCACCTTACAGTTCCATCTTTGCCAAAAGGTAAGGCTTCGCGCCAAATAACTCATTTATCTGTTTTGAAGAGAAACCTCGTTATCAGTGTGCAGTAACAGTCTGTTAATAGGGGTTGTTTTACCGAACGTTTCAGCGCTGATGTGCTGTCTGCTAACCAGCTGCAATGCCTTCGACGTGTTCGCCTGTGTACACCCAGTTGCCTTGGAGTGTGCATGTGCTTACACGCAAGCAGGCGCGTGTACTGCGGCAGCGGGAACAGAGTCAGGCATCTTTTAACAGTTACATCAAGTATTGAATCTGGCCAGTCAGAAGCATATCTGGCCATGAAAGGTCGTAAAAGACGGCTTAAGCTATTTGACCGCCCGGGTGCTTCGACACGCTTCTTTGACAGTACATTCGTATCATTTGGAACCAAGCCTTGTACATAGCGAACCTCGATCTCGATGCTCTTAAGAATAATGATCGACTCCGGAGTACCCATAAAGACAATCATCTGTTACCAACATCTACACTATCTCTACACATGCTACAGATACCCGATGAGAACGCCGCACCGTTAGGGTACCACATGGGAGCACCGGCACATGTGCAAATTACGGAATGTAATGGCAAAATAATTCCACAGACTGCGTCGTTTTTAAGGTAGGTCCCCAGAATCAATGAGGTAACGTAATTGTGTTGTACAAAACACATCAGATATAGTAATCATCGATAGCTGGGAGCGAAGTGTGTCCAGACATATCGTGACGTGTGTGTGTGTGTGTGTGTGTGTGTGTGTGTGTGTGTGTGTGTGTGTGTGTGTGTGTGTGTGTGTGTGTGTGTGTGTGTGTGTGTGTGTGGTGCGCACGAGAAGGAAACGGTACGAACGTGGCAATAATTTTCGGTTGCACAGCTGCAGCGATACTCCTTCTTATAGTCGGGCATTCCACCATTGCAGGCGTTCTCAGCGGCGGCGACTGTGGCAGCATTTTATGTTCCACTCAACTGAAGTGCGCACCGCCAGCCGCTATCCTGCTCAAGTTCGGAAGCGCGTATATAGCAATGTAACTTCCCCGGAACATGGAGAAGAAGTCTAGCTCGCCCGTCTCACATCAACCAACACTTAACCTTGCGCCACGTTGTCTGTTCCCGACGAAAGGTTGAACAGTGAAATACAGTGAGAAAGGGCGCCATATACGAGGGCCTCTTGGTGCCGTGTTTTACAGCCTTCTCCCCACAGTCTAGGCACGCCGCTGCGTGGCCTATTTACGTCGCCGGCGGCTGACAAAACTCGGCTGAGGAGGACCGGAAGTCTGCTGGTGAACAACGAGCCTAGCGACGCCCAGCACGCGGAATCCTTTGAAAAGATGTTGCAGTTGTTGGCCTCCGAGTCGAGTGGCAGCTTTACGACAGCGGCGTAGACTCCTGGCTGCCACTATTTCCTGCGCAATGCACGGGAGCTGCTCACGGAAGCCGAGATGACACACGCGGGTGCCGAGCGTTTGCCTTGGCGTTAACGCTCGCGAGCAAACACGAGCGCTTGTTTTAAGCTCTTGAGCAGCGCTCTTTCTCGTTTGCTTGTCATTTAATGGACTCATTCCCCTGTGTCGTCGTCGCTAACTTGACGTCCTCAGCCTAAAGAGACGTCAACTTAAGGTGAAAGTGGCCCTCTAATGGAACCGCAGGTATATCTATACTTGCGACGAGGTTAATATTTTGCTTGGGCCACGTTTAAACCAGCTCTGCTTAGCCGGTACAAGGACGTGGGATCGATTCCTGACGACTGCATTTTGCAGGGAGGAAATGCAAGATCACCGTTATATTGCGACGACTAAGTGACGTCACATACGAGGTCGTTCCAGATAGCCCATACTGCAAGAAACGCCGCCAGCCCTCTTCTGAACTTGTCCACGTAGTTCGCATGAAACCATATGTGAGCGAGTGATTGTGCGAAACGACTGCTTTTCAAAAAGTGACCTTAATTGATTAGCATCGGGGCGATGCTCGCTTAGGGAGAGGCGAATGACGCGTGCATCCTGTCTAGGCATAAAGACGACGATGACGATATGCCTGATTATAAACTCCGGGTAGTGGGTCAAGGGGGAATTCGAGAACGAAGAAGACGAAGACCCGTTTTCTGATTTGGTGGCTTCAACACGCTGTTTTCGTTGTCTTGTTGAACGTGTTGTCTCTTGTTCGCGTTGTACCGCGACAATATGTAAGTGCGCGTTAAAGCAGTACTGACACGATTTTGCGGCGGCTCAAAATGTACATTTTTTTTTGTTTTCTAGCCATGTATTGTTAACGCCCTCCGCACACGGAAGCCAGGAAACAGGTACAAAATATTTTAGTTTGGTTTTAAAGCTTTCGTCGCCCAGCATTGCAAGCCAGCCCCAGCACAATGGACACTACGATGGCGTATGAGCACAGTCTATTCAACATCGCCGAAATCACTGGACGACCGTGAAATTGTCGTTGTTTGCGTGCCCCACGTGTAATTGACCACAGACGACAGAGTTGCAGCGACACTATCACGAATTGCTGTCCCTACGTGACTCAGACGTACGTCCGACTATGTTGACACGTCACTAGGAAACCGCGCCCTCGAAATCGAAACTGAAAGTGGGCTTTTAAGGAAGCCGTATTAAAAATATATTCATTGCCTTGCGAGACACCACGATACTCTTTTAGGGGTCCTCCGCACTAGTACTTTCATTTACAGCAATAATACGAGAACGTCAGAAATTCGTGTCAGCACTCCTTTAAAGAACCAAGATATTCAAAATTATTCCGCACCCCCCCCCCCCCCCCCTTCATTTACTCCCTTTGTACATGGTGGTTCCCCCACTTCCACCTACTCTCACTCATGAACGTAATGCTTAGCTCTGCGTTCGAACGAAAGTTACGAACGCGTGTGCAAAATTATTCAAACGTTTATTAAAGCGTTCTGGATATGAAGTTGTCGGGGCAAAGGAAAACACAAGTGCGCAAACGACGAAACTATAGTTTGGTCGTTTGCGCACTTACATTCGCCTTTAAAACAGTAAATAAATACTGGAATTACTGTGCAGTACAAGTGCATCTTTAAAGGAACGTACGCCACAGTGGCGATAAATAAAAAAAGTGAACGAAGGCGAGAACAACGCCTTTTCGGTTTTTTTTTGTTTTTTTCCCGACGAAAAGAAGTATTGTGCTTTTTTTTTCTTGGGGGGGGGGGTCTTGTTTTTCTAGCCTACGCTGTCAGCGTTTTGGTAGGCTATATTTGAATATGGAGGTCCGTTTTATGGGTTTCAATCGCGTATTCGTCAGCGCCTGTCAAAGTCGTCCACTTCTTTCTATTTTACTAAGGGGTGGATGAACGTTACTAAATGTGTTCGTACCTCTGATTTTATATATAGGCGCTATTTGTTCAGGGAATTATGTTCAACACATCTGCAACGAGATATTATAAACGTATTGAATTATTCTGTACAAAAAAAAAAGCAATTCATCTACACAATGTATTTATTGCCTTTTACTTCATGTTGGCGCCAACTTGCTATGGGCAATGAGGTCGAAGAAACGTGGCAACGTCTTGATAAAAGCGAAAGGATGTCACAGACGCGCACAAGCTCAAATAGCCGGTAAAAGAAATCCTTCTTCGACCTCGGGTGTCATCAAGTTCACTGACATGCGCTCGGCGAAGGCATTCGATTAAACGCGTTGCGCGCTGAATCAATCAGTCCGCCATGGCTCGCCAAGCAGGCGCAGAGGGGACAAAGGCGGGCATTCCTTGCCAGTGTCGCCCAGACGACGTGGCCCATCTGTCAGGGCGGTTGTGTGGCTCGCCTCGAGACGCGCTGGCGAGGAATGCGTAAACGGTTGTGAGACAACATGAAACTTGCTTGTCCACGGCGTCGCTCTGGGTGCTCAAGGCGGGACGAGGAGGAAGGGACGAGAGCGGCGCTATTCGCAGCGTTCACGGGGACGAGACCAAGAGCCAAGCGGGAATGGTTCGGATTCCAGCGCCTCATCTCTTCCGACACTTGGCAGCGCCGCACGCTGCCGCAGCCAAACACGCTCAGTGGAGCAGGGCCAGCGCAAATGAAGAAAATAATTCACAGACAACAGACTTGTTCCTTCGCGTAGCGTTCGTTAGACCGGCTCCGCGTTACAACCGGGGGAACACGGGCGACTTCCGAAGCGGAGGGGTTGTCTGCGAAGATTTACGCTCCGCGAGGTAGCTCATCAATCCATCTATGCATGGGTTCCGTCGCGCGAGAAATACACCTCGACCCGGAGGTAGCTCGGTCTATATAGCTGCAGCAGCGCGCCTCTTTACATGCGTGGCGCCATCGGGCCTGCCACGGCGTCAAACGCTGTTCCGAGTGAAAGGTAAAATTAGCGGAACTTCTTTTTTCTTCTCTTCTAAAGCCTCACGCATGGAAGAATGAGGCGCTCGCGTGACCGACAGAAAATATATAGATTTCGGTTTGTGCCGGGCCGACAGCGTGCGGGAAACACCGGCGAACGAAAGCCGCCAAAAATGGGCGCCAAGAGATGCCGTCACTATTCCTGGACCGGCCCCTTGGAAACCCTTCTTGAAGTGGAAGGGAGGGTCGATTTCATCACCTTGTCTGTTGAACACAACTGTCAAACACCGCAGCATTGCCGCTCTTAGAGAACAGTGAGAGGCGTAGGGCCGTGTTTCGAAGCGACGCGGTCTTCAGTGTGAGACGATCGGTACCAGAGCCTGTATACTTTCTGCCGTTGATTCTACCTTTGTACTCATACTGCAAAGCAAGCGCTTGGGTGTCGCCCTGGCTATAGTCTCTCACAGGGTGCTTTCCTCTTTCAGCGAAGCTGTCTCTGCCTATAAGTTCCGGCATTTAATGGCGTACATCCGCCCGGAAAAATTGTGGACCGATCCCGAAGGAGACCGTGTGTCGTGCGTGCGCGCGTGCGCTTTTCGTAACGACCACCGCCGCGCCGCCGTTCAAGACAATAGATTGTGTTCGTATACCTTCCATCAAAATTCTCCGTTACCTCTGTGTCCATCCACCTTCACTTCTCAACCTTTCTCTTTTTTTAATCATTTCTAGTATGAAGTGGACCATGAGCCACAGTCCTTGCTAACCTGTATATGTGCCCATTTTCTCCTCACTACCTTGTTGCTCATGGTGTTTCTGTTGCTATTCGATATCTACTTCAAAACAGAATATAATCATTAAAAAAAATTTAACGCAGCTTGCAATAGTGGCGCATGCTAGCGCAGCAGATGGGCACTTGGCTGGTCAGGGGCTTGTTCTTCTTCATAATCGTCATCTTCGTGTTCTTCATGACTTTTGGCATTGCTGGTTGCCATAGCTACGGCACGGCTAGCTTTTCGGGACACGTACGCACAGATTACGGCTGGCTTCGCTGCAGCATCGCCGGAAAAAAAGAAAAAAAATGCGCCAAACACTACATCGGCTCTTTGTGTGTATATATATAAAACAAAAGAAAAGCTGCCGTCGTTATGGTTGCTCCGCATCAGGGCCCGTACTCACAAAAACAACTTACGACAAAAATGTTCGTAAGAGAAAATTTCAGCCAATCCTGATGTTGGAAATATCATTAACAAAAGCCCGCTGGCCAATGGCACAGGACACTCACGAAAGAGAAGTTTTGTGAATTCGGCCCCAGAGCATTTGCCTCCGCAATTCAAATACCCTAGATTCTCTCAAATTATTCACGTCATCCTAGCGTCACGTCCATGAAAAGAACACTAGATCTGCCTGACCTCTCATTACGCCGCAAGTATTCTCGTCTCTGTCTTTTTTCATACAATATATTACCTAAATCCTTCTCTTAAAGAGAATCTTTTCACCACACCCAGTTGCATATCATCTCGTATCGACCGTCAACACAAAACTGAAGTGCCATCTTGTCGAACTAATCTGTACCATTCTTCTTTTTTGCCAAGAGCCACCAATGAATGGAACCGCCTTCCCGCCTCCGCAGTCTCCATTTGTTTGTGCCCCGCCACGGTGGTCTAGTGGTTATGGCACTCGGCTGCAGATCCGAAGGTCGCGGGATCGAATCCCGGCCGCGGCGGCTGCATTTCGATGGAGGCGAAATGTTGAGGCCCGTGTGCCGTGCGATGTCAGTACACGGTAAAGAACTCCAGGCGGTCGAAATTTCTGGAGACCTCTACTACAACGTCTCTCATAATCAGAGCTGGTTTTGGGACGTTAAACTTCACAAATCAATCAAATCAATTAATAAAGTCTCCATTTGTGACACCACTAACTTCAAGATTGCTGTTCAAAGTGCCTTATAGTTTAATTTTTCTGTTCCTGGTGCAAAATTGTATATTTTCACCACTCGGTTTCCGTTGTGTCTACCAGGCCTTGAAAGTATGTATAATAAAAAAATGAAAGATAATAATATACTGGAGCTGGAGTTTGGCGCGGAATGAAGAACACTGACATCATTAGGATTCTCGGTTCAGACCGACCTCAGCCGCTTTAAACATAACTCAGTCAAGTTTCTTGCTTCAGCAAATAGCTACTGCGGACGAAATTGGTAACCAGTGAGTGCACAAACACTCCGCGACGACGAGTCAGCTGTTCTTCAAGATGTAGGGTACAACGGTCGGACGGGCTGCCCAGCGGCATCAGCGCCGGAGCTGCGACCTTCTTCTCCGCTGCCGGAAGCGATGAGCGCCGAGTCAAGCGCAGCGCGGACATTACGCCTGGCAGCGCTCGCCACTAACGACGACGTCCCTCCGAAAATAACAGAACAGAGCGCACGTTGCAATTGCGAGCACCCCCCCTTCCAGACAACTGGCGGGACCTGGCGGCCGCGATACATGGAAATCCTTTCGGAAGCTGCCGTCGAGGGATGGGCGAAATTGGGCGCAGCTCGGCAGGGAGCGCGGCTATTCTGGGACAGCGTCAACCCGTTGGCGCGACCCGTGCCACGCTGCCTGCGGGACGAAGGAGGTGTCGGACAAACGCTTAACATTTGTTTTCAGCGCGCACGCACCACCTACGCACTCCTGGGCTGGTCGATTTTCGCGGTTCGCGGCTCAATTCCGGGAAACCCGCAGCGACAGCGGCGCTCAGTTGAGGGCCGCACTTTGAAGGCCGTTAATCACGCGCTGAAAAGTGAGCTCGGCCGGTAACTTTGGCGTGAAATGTATGTCCGCCCGGGCCAGCCCTCCGCGCGCGCCCCCCTACGGCTCGTTAGGCACGCTGCTGTTTCTCGCCCTCTGTTTGCTGGCGCGAATGCGCGTGTATCCGCGGTGAGCGTTATTTATCACGCAGGGAATGAGCTGCTCCGCAGGTAGCGCGCCGCGTGTTGACGGAGCTCGGCGCGCCGCGGGCCGGAGAGGCCACGTGATAATTGGGAAGTTTATGTGGGCTGCAGCAAGGAGCGCTCAAACTTTCCCTCTCGTCGCGCCGTGGAACCGTGGGCCGCACAGTTATAGGGGACGGAACCGGTCTGGCGCCACGCACTCTGGGCCCGGAACATGGTACAACGCTTAGAGGCCACCGCTACCCGAGCTTAGCGACTCGGTGACAAAATGTTTCGCGCGCCAGTTCGCCCGCCGCCTATGCACTCGCTGACAGTCAAGAAAACGCACAGCAATCGGGACGTTGGTGCTGCTGAAGAAAGTAACGATCCGACAGCGACATATTCCGGTTGGTGCAACATGGAATGGTCGTTAAACTTCACCGCAGTGACAAGATACACTACAGGTTAGAAAGACGCACGGAATGAGGATGACATCACCGGCGAGAACTATCAACTGGGTTTATTGAAACGATAGAAAAGAAGATGAACACGGGGAAAGGGTTGTAAAAAATTTAAATAAAGTTTTGTGAAGGGGTAAGAAAAAACCACGGCGAAATGTCTTCTGAGGCAGCCTGGTGGTGACGCACTTTTTTTTATGAGGTTGGGGGGGGGATCGCTCTTTTACGTACTGCTTCTGCTAAAGTGAATTTCAGGCGGGCTCAGTATAATGGAGCTTGAACTTATGCATGTGCTTTGGTGTTCCGAAAGGAGGCTTCCAAAATTCCACGCGCCATCTTATTCTTATATTGCACATCAGAAAACAATTAGTCGTCCGATATATTCACAATTCCTCCCATAGATAAAGAGGATAAGCTCCGGGAATGAACTAAGTGCTGTGTTTTCAGCGCCAATCAAATTTAAAAGCATGTGCAAAAAGGTTAGCGACCAGGAAGCAATGAAAGACTGCCAAATACGTCATACAGAAACGACTGATTGTGTTCCATGTGAGAAAGGCGTTGTATATGTCATCCCCCAGACCTGTCGCAAAGCCAACGTGGGACAAACAGGAAGATGCTTCAATGAAAAGATCAAAGAGCATCGCTACAATTGCCAGCAGATGGCAGTCTCGGGAAACCTCTCCATGCAATGCAGGAAGTGTGGGTGCAGTGTAGTGTTTGACAAAACTACAGTTTTGGAAATATCTCAAAATAAAATGATGCGCAAAATTTTGGAAGCTTTCTACACATGGGAACAGCAAAGCACACGCGTGAGTTCAATCTCCATTTCGCGGATCCCACCTCAAATTGACCTTATCAGAAGTAGTACGTAGGTCAACAAGCGAAACACCAACCCCCCCCCCCACCTCACCCTCAAGAAAAAATAAAAAGAAAGACAGAGTAATAAACGGAGGAGTTATCGCCATTTCAACACTGGTAGCCTCAGAGAACAGTTCGCCATAGTTTCTCTCCCCTCTCACCAAACTTTACTTTTCCAGTTTACAATCATTTCCCTGTGCGCATGCTCTTTTTTGTCGTTTCAATAAAAGCATTCAATAGCTTGTACTTGTGGCGTCGTCTGTCCATCTTTCCTGAATACCTTGCAACTGTAGCGCAGTCTAACGACCATACGAAAACCAACTAGTCCAATACCTCACCTTGCAAATTGGGATTTCGCGGCATCATACATACTTCAAGGGCGTAAAATACGTTAAGCCTTATGATAGTTGACTTTTGTTATAGTAGCTGAAAGACACGCGTGGAGCAGCTTGGTTTCTTCACATGCAGCGATACATATAGTAGGTGGATAATGGGAACGCGAATCAGGCGCAGCAACGAAGACGAGAAGTCAGGCATGCATGTGCTGCATCCGATGAGGAGGCTGTAAACGTACCATCTTCTGTGGTGGATAATGCAGGCGGGTGCTTATAGGCACAGCCGTTTTGAAAAGTATCGTATAGTTCCGACAACAATTCACGAAGTCTTTCATAGCATTTTTTCCATTGCAGAGTGAATCACGGGCACTCGATGTCAACTGTACGCCAAATGAGTGGCACTTAGAGAAGGGAATATTTAGTGAGCGGCCTCGGAGCCCCGATATGAGATTCGTCGTCAGGCGGTTGTTGGTGAAGACATTTGAGCGCCCTATACGGCATTCAGAGCTCTCACATGTCGAACGCATACGCACGCACGTTGCACGAACATCGCGCAACGTATTACCACCCAGACTGCGCATCAAGTATTCGCACGTAGATTCACTTCGCGCTAAATGTATACCTTCGGAATCACGCGCGAAGACAGAGTGAGGAAGAGAGGGAGAGCCACGCCGTAAAATCAGGAGTGAAAAAGCGCGGGACGGGGGCCGCCCGGCGCGCAGTCGTAACCGCGCGAGGAGGGCCTCGCCACTATCTCGGCCAGTCGGGCCGATTATATCGGCACTGCTGCCCTGGCGCCAGCACTGTCCAGCCGATGGAATGCCCCGACGAAACACGAGCCTCCTCCTGTCCCAACTGGCTGGGGGAGGCCCCGGTCTAAAGAGTCTGTCTGGTTCGCCAAAAACAAAACGCCAAGCGGTAGGGGGGAGGACGCGCTCCATCGGTCGGGAGCGTGTTAACGGGGCGCCGCTGAGACGGCGCCGAAGTCACGTCGCGTGGGAACACAGATGCGGTGCAGGGAAGTTGGGCCTCGTCCGCGCGCGAGGAAGCCGGCTGTCACGCTGAGTCGCGACCGCAGCTACGCCTGAGCTAATCCGCGCGGGAGAGAGGGCTCTTCCCGGCCCGCGGTGTAACCTTGCGCCCGGGGGAGTCTGGGTGCGCGATTCATATCGAGCGGCTGTCGCTCGTCGCGGAGGCAATGAGTGCACACTGATTACGGAACGTGCTGACTCAAGTGCCATGAGCTGCTATATATCGTAAAGCACGGAGCTCCAGCAAGTACTCCGTCCGTCGCCGCTGCCGGTGCGTAATTGAGACCGAGCGAGTCGTACTTTTACATAGTCCAACGCGTATATATGCGTGCAACTGCGTCCAGAACTGGTAGAACTGTGCGAAGATAAAACTTGCCGGTGCCGAGAAATATGTACTGCAGGCCATTCTTTGGTTCGATATTTGATTTCGAGGAACAAGTGCCAGAAGCCCTCCAAAGACTGAGAAATTTAACACAAACTCGGTAGCGCAAAAAAAAAAAAAAAAAAAAACACGGACGAAGAAAAGAAGGAACACAGACAGGCGCAAACTTGTTGGAAGTTTGCGCCTGTCTGTGTTCCTTCTTTTCTTCGTCCGTGTTTTTTTGCGCTACCGATTTTGTGTCAAGAATGTACCAACTAGCCCAAACAAGAGTGTTACTGGAGAAATTTAAGTTGCTGGATAACTATATCAAGCTATTTTAGTGAACTAAAGACGTCTTAAGAGTCCTCTATGCTAATAGTTAGTTTCACCAGTAATTCCTGGTAATGGATGCTTCATCTTCTGTTTAGTAAGTGACATTCCACTTCACGCGCAGTTGCAACCGATAAATGTCACGCAATACAGACACGTCGCAACACATACTGTTTCGCTTGTCTCGCGACGCGAAAGCGTCCTTTATAAATGGGCAATTCTCGTGAATTCACTCAACTTCAGTCCGAACAACTTCGGGGCGCAGAAAGAGAGCGGAGCCAAATGATGTACGATGGGAGGGGGCAAAGCGTCTGCAAAGAGTTTTACCTTGTCCAAGATCTGCTCTGGATTTGCGGCGGTCACTCCGCCGATTCGAAAGGTCGATAGTGTGGCAGCGCGGTGCCATCCTACGCTGCGTAAGCTGCAAGACTCCCCCCGCTACGATGACGTCGCGAGATAAGTCTGACTCCGTTGTGGGAGAGGCGGCCGAGTCGGGGTACAGCAGGCGCTGGCAACATGCGATGGGTGGGCCCGTGACTGGAGCACGGCAGTGAAACGATAACACAGCCCGGATCACGTTTCCGACGCGAACGAGTGTCAACAGCTGCACTCGGCCAGACACGGCGCCGTGAACACATCCATTACTGTTTAGAGGGGAGCACCGAGAGGACGAGGGGTAAAAGCGCACGCCCCACCACGCTACGGGAATCGGAGAGAACGAGGAAGCGAGGAGGACTGCTGTCGCCACACAGTTTAGGACTCGTTTAGGTGCTCCCTGAAGGACTACCACGAGTGGAGACGGCACAGAAGAAAAGGCTGCGCCGAGTGAAGTGACTGCGCACTGCTGCGTGACTCGGATCCTTCCTCGAGATTGATTAGACTTGGAGCTGGCTGCCACTAAATTGCGGCGCAGGCCGAAGAGGGCTGCGTAGCACTCAGAGGACCTTGGAAATTATCCGCGGTAATATAGTTGTAAGAAAACGCAGCTAAGGCCATCGCTTCATCCCCGCGGATCAAAGACAAAAAAAGCGAAAACAAAGCGAGATAATTTGAAACGAGAGAATTGGGGGACTGTGGTCAAAGGCACAATAAATCTAGTTGGAGACGGTATCAGCTAAGTGTTTGTATCTTTTCTTATTTCTGGAGGTCACTTTCTAAAAACTTGATTTATTCATTTTCCTGCGGGTGATAACTAAGGAAGTGACTCAGTTGTTGTTTTTACACGCAAGAGTGATGAGAAAGCGATGTTGACTGTTAACACCATATCTGTGCGTCGAAGATGCATTGACTTTTTTTTTTCTATTCAAACGCAAGAAAGTAATGCGCGACTCTCATTAATTTCTCATGAACCACACACTAGCTGAGTATTAATTTAGTCTTAATCCAGCCAGCCTGTGTATGCCATTCTGTAAACTATGCTGGTTAAAAAACGTGTGACATGATATATAAGGTAGGAGTGCCGGGGTGCCTGTATATAGTCTTCCTAAATTACGAGAAATCATTTGACTCGGTCGAAGACTCAGCAGCCACGAAGACATTGCGTAATCAGGGCGTGTACGAGCATTACGTAAGATATAGGAAGATATGTACAACGGCTCCACAGCCACCACAGTCCTCCACAAAGACAGCAGGAAAATGCCAGTAAGGTGATACACTCTCTCAAATGTTATTCAGAGCATGTTTACAGGCGGTATTATAACATTGAACGGCGGAGAGCTGGGAGTAAGGGTTAATGGAGAGTATACCCCAGTAACCACAGATTTTCTGTTTACATTGCCTTGCTAAGTAACTCGGAGGACTAATTGCAAAGTGTGATAACTGAACTAGACAGGCAAAGTAAAACTGTGGGTCTGAAAGTCAATATGCAGAAAACTAAAGCAATGTTCAATATCCTTGGGAGCGCACAACAGTTTGAGATAGGTGGCGAGGCACTGGAAATGTTAAGCGAATATGTCTGCTTAGGCCAGGTAGTGACCCCTGATCCGAATCATGATAATGAGATAATTACAAGGATAAGAATGCGGTGGAGTGCATTCGGCAGGCATTCTCAGATAATGAATGACAGCTTGCCATTGTCGCTCAAGGAGAAAGTATATAACAGCTGCATCTTACCGGTGCTTACCTACGGGGCAGAAACTTGGAGGCTCAATAAAAGGGTTCAGCCTAAACTGAGGAGGACACAGCGAGCAATGGAACGAGAAATGGTAGGTGTAACATTAAGGGACAAGAAGAGAGCGCATTGGGTGAGGGAAGAAACGCGTATTAATGACATCCTAGGACATCCTATTAAAAATCAAGACGAAGAAATGGGCGTGAGAAAGGCATTTAATGCGAAGGCAAGATAACCGTTGGTCATTAAGGGTAACAGAGCGTATCACTAGAGAAGGCAAGTGTAGCAGGGGGCGGCAGAGTTAGATGGGCAGATGAGATCAAGAATTTTGCTGGGATAACATGGTCAAGGTTAGAGTTAGCATAGGACCAAGAAAATTAGAGATATATGCAAGAGGCCTTTGCCCTGCAGCGGGCGTAACAGGTCGATGATGGTGGTGGTCATAATGATGATAGTGGTGATGGTTTCGATGATGATGATGACGATGATGCCGGGGTGCGCAACATTATCGTGCCTACTCATGCACTAAATAATCCCATAAAACATGAACATATAATGTCATCTCAGGGGTGTCTAAATGCAGACAGGTAAGCAAGTGGAATAGCCTTGATATTCCAGTTTTTTTTTTTTCTTGAATTCAGCCTGGCTTCTTTCTTGAGGCAAGGCGTCCGCGCATGTTCGTTCCTGGCAGAATGGCAGAGCACATAAACTGGCCACGTGCCACAATGATACAGTGGGTACAGAAGCAATAAACGTGCATTTTTTTCCTTCGCGGGGATATTCCACCCGTCATCCGAGAAATAAATTATGTGATACATATCTCTATAGTGGCAAAAGGGGCACATTAAGTATTCTGTCTCCATACACCCACACCATTTTCTCCCCCAATAAGAATGAAATGTCGTCGATGTCTCAGTGCGCGGCCACCTAAGCGGGCGGTTACATTTCCATGTGACTCTTGAGCAGCGTAATGTGTGGCCTGCCTGTGTGGTGCATAAGCACGAACAAGGCAACACGCTGCATTACATACAAATAACTACAATTGTATTTCTTTTTATGCCGGCCGCGGCGGCTGCACTTCGATGGAGGCGAAATGTTGAGGCCCGTGTGCTGTGCGATGTCAGTGCACGTTAAAGAACCCCAGGTGGTCGAAATTTCCGGAGACCTCCACTACGGCGTCTCTCATAATCAGAGCTAGTTTTGGGACGTTAAACTCCACAAATCAATCAAATTCTTCTTATGGAATAATATTGTAGAAAGGCGGAGTAGAATTCTACGCCTCGAGCTTCGTTGCACAGTGTGGGCACACCACAACAGTCTTGGGCGCATCGCATTACCTTCTTTTCGCATACATCCCTAGATGCGTGGTGTTCAGCTTTCATTCCCTTTTCTTCTTAATTTTTTTTTTTGCTACATTTGCCTATACACTGGAAAATGTCAACGTCATGGGGCATAACGATGCAGATTCAAAGCAGACGAAGAAGAGCCCCCAGTACCTTGAGCGCATGAACGTAAAGATTTGCCCCTTAACACTCCCGCCTATGTTTTGTATTCGCACTGCTCTCTCTGACGTGCTTTAAGGGCAGCGACATAGTTTATGCGGATATCAACAACACACTCCACCTCAAGGGAGAGGTAAAAAAAAATATCACAATAAGACGTTGCACCTGGTATACTCCAAAAAGGCACTCCTTAAACAAACACGAAATATTTATGTTCTCAGTTATTTTGACTTATGCTGCAAGTTGCTGCATGCAATAAGCGCATTTGTTTGTTCACCTAGCACACAGCACGCCAAGGACAGGGTCTGTGTTTCCCCTGTCTCGTGTTTTCACACTACCCTTGTGTGTGCTGTGCGCTAGATGAAGAAATAGACCGACGTGCCCAAACATCCGTTATTTCAAGTTACGTTTGTTATATTTCAATCTTCGTACACGCCTAGCAAGCGCAATCATATAGTCGAAGTCTATATAGCCGAAGACACATAGTCGAAGAATTTCACAACAGTACACTGAAAATTATTCACTCAGCCCATCATCCCACCTCTCGGACAAACTGATGCGCTACCTCAAACTTACGCATCTCATCTTATTACCCACTCTTGAATTCCACCTCTATAATTTCCTGATAATCTCAACGGCACTCTCATAGCAACAGCTACAAAGTAAGGGTTTCATTATAACAACGTTTTTACCTTCTTATAATTGTCTCGTCTTTGTACGTAGATAAAACATTCCGAACTCGTTTGAATATTTCAGAAGCAGCAACCACATCATATAGTGTGAACAGCCGCACAAGTTACTTTTGTTGAGCTTACGCTTAAAGGCCCAGGTACAGACGCAGACACTCAAGTCACTCTCAAAGCCAGCGATCTTCATAGCCAGAAATAAATTTTGCTGAGTTTTTTTCATCAAAACGTCCGTTTTGTTTCGCCCTAGTGAAAACATGTGGTGAAGTATTTCACAGGCTAAAACTCAAATCAAAACAGCGTATTGGTCGGCTATGTAGCCGCCTGAGAGGCGGATACTAAGCGACGCCTCGTTCCTTAGCACCGAGCAATGCAACGAGAACGAAACCAACTTAGTGTTGGCAAATGAGTTCTGCGGAAACCTGCAAGGTGGAATAACGTTTAAAAATGGGAAAATTCGTCCTGGTCTGGTTTGAACCCCGGACCAGGATGAATTTTTCGGCAACTTGGAAGCTTTCATTTCTGAGAAATCCGTATGGATTTCCTTGTAGCCTTGCACTACAAAACGAATGGATGCTGATTTTTCCTTCCATCTAGTATTGTTTCCTGTCGCCTTGAGTTTCCCATATTTTTTTAATAAAACCTCAGGTAAGTAACTAATATTAAATGATTAGCCATGTTCTTAACTGTTGCTTCAAAGGGCAACTCCGGTAATATTTCAATGTCCACTGATCTCAACAAAATTTTCAATATATACTCTCCTCGGTACTGTAATAATATATGCCAATAAGCCAGGTGGTTGCAAGTCATTTAGTCTTCCTGAAAATGAATTTTAAAGATTTTTCGCAGATTCTAATGCCGGCCACCCTGTGTTTTTGACGTCATTACCTTCTACGCTACCTATGCCCGAGCAGCCGAGCTGTTTAAAGCAAAACGGTGATACCTTAGCGCTCAAATGGTCGCTGTCAAGTTCAGAAAAGCTGGTACAACTCAATACATCATCGGGTGACATCGCCGCTTTCATTTTTCTGGCACCTTCTCCGTGTTTCTGACGGCGGGGAGGCTATGACGGCATCGCAAACGGTGCACGAAGCGTCTATGTCCGTTTTGGTTTCGGTTTTAACACACCGTTCAGTCGGTTATGTAAAAATATTGGTGCGTTTCTGAGCAAATTTAACCCCCCTGGCTGCTACAGGATTATCAGTACACCATTGGAATACAATTAATATCAGAACATGGTGAGAAAACCACCGGAGTTCCCATTTAAGCGCAAAATGTTCAATGAAGAAGTTGTAGAGCATGTTTATTAGTGTTCGGTAATGTATTTCCATAATAATCCATGCAGTGGTTTTAAACTTTCAGGGCTTCTAAGGAGGTGCGCGAGACTTGGAAAAGTACTACGCGACTAGGCGCTGTGCGTCGTGTTAGCAGCAACGGGAAAGTATTCCCTCTACCTCGAGATTGTTTTGAAACCGTGACCTTCTTAAATTTTGCAGGCGGTACGTGTTATGCGGAATACTTATGGGTTTAGAACATTATTATAAACATCGGGAGTGACCACGCTGTATCAATATCTGCTTCTTATTGTCCCCTCATATAACTGTTTTTTGTATCTATTAGCTTTCTTCAAGTAAAATGGATCATTCGCGGCGCAGCTGCGGTAGCAGTGATAATGCACTACAGCCGGAAGGAGGCAGCAGTAATCATTTCTACGCTTTATTTCCAGCAGAACGCGTAAAATGATTGCGTGTGCATTAAATTATGAATGAAATGCCACTTGTGCTACAAACGAAATCTTATTGTGAGGTGATATGGCAAAAGTATGGTCAAATCATTTTTTTTTTTTTTTGGCTTCCTGCGATCTCTTGAAGTGAAGTACTTGTGACCAATGACTCGTACGCGTCTAAGATGATGTTGGCGCCAAAAAGCGCTAAAATCCGTTTAGTACTGCTCTCAGCGAGTAAATGTATAGTGCCTAATATCGTGTTGTCAAATAGAACATAAGGTAAAGAAAATGGACTAATAAAAACCTTTTCGAGAACTCGAATGTGAACGCTTCTAAAAAGTATAGGAGCCCGGTTTAATGCGAACGCGTTCAAGATACTTGCTATGCAGCCCTATTTGAACTACTGCGACCACCCAGGGATCCTCTGCTGTCTTCAGATCTCGCCGCTAACGCAGATAGTGTGTGCAGCTTTTGCAATGACGGCATTCAGAAGCCCTCGGTGGCACTTGTTTTGCTTCCGCAGTATATTGCCAGTGCGTGGCACAAAGCTTACCAAGTGGACACTTTGGTTCACACCATACAGCAAGAGAGAGAAAGAGGGAGAGCAAAGCAAAGAAAGAAGGGAAGTACGACGTTGCTATCGGGTACATTAAAACTGGAGTGCTACAACCGTGTTCCTAAAAGAGCAAGCTTATCGGCATCGCGCTCCCTTCGATAAGGGCACGATGTTTCTTGCTCGGCAATGGACACGCAGGCGCAGCCACCCGACGTGCTCACACTCTGCGGACTAGCCACTTGAGCGGATCCTTGCTTCTGCTGATTAGAAAGCAATTGACGCGTCCATTACGCTTTTAGAGCGGCCCTTTTTGAAGCCGGACGCAGTGATATCGCCCTTCAGGAGTGTTGTGACGAACAAGCTTGCTTGGCACCTTCTCCTCACTCGCGGCCTTATCATGTGCGCGCCTTATCCCTTGCAGTTGCGCGGTCAGTCCCTACTTTATCGGTAGGTTTTGGAGACACCTACTTTGCACTGAGCGTGCGACGCAAGGAGACGTATCTGTATCAACGCTTTCGGTCGAACATGACTGTGGAACAATACCCTCCACAGATAAGGGCGGCGAGAAAAGTACATTTCGAGAATGTCGTGCTGCTGCCACCGCCCTATTTCACCGGTCGCCACGACGTTTCGCAGCACACTCCGTTTATCTTTACTGCTTCATGTTTATTCTTGCCATACATGAACATTCTGTTTCAGTTACCTTTTGTTAAGTAAACGAAGCTACATGTATGACTCATTTGAAAACTCGTGGACGACACTACGAGGCTGCAGGGCAAAGGGATCGCGAAAACAGCTTGTGGTCACATGTGTTTGCAGTCTCCTGCAACACCCAACAAGCAGCTGACGAAAGCTGTCGCTGTCTCGTTTCTCTTTCACAAGCTACGACACCTCATTTTCACTTTAATGCTCACAACTAAACAAGACGACTTATCCGCGCTCAAGGTTGAAGTATTGAAGGCGCCGTTGCAAGTCAACTACAACTGGCCGCGCATTGCTAACTCAGCGCTGCTTTGAGTTCAGTCTGCCGACGCACTACGAACCGGCGAATTTTCCCGCCATCCAAGCGGCCGACCCTGGCGCCACGTGGCGACAGCTCTTCAGAGCGGGCTCGTTCGCCCCGGCACCTCGGGATGGCGGTAGCAGTCTCGGCCGACGCCACAGCGCGCAGTGGCTCGTTGCTGCCTTGACCGATCGCTTGCTCCCGTTGCTCCGCGGCTGTTGAAGCGGTTGACTCGTCTCCGATCGGCTCTGTGTGCCGACAGTGACCGATGTGCAAAAACTGTTCTCACTTGTCATGCGCACTGGAGTAAATTAAATGGGAAGAAAAAAGTTTGTCGGGCGTCGTTAACTAATTCCACGTGCGAACGGAGAACTACTAATTTATATTCTTTTTTTTTATGTATATATCTTCAACTAATGCAAAGCGAACATCCATAAAATCGCAATGCTGACAGCAAACCATTTCTATTTCATAAAAATCCACCTTATTTTAAAAGAAAGAACATATAGGTGGCCTAGTTCTTCAAGGTTTGCGATGCGTGTAAATGGTTTGGAAAACTGCGGCGCAGCGTTCTGTGTTACTTTTTTTTTTTTTTCAGGAGAGACACGCAACAGTTGTGTGAGTGAATGGACGAGAACAATAACGATAGTAGTTAAATGTGCTTCGTGTTCCTTGAAGTACTCTCGTCCAGTACGCTGCCTTCTATTTCATTTTAGCTATTTGGCCGATAAATGCTAAAATGTACAAATGTAAGAAGATGATTGAGACTCTTAACATTTGGCTTGAAACACAGCGTTTGGCTTCAAACACAAATAAACCTCTCCAACCACATCTTTTCTTACCCACACAATATCCACTCATGGTACAGATCTCCGAAGCTAAGTTTTTAAATCTAGAAGCTTGAAATTTACAAATACGAATTACTACACCAAGAACGAACGCCACAGTTTGTGAACCGCATCTATCAGAGAATCTGAACTGAACATATGTCACATACAATTTTAAAGATGACGCGCAGTGGTTGCAACATTTCTGAGGTATTGGAGTTGTCCAACGGAGAAATCAGTGGTATGTTTCCGATTGGTATAAAAACATTATGCGTTTTAAACGTTTTACAAACTGCACTACCGTTCTTTAAACGGTAGTACACTGTGCCAGCCGATGTAAGCCAAACTGTAATAACTTTCTATTAGCATTTTTTTGCAAGTTATTTAGTTCTAAACTTGATAGGTCACCTGTCTCGCTTTTTGCAAGTTTCAAAAGCGTTTTCTCATGGCAAGTAAAACCCCATCATTACTAATAATATTTTTCTCAAGTTTAATGACGACCTAAACTTTAAAAGATGCTGCTATGGTTTCTAGATTTCACCCTCACCCCTCCCCCCCACCCCTTTTTCTTTAATCCTGCTAATACCTTCGAGATTTGCAGTCGTTGGTATGAAAAACGATTTTTCTATTCCCGTATATTTAGATGATATGAGCTGCTGCGTTCTGCTGATGACTTGAGCATCTGAAGCTTGGAACCACCGATCATCCTGAACAAACATGAGATGACTCACACAATCTAAAGACAATAACCTTCTTTTTTTAAAAAAAAATGTAGGATTTACACTTTCAAGAAGCTGTATGTAGCAAGGATCATGTAAAATTGCTCATCCGTCAAACGGAGGTGGAAACAAACGGAAAGAAAATAAATACCGGCATATCACAAGCGGACATGTGACGCCTGTCTGAATGGTGACGTAGAGCTGCCCCGCCTCACGGCCACTAGCGCTCCTGCAGCTTTCGAAGAGAGAGCGCCTATCCCTCAGTATTGCCCTCGATATCGAACACAGTCGGCGCCTAGCGGCGGTGGACGAAGCTCCCAACTGTGGATAGCTCCTTGTGTCGTCTGCTAGCCACTGCGCTTTTACATGCGCGCGTACGTAACACATATCGTCCAATATGTTTGCTCCCTGAGGCGGTGCGGTCTTGAATGCTTTCATGTATTCTTATCCACGCATAAAAGTATTAGTTGTAGTATTATTTGACTTTGCGCTGCAGTCTGCTCTTCCTTAAAATCACTGAGCGCATTTGTCGTGAGCGTGCTATGTCATAATCGCACCTCCGGTTCGGCACAGTTATTTCACTTAGCTGCTGCCGTGCATTTTAAGTATACGGCAAAGTGCACTTAGCGTCCTCCTGAATAAGTTAAGAGGGAAACATCAATGTGTCAATGCAGTACTGCAGCGATATCGTCCCGCGATATGTGACTGTGAGCATGACGGGAAATAGCAGACGTTCTTCGCGTCTTTTTTTTTATGGGCATAAAGAAATAAACCTTCTCTTGTCATGGTCACGCAAGTAGTCATGGAAAGAAAGTGATGCGGTTGAGTATTAAAACGTTTACTTAATATAGGCGTGTGTGAAATATCGTGATAGTATACTCAAGCGGCGTATACAGTCACATGACTAACTAGGCCAGTTAACTGCCTTGAGTTTCATGCAATACCACATGCAAAGCATTTAAACGCAAGTATGCGTGTAAGTGATTCAGCAGAGTACACAAGCTGCTACTTCAACTGAATGCGCAGTAACAGTCCATTTGTTGTTGCCGTTATTGTTGTTGTTCTTGTAGCCAACAGTGAAAAATGAGCAAGAACACAATAGTGAACTCTTTCAGTCGAGTAACAGCAATGTCAACATTGTAGACACAAGAGAACTTAAGTATGGTGAAAGAAAACTAGACGGAGAGAACCGCCGAGTAAGTCAAACTGCGAGGCTGGGGGATGTCAGTGCCCGTTTGTGGCATCCCTTACAAAAATGCCATATATGGCGATATCAGGAATTGGCATACGGGGCTATATATGGCACGTTGCCGTACGTGGCCGCATTTGCCCCAATCGTTATAGAAACATTTATGACAATGAAAGACCAACACGAGGAATGCCATGTAAGACTCTCATACGTATTTGGCAAATACGACCACGTACGGATACGTGCCATATGTAGCCAGATATGCATATATGGCCATATATGGTCAGGGTCTGACCTTTATCAAGCCAACATGACTTTTTCTCCTGTTCGTTTATATAGGCATAGGAGGCATATATAAACGAACAACAGGAAAAGAACGTTGTCTTGATAAAGGTATGGCGCCCTCTCGACTAATTAATGGAATATCATGAATATCATTGAAGTACTACGTCTCATATATATATATATATATATATATATATATATATATATATATATATATATATATATATATATATATATATAAGCAAGCAGGGTTTCGTAAAGGCTACTCAACAGTAGACCATATTCACACTATAAATCAGGTGATAGAGAAAAGCTCGGAGTATAATCAACCCCTAGATATAGCCTTCATAGATTACGAGAAAGCGTTTGACTCGGTCGATACCTCAGCAGTCATGCAGGCATTGCGGAATCAGGGCGTAGACGAGCATTACGTAAGGCTACTGGAAGACATCTACAACGGCTCCACAGCCACCATAGTCCTCCATAAGGAGAGCAGCAAAATACCTATAAGGAAGGGCGTAAGACAAGGGGACACAATCTCTCCAGTGTTATTCACAGCATGTTTACAAGAAGTATTTAGAACGCTGGATTGGGATCAGGTGGGTGTAAGGGTTAATGGGGAATACCTCAGTAACCTCCGATTCGCTGATGACATTGCCTTGCTAATTAACTCGGGAGATGAATTACAAAGCATGATTACTGACCTTAACAGGCAAAGTATAACAGTGGGCTTGAAAATTAATATGCAGAAAACTAAAGTAATGGTCAATAGCCTTGGGCGAGTACAGCGATTTCAGATAGCTGGCGAGGCACTGGAAGTAGTAAGTGAATATGTCTACTTAGGCCAGGTAGTGACCCCTGATCCGAATCATGAGGCTGAGGTGATTAGGAGGATTAGAATGGGGTGGAGTGCATTCGGCAAGCATTCTCAGATAATGAATGGTAGCTTACCATTGTCTCTGAAGAGGAAAGTGTATAATAGCTGCGTCTTACCGGTACTCACCTACGGGGCAGAAACTTGGAGGCTAACTAAGAGGGTTCAGCTTAAATTGAGGACGACGTAGCGAGCTATGGAACGGAAAATGGTAGGTGTAACCTTAAGGGACAAGAGAGCGGTGTGGGTTAGGGAACAAACGCGTGTTAGGGACATACTAATAGAAATTAAGAAGAAATGGGCCTGGGCGGGCCATGTAATGCGAAGACAAGACAATCGTTGGTCATTTAGGGTAACAGAGTGGATTCCTAGAGAAGGCAAGCGTGGCAGGGGGCGGCAGAAAGTTAGGTGGGCAGATGAGATCATGAAGTTTGCGGGAATAAATTGGGCCCAGTTAGCACAGGACAGGGATAATTGGAGATCTATGGGAGAGGCCTTTGCCCTGCAGTGAGCGTAGACAGGCTGATGATATATATATATATATATATATATATATATATATATATATATATATATATATATATATATGTGTGTGTGTGTGTGTGTGTGTGTGTGTGTGTGTGTGTGTGTGTGTGTGTGTGTGTGGCGGCTACGAGAAGCGCGGAGATGTACGTTTTACTGGCCGAACTTCTTGCATAGCCTCCACAGCGTTGAAGCCGATGTATCAAAAGGAGTATAGGTACACGAATAATTTTTTTAAACACCATAGTCTTTCTTCGGATACTTGAACGCAGAAATTTCGGTCTGTTTGTTTGTCTATCTGTCACACGATTCAGCCACCCGGCCACAGTTTAAGCACTTGCCTAACGCCCAGCCATCTTGAACTGGTAGCTGCGTTCATACTTGTGAACACTGACGATCAAAAAGCAAATATTACGCATATCTGAGCCGCAACATCAATACGTATGTATTAGGTGATGTGTTCCTTTGCTGGAAAATACGTATAGATACGTAATTCTAAAGACCCTAGTGTTTGTTAGGCTGCGCTCAAAATGCAGCGCTATACGCGAAAAAGGCATCTGCCGACCATTTGGTGCTGCTACCGGGCAGTTGCCCGGGGATTCTGCACGAGCTCATGCTTCCCGACGGCGCTGCCAGATGGCGTCCATACCTCACGTAGCGTAGTACGACCGGCAGAAGACTATCGTCTCTCAACGACATTTGCAGCAGAGCCCGCAGATACGCGGCGAATTTTTTAGATGCTAAGCAGCTCTTTCACTAGCCTGTGTAACGCCCTTTGTGCGTCCGTACGGCGAGGGCGAGGGCAACGCGCTGCCCTCGCCGCAGGTGTTGGAGCGGTGCCAAGTAGGTCACGCCGCAGCTGCGCGTTGACGTCACGTTCCCCTCGCAGTGCGCGCTGACGTCACTCTCTCCCTCGCCTGCCGCGCGCTCGCCGGAGCTGCCGCCTCGTCCGTTCGCCCGCAACACCTGCCGCTACCGCCGCTCGCTCTGCTACCGCGACCGACAAAAAATTAACACCATCTTCCCAAAGGGAACCCTGATGGGATACGAAGCACCCGCGTTAGCGCCGTTCAACCCGTGACGCCACCCGTGCGCAACGCTGCTGCTTCGCATCCCATCAGGGTTCCCTTTGGGAAGATGGTGTTAATTTTTTTATTTGCATTTCGCCCCTATCTAAACCATTTTTCTTTCCTTCTTTTTTGCCTAAGACATCAAGATATTTAGGAAAATCCAAACTGTCAGTGACTGTCGCATTCTGCAGTCCGATTCATTTCTGGATTTTTACGTCCCAAAACCAGCTATGAATATGAGAGACGCCGTAATGGAAGGCTCCGAAAATCATGACCACCTGGGGGTCTTTAACGTGCATTGACACCGCGTACAGTACACGGGCCTCAACATTTCGCCTCCATCGCAATGCAGCCGCCGCGGCCGGGATTCGATCCCGCGACCCTCGGGTCAGCAGCCGGGTACCATAGCCACTAGACCACCGTGGCGGGGCCATTCTGCAGTCCGAATTAGTTTCATATTCAAAGTGGTGCAAGAACAATTGCCACCCATTAAATACCGATAAGACGATAAGTCATGACCTGATCTCGCAAAACTGCAAGCGTATTATGTTTATACTGTGTTAATTCTGTAGCGTTATGTCAGGTATATTAGATCAATTACCTAAGTGTTCGTGTTACCTACATCGTTCTTCGAACTTGTGTTTTGACGTACGCGAACTGCCGTTATCATCACTAGCATTTTATATTTATGTTATGTTCTTGTCTTATGCGCTGTTATCCTGATATTAAAAAATAATTCCTCCTTTTTTACGCATATTTTCTCCTATGGACTGTGATTTCGTTGTCTATTATTAGCTCTTCTTTTTTTTCTACTCCTCCCTTAAACTAGCACTAAGATCTTGGTTACGTTAAATCGACGACTGAACTGATTCGATTGACAAATATGGTTGATAGACTCTTACAAATAATAAGCGTCCGTTCAGATGACAGCACGGAGGTGTGCAACTACAGCTTTTTCTAGTTAAGTACGCTAGTGTTTCTATACCTGCAAAAAGCTGAGTGGTCGTTCGTAAACAGCATCGCTTTACGAACAGCTATAATATCTTTGCGAAACTCATTGAAAATGTCTATGCGCATGCGTACGAAAGCATACAAGGAGTACAAATCGCCTCACTTGTGTACTCGGTAACTGAAGGTGGACTAGAAATTCCGCGCATACTGAAAAGCGGGGAAAGCTACAGATCAGTGGAAACTTAAGTTTTCACGAAGTCATGTAAATGTTTTTTTCGCGCCCTTCATGCTCTTCACCCTGTGCGTCTCGTATCAGATTGCTGCCACTCACACTCTGCGATACTGCTGTGTGCCTTGTGCGACAGGCTGTGCCCCTGTAGCCTGAAGCAGAATGCGAATATCTAATTATGACTTCACTGAGCTCGTCAAGGCTATATTCACGTACATCTAAGCACCTTTCTTTAAAAATAATCATAGGTCGGCACTATCAAGTGTACCTCAGTCTCCACCCACAGAATCAAGACGCATTAAATCAGTGCTTTGGCAATGTATAATATACTACGCCCTGCCAGAACACAATGATCATGTGTGCTCATTCGCGTAGAGAAAATATCTACCGTGTCACTTTTGACAGTGTGTGTGTGTGTGTGCGTGCTGTGCGTGTGTGGTGTGTGCGTGTGTGTGTGTGTGTGTGTGTGTGTGTGTGTGTGTGTGTGTGTGTGTGGTGTGTGTGTGTGTGTGTGTGTGTACTTGTATCCTAGTCATTTCTTTGTGGCTAGAATTCAAAACAGGCATTTCGTATTTTCCCAATACTGGCATTTTTCAGCATTCATTCCATGTGTTTATACATATCGCAGTAATGATTTTGTATGATGAAAAGTTAGTGCCTACGTTACTTGCCTAACTTTCTTTCTGCCTGTTTGTTTCTCTACCTCACAATACTTTGTCTACCGAATTGGTCTCCTGCACTTAGTGTTCTTTGTATTCCTTTGTGAGTGCACCAGTACCAAAGCTTCTTAGATGTTCCTTGGCAGTCTAACAAACTTTTGATTTATTGATTGATTGATCTAAAATTATTCCACTTACGCTTCGCCACTCATCATATTACACCAGAGTACAAAGTAGTTATGTATTACCAAAGTGTAGAACAAACTACGGTTTTTCTATGTTGAGTTATATTGCGCCAAAGTTCTTGAATACCTCGTTTTATGACTGCCTAAATACTATCTCTCTTTCTGCCATTCGCAAGAGCATTATTCGGCAATCTGTGCTACCCTAATATCAAGTGTTTTCATGTCTTCATATATTGTATCAATCTGTGTTACTGTTTTACACTCGCAGTACTGTTGCCAATTTTGATACATAGGTACTTTTGTCAATTTTATTTGTCAAATTTATTGTTGTCAATTTTATTTTTCAATTCACAGATACTTGCACGAACTCTCTGTACAGTGGTTGTTTCTGCTTTGTGCCTACTGCTGACGTCTAAGGATGGCCACGCTCGTCAAGCGGCGTAGAATACGCTGCTTTTTTCTCGCCATCCCTAGTTTGTATGTACAAACTGAAATAAAGACTTGATTGATTGATTGATTGATTGATTGATTGATTGATTGATTGATTGATCGATCGATCGATCTATAGATCGTAAGCGTCTTATGAAACTTTGCGCATAGCGGATGTGCAGCGGCCCATTTTTTTTCCTTAACCTGAACGTGCGAGCGTCGACCGCCGAGTTGATAAACGCCGCAGAACGGAGCGCAGCAATGAAATGAACGAGAATATGCGCGTGCGCGCAGTCAACAGTCCGGTGCAGGTTTCGCCTGCCAGTCTGTTACGCGGAACAGACCCAACCCAACTTGCATTGTTGTCTCCGTTATCGCGTTTTGTTCTATTTTCTGAACGCCCCTCGGAAAGGTTAGAAAATGCAACGTGAAACGCCTATTGCTGTATGAGAGAAAGGTGTGAATTGATATCGCATCCCATCCATCTCAAGCGCGACCACTTCACCTTTTCTTTATAACTTGATGGCGGCGTTTAGAATAAAAAAGAAGAAAAAAGGATGACGATAACGGTGCTCAAAAGCAGCAAAGGTAGTATACGGTTCCCGGAACATCCTAGCAGAAGACAGCTGCCCAAGACTGCTCATATATACAGCGCACTTCGTCGCCTGCATCTCCGCCTTGTGGCGGCTATCGACTCGGCGGTTGACGCTCGCACGTTCAGGTTAACAAAGTGGGCGACTGCACGCACAATGCATATATACACAGAAAGGCCAAGTTCCTGTGCAGTTCATGGAATGTAACTGTACATATGGAAGTACAAGTACCGATTTGTTGTTGCTCTGCATTCTAAATACAACGTTTGCGAGAAGAAGGAAAAACAGCCCGATTCAGTCACTTTTATACATATCTTGAAGAAGCCGTATTAACACGAGGAAAACTATATATTGTGTGTTATTGTGGTTATAGGGCGTGCCAATATTCGAAACATTCGACTATTCGAGATGTACTAGTGTCCTATTCGATTCTATCTCCGAATCGAATAGCCGTTGTTTGTAAACCCGAATGTTTCGAACAGTTTAAGAATATCTCGAAATGTTAGCAGCCCTGAAGTAAACACGAAAGTGGTATAAAATCAACACAAGTTTCAATCTCACTAACACATTATATGCAGAAAACATGAGAACTCATGTATTGCGGCAGGTTTCTACGCTTGGGGAGCCTGACTTTGCCGGCTATAGTACGATCATTAGCATTTTCTGGGCAGTTGTGCGTATACCAAGGGTCTGCTTATTTTATATAGATGCTGCGTTGTGCTTATAATGCTAAAGATATGCGGCCGCAAACGTCAATTTACATTAGATTTAAGAAGGGCTGGTCAGTATTCGAGAATTCGAAAAGTATTCGATATCGATTCGATGCGGGTTTTTTTTTTTTTCACTTTTTTTTATTCGATCTCACTATTCGCACACCGGCAGTCCAGACGGTCACGAACCCAAAATTTTACCAACCATGTATCCGCCAATCCCAAGGTGCTGACGATGATACGAAATATCTGTCATAAAGTGCTCTGCGAAAATTGTTTCACTCACAGAGTTCAGAAGGCAAGGGGTCAACAAGACGCGAAGGCCTGCTAGTCGCTGCCACTAACGGTTTGCTTCACATTGTAAAACAGCGACTTATGCGGTAAGGAGCCAAAAAGCGCTGAATCCTATATATTCGTGTACGCGTCCCAGCCGGTTTAGCAATGTGTCAAGCCTATCGCGTTCGTCGTCATAGCAACGACAAAAATACAGTACGTGTTCGCTTGGCCCCACTTGCACGAGTCTCAGCTATGTACGATATTATAAATTAAAGACTGAGTAGACTTTTCACGCAATTCATAATTACTGCGCCTAGAATCTATACAAACGTTCTTCACGCTATTACAGACAATACGAAACATATCGGTTAGCGTCACAATACGATGAAGAGAAACATTAATGTCATTTACAGGCAGTTCGTTAGTGTTGTGTCACTAAAAAATCGCTGAAAGCGCTCACTGCAAGTCTCTGTTGATCGGGGCGTGGCAGTCCAAGCACAGAGGCTGTTCGGACACGATGCCCTGTGCATGTGATAGGTTGTCTACCGAGCATGTTCAACCGATCCCGCATGTTGAATACACCGCTACTTCTGTTGTGGGCCCTGTGATGACGTGCTTCCCGTTGAAACCGTCATAACTGCTATGGTTTTACATGTCAAAACCACGATATGATTATGAGGCACGCCGTACAGCGGAGAGCTCCGGAAACTTTTAACTTTATAGCGTGCACTGAAAACGCAATGTACACAGATTCCTAGAATGTTCACCTCCACCTGCCGTCTTAGCTTAATTGCTAGGTTGTCGGCTTGCTAAGGTCGAGGTCGCGGGATCGAATCCTGGCAACGGCGGCCGATTTTCGGAAAAGTATACGCTACGTTAGAGTCGGCTATCCGAACATCGTGAAACTGATATTGAAAAACAATATGCTGCAAAACGAAATGTTTTTCGCCTTGTGATGAGTAAGAATGTTTCATTAAAACGAAGAACGTTTGTTTCTTCGTGAGCTTCAACACGAAGCCTGCAGAGAAAACGCGGCTGCGCCCCGCGGTGTATACGACGTAAGCGCGGTCCAGGCCAATGATGAGCTGCGAAAACCGAACACGTTCGCAAACAAAGGTATCGGATCTCGTCCTGTGCCGAGAGGTGCTGTGTGTCGTACGGGTCCGACGTTGCATAACAGGTTGCATGCGGCATCTGGGCTTGCGGAAGTCTTCTGTCGTACTTGGCGCAACGTCTGTAGATTACAGTTGAGATATATGCTGAACTCTGCAGTCAAGAAATAAATGCCCGATAGCAAGTGCATCTCTGAAAAGTATAGCATAAAAACATGCATGACCTTTTGATATGAACAGGTTTTAAGACACAGCTTTATAAATTATGCCCCGTAATTCCTATTATAAGCTAATTGAATGACGTACGTGCATGCAGGCTTTTTTAAATTGTACTGTTCAGTTGCGCTTATTCTTTCAACATATTTTTCTTGCGTTTTATTTAGCTTGTAATCACAAATGGGAACTTTTCAAAAGCGCTAATAATCAATCAATCAATCAGCTTATTTAAATGTGCCCAGGAACAATTGAGAGGTCTTGGTGCTGGCACAAGCAAGGGAATGGCGATACTATAAATGAAATCGACAAAATATGCACAAGTACAAATAAATGTAAAAGAAAGAGAAAAACTTAAGTTAACAACAACAACAACAACAACAACAACAACAACAATAATAACAACAACAACAATAATAACAACAATAATAATAATAATAATAACGGACGCTCATAATTACAATCAGAAAAAAAACGTCACGCGAGAAATGGGTGCAGAGATACATAGAGCTGTCTGAAAACAACGTGCGCGAAGGCATAACAGCAAGAAATAAGCGTATAAAACTGCAATAAAAACGGTTCTTATCGCGAAACCTAGCTTACAAATTGCGCTCGCAACTATGCAGGCCCAAGTGAGATGTCTCGCTGATACTCCCATGCCGTGCGAGAGGGTAAAAGGCCGAAGTTGTCCCAATTTGTTTATTAGTGTAGGCAACCATAACATTTCTTCGGCTATACCGTGAATACGGCGTACGTACAGCTATATCGAGCATGCGCCAACTTTCTTCATGCGGAAGCAAAATAACTAGATGAATTTCAGTATAAGCGTACGCGCTTTGATATAAAAAACATTTCGTTAAAACAAAATCCCTACCCCCTCCGAAAAAGTGCGTCTTCTTATCTATTAACCTCGGAACAAGCGTTAGAGAAAAAGAAAATTGGGTTTCACGTACGGGCCAAAACCGCGATTATTTTTATGTATACCGTAGTGGGGAACTCCGCACTAATGTCGCCTGCAGTTCTGTGCTGTGCACAGAAGTCTATTTACACACAGGTGTTGTAAACACAGGTGTTGTTGCATTCCCCCTCCCTCACAAATATGCGTTGATTGATGATGTGTTTTTCCTGGCACAAGGACCCAGTATGGCCCCAAATATACGTTCCAATCTAAATTACAGTTGTGCTCAATCTCACTCATAAAACTGTATGTGGTTTTTATATCCCAATCATCCCTTAAATAATGCCACTAAGATATCGGGCACAGAAAATTGTGCCGCCCAATATACATGACATCGCCATCATGTCACAAGAAACCTCCGCTGACTGCGTCACCTATCGAATAAAGGGGAAAAAAAAGCGAAAGAAGGAAACAACGTAGGTTTAACGTTATTTGCGACAAGTCTCGCGGCCCCTATATAATTTGTTTGACTGCATGCATACGGAGAAGAGGCGCGAGGGTGCTGCAGTGTCACCTCCCACACCACTCCACGTGTACCTATACACCTGCCGTTTCATCAAGGAAGGTTAGCAGCAAAGCGCGGTGCACGAGGCTGTACAATGAACGTGAGCGAGTGAGTGTCACATAGCGGTCGACAACACATCACTGGCGCATGAAAGCGGGGAAGGGCAAGCGTTTACAGCGCGTATAGGCAGCGCGCTAATATTCGTCCGTCGCAGCGAGCTTAGTTTAAAAAAAAATAAATAAAATGAAGTCGCGGTGTTTGCGGCTATCGCTGTCGGGCCTTGCGGTGCAACGCGGAACTGCGCGCAGACAAGCGGCGGATAGCGGCCCCATTTCATTCATATACGCGCCGCCAAGAGCGCTCCTCCGACAGGGCCGTAAAGATTTCCATTCCGTCAGTGCGAACCCGGTAAAAGGACGCCATGTACCTCTCGAACTCTTACTGACGGCCAACAAAGAAACGATCCTTTAAATGTCCATTGAGTCCGGGCTTTTCTTTCACAAAGGACGCAAACGTTTGTGCGACCAAGAAGAAGAAGGCGTCGAGTGAGGAAGCAAGACCCCGGAGAGGGACGCGAGCGATGGTGACGATTCATCGGCAACTTTCGAGGGAACTGGGTTGCTGCAGCGGCAGCGCTCCCAAAACGAGCAAATGGTCCGAAAAAAGAAACCGGCCCGAATGATTACCGACGTAAGCAGCGCCAAAAGCGATGTTCGAGATGACTTGGGTGGGAGGACGGCGATCTTTTTCGGCGCCATCCCCTGCGCGCCGTAAAGCGCGCGGTCCATTTGTGCGCGCGGGCGATAATGAAGCGCTGGCCGGACAATGCGCGGCGGCCGACCGCGCATTCTGTATACACACGCCATTGTCCCGAGTCACGCTCGTTTTCGGAACATCGCAGCGGGTCCGCGACACTCGAGGCGCGACCTTCTCGGGCTGAGAATGTCCTTCCGCGCGTTCGCGCCCCGGGTGGCAACCGACGCGGCGCTGTTCTGTATGTGCGCCCATTGACCACTTCCTCGCTGCGGTCGCCAACTGTCACAACGGGCTGCGCGAGAAAAAGAAAAAACCAGCGCCGCCAACAAGCCGCTCTCAACGGCCGAGAAGACAGGATTTGCCGCCGTCAAAAAGTATACGGCTGGATAATAAAAATCACCAACGAAACGCATAAACCAGCCCGGGCAGACAATGCGCGCCCGAGCGGGGAAAGAAAGCATACAGCCGTGCACGCGTAGGCGTACGGTGCGGACGCCAACGCGGTATTTGCGTGTGTTTGCTTCCCACCCGGCATCGTAGCTCCGTAGCGTATACCGAAAGAAGTTGGTTTGACAGCCGCTCATCGTTCTCTATATACGCCCCAATTGTCCATGGCGAAGAAGCGATACGCGGCTACCGCTGCAACGAGGTATCAGGCGCTTTGGCCACGAAATCACGCATCTGCGCGCTTGTGTATACTCGACATGTGTGCAGCCGCGGAAAGAGGACGTCGTGACCCTCGGAGCAGCTCGAGTTTTTGGCTCCTGCAGGGTTAACTCCGCCTTGTGCACGTGCCAGACAATGCGGGCGGAGCGACGCTAGTGCGTAAACACTAACTTCCTGAGCTGACCCGCAAGATTCCGCAGACCAACCAACTTCACTCAGCCCTGCCAAGACAAAAAAGAGGAGAGAAAAAAAAAAAGTTGAAGGCGCGGCAAGCTTCTCCGTGCAAACTCTCGCAGCCGCAGCCCATTAGCCTACAGCGCATACTGGCCGTGCATGTATGCGGCACTTTGCTACGTATTTTGATCTTGCGCGGCGATTTATGACGAGAAGGTCGTGGCGTGTATATTAGGCACGCCGCAGGAACGCCACGTCACCTAGCGCATTACGTGCCTCGCGAGGCGTTCGGCTCTTCGGAGGAGCGAGCGAGCAAATGTGGAAAATTTAGCGCACACGGTCAACCGTGGCTGGCGGCTGCGGGCGCTGTGCACTTGTGACAGGGCTGAGGAATCGTCCTCTGGGGACCCTCTTCGGGAGTATCGGAGATGCATGTCTGTGCATTATACCATGTGCGCCTGGGGCACCCACTCACACCAGAGCCGCACGGAACGCGCCCTGTGCTACGTGTAATCACCTTATCCACGCTCTTGCTTGTATGAGTGTATACGTATATGTGCTTCTCTGTGCGGTCGCCTGTGCAACGTGAAAGGAATAAATAAAGGCAGAATCATGCACTGGAGGATATAGAAACTATAAGGTGGAGAGTGGTGTTTGCAACGCCTGCTTCAACAACATGCATACATGTGATACACAGCGTTCGTACATGTTCCATATATTCAGCCAAGCGCCTTAAAGCGGCCCACGGGGCCCATTTTCGAGAGTCCAGTTTGCTTTACATACTTTTCTTGCGTTGGGGTTCGGCACAGTTTTCGCACTGCAAGTCCAGCACTTTGTGTGAACGATGCAAATGTATTAGAGCTCTCGCTGAGCAGACCAACAATCACTGTACGGTGCGTTAGCAAGAGCGAGGGAGGTAAGGAGAATGAGACGGAGCGACGTAAGGAAGAAAAAAGTAACGAAAAATTTCTTTTCTTCCAGGGAAGGCCAGACTTCACAGCTTTCATCGCCAGTCATATGGGTGTGAGAAAAACAGATAGGACGATGGTCACATTGTTCGTGCCCGCGCTATTTGCCTTGTACAATAATAATAATAATAATAATAATAATAATAATAATAATAATAATAATAATAATAATAATAATAATAATAATAATAATAATAATAATAAGCTACATTAACAAACACGAAAGAGGAAATAACCGCTTAAGACATATTTTTATCATGAGTCAGGTTAGTTTTATATGTAAGCCTCATAACATATCAGCCTTCTGACCCTCCGCGTAGGGTGTAACGAAAAGGTTCACACTGCGAAAAGAGAGAAAAGAGAAGTTACCATGCCACGTAAGGTGTTGCGAATGGCCCTATATTCTTGTTCTCACTTGTTGGTCATGTGTTCCCTTTAAAAATGTCATATATGGCGATATCCGGAATTGGTCATATATGGCTATATATGGCACGTGCCCGTATGTGGCCGCATTTGCCTGAATCGTGATAGAAGCATATATGGCAAGGAAAGACCAACTCGAGGAATCTCATGTAAGACTCTGATACGTATTGGACAAATACGGCCACATAGGGACGCATGCCATATATAGCCAGATATGCTGGCCATATACGTATATCTGGCTATATATGGTACGTGTCCGTATGTGGCCGTATTTGTCCAATACGTATCAGAGTCTTACATGAGATTCCTCGAGTTGGTCTTTCCTTGCCATATATGCTTCTATGACGATCCAGGCAAATGCGGCCACATACGGGCACGTTCCATGTATGGCCACATATGCCCAATTCCGGATATCGCCATATATGGCATTTTTGTAAGGGATGCATAGCAACGAGCAAAACAACGAGACACAGACACACCGTTACTTCTCACGGATGATGTTGCACGCCAGCGAGAAATCAATGTGAATGCAATGGTATAGTGATATTTTGGACCGCCGATATACAACAGCGTTGCAGCCGCTAAGAGCGACGGGAGGAGCGATCTGCTGGCTGAACTGTATAACGCAAATGTCACAAAGTTTTTACCGCGCTTGCTAAATACATTTCAAGACGCACAGCTGCGAAAGAAAGTGCTTCAGCATGTACGTTCACCAGTATATTTCAGAGCAATGTTATGACCTCAGATGTTATTTTTTCCTCCATTCTTCTAGCAAAAATTTTCTTCAAGCCCTTGTACAAGCGTGACACTAAGTATCCGAAAATGCTGAATTTTTTATTGCTGTTCATTGTTGTACGGTTCTCCATCAGTCTATATATGACAATAAATATTGCTCTCTTTTGAACTGCTTGTCTGCCAAATACCCCTATACATTTTCAACGAATTTCGAAGCGATGCCTATACAAAAAAAAAACAAAAAAAAGCAGAGTAGCTACAAACGTGACAGGGCTGAGGACGCTTTTGCTAATTAATCTTATGACAACGCTCGGGGAAACGCTAAGGCATGTTACCGGGCTAGATGGTTAGGATTCATAAAACTGAGCAATACGACAGCAAAACAAGGACCAACAATGAATAAGATACAGAGCGCTAACTTTCAACTAAAAGTTTTTATTAGCGATCACACGTGCTATTTATACAAGAACAGCAGTCAATATGGAAACCATGAAGCCCGTCGACTTCACAAGTCTGCACAAGCAGTTGCTACCTGTACTGGCGTTTGTTATCTATCTATCTATCTATCTATCTATCTATCTATCTATCTATCTATCTATCTATCTATCTATCTATCTATCTATCTATCTATCTATCTATCTATCTATTTTTTTTTTGGGGGGGGGGGGGGTAGGGGGAAGGGGGGATCGGCAAGCCTTATCGTGCAGTGACAAGCCGAGCTGCAATAGCTTTAGTTACTGCCTCTTATGTCATGCCTGTGCGCGCTCTTTTATTCTCTCTCTCTCTCTGTCTCCTTATCTGTCAACCGCCCCCTCTCGTGTCTCCCCAAAAGAATACCTCTTAGCGCATTTTTCTTTTTGGTTAACCTCTCTGAATTTCACCTTTTGCCTGCTCCTCTATCCCTATGTGGTCTGCCATGGTAGTACAATGGTTATGGGGCTTGACTGCTAGCTCGAAGGACGCGGGTTCGACCCTGGCTGCGGTGGTCGCATTTTCGATGGAAGTGAAAATGCTTGCGATGGCAGTGCACGTTCTTTTAATGAACCCCAGGTGGTCAAAATTTCCGGTGTTTTGGCTCGTAACATCCCAGCAATTATTATTATTATTATTATTATTATTATTATTATTATTATTATTATTATTATTATTATTATTATTGTTGTTGTTGTTGTTGTTGTTGTTGTTGTTGTTGTTGTTGTTGTTGTTGTTGTTGTTGTTGTTTGTCTGCCTGTTGTTGCTGTTGTTTGTGTAAATAAGGTTGTCGAAACGTTGGCTCCAGCGACATTCCCTGTTCTCCATGTTTTTAGCGATCTGTATCTCGATTCAAGCCTCCATCTTCCCCTGAGCTTCTCTTCTAGTTTTGATATTCTGAAGAAGGCGTCTGCGATTATTTTCATCGTAAGCGAGCCGCTGAAAGCTTCTAAAAAGCTAATCGCAGTATGAAGGGGAAGGTGAAAATGAGGCGTATATTTGTTTCCGTAAAAATAAGTAAACTTTGTCATTTTTTTGCCTAATTTCGTTTAACACGTTCAGTAACCAGCCCATGTATGGCGGTAGTGATAGGTGGCCTTAGAAGTGACCCCCATTCGTGATACGCTCAGTGTCCAGCAGCGCAAGCCCCGGCGACGAAGGCGACTTCCATCCTCCTCCCTCTCCGCCGCCACGGTGGAGAGGGTGGCGCGGGGAGAGGAAAGCTGTACTTCCCGAGCGCTCCAGCGCAGCGTGAAACTTTCACAAAGCTCTCGGGCGACAAGGCACGCGCCACCAAAGCGATGATGGCCCCCCGCAAATCGGTCGTATCAAAGCAGCTGCGCTTTGCATCTGCGCCTTGGTATCGGCGGTTAGAGACCGACCAATGTCGACATCCAATCACGTAAAGGGATTACGAAGACAAGTAAAGTAATTTACAGTGGGAAGTGGCACTGTCGCCTGAAGGCGAACCACCGAAAGTCTTGAAGGACTTAGAGTTGCGCTGAAGGCATATAGTCTTGGATATTTATTATTTCCTCTCTGGTAATTTATGGAACCTGACCTCAGTGAATCCATTAAACTTCGCTTAATGGCCAGCTAAAGAAAAAAAGAAGAAAAGCCGATGTCAAGAGACTGGTTTCATTTCGACAACTTCGAGTTATCAGCGTCGACAGGCTGACCATCCACTTTCACTGTAGGATCCGAATTTAGGGCTCCTATAGTCGTAACATTCCGGATTCAATACAGCCTTCTTTCACTCAAAACAAAATGATGAAATGACGGGGCCGTGCTTGTGCTACATGTGCTCGTCAACGTATCTTCCAGGCTCTGTGTACGGCCGAACGTATCGTAGCTCTGTATCGACAAAGTTTCATCCATCCCTTGTTTAGATGGAGGTACTTTCGCTTTCAAATTAGCGACATTGTACTCCACCCCACCCCCCTCAGAAAAAACAACAACAACAACAAAAAAACCCGAGGATCAATCTTTTGACAAAGCTTGAACGGCTATTTAAATGTGTAAGCGCAACTGCAAGCTCTGGACCCCACACACACATCTGACATCAAAAACGTGTACTACATATACCCACGGATTATAACTGTTCGGTGTACGGCTGGTATTCTGTGCGTGGGTGCCTTTAGTGCACACCTTTTGCAGGATATAAATGAAGCATGTCTTACTGAGCGGCGTGAATGTCGGCAAGTCTGTTTGTTTAGCACGAAATTCCCAGAGACAAGCGAAAGATGTTAGCTAAACAGAAAACTGCGGATGCCTCAGAAAATACTCGCGCCGGCTGCAAAAATATTTACGCCAAATATACCTGATACAGCATAGTTGAAACCTCTAAACAATCGCGGAAAACGTAAATGTGACTCGGCACTTTTCTTTTTTGACTCTGCGGACAGGATGCGCCTAGTTGTTTGTTCACTTGGTGAACGGCTCCTTGAGGCACTGCTCAAGAATCCGAATACACAACGCACGAAGCGTTTACTTTCCGCGCTTGACGCCAGACCGTTGTCTTCATGACTAATATACTATATGCTGTATATTGCATTGAGTCTCGACAAACTCAGCACAAGGACGACAAGTTTGGCAGTCTGTTTTCTTGACTTCAAGAATCACAGTATCTGCGAAAGCCGACCGCGTAATATCCTCGAAACAACAGGCTATACTTGATAGAGCCAGTTAAATGTGCACGAAGGTACAAGGAAAACAGTTGAATAAAGATGTTTGCTTCGAGATCAGGACCGATTCATACAGTATGAATATATTTAACGAAGTCATTCTGACACTATAAAATCATAAGGTGAATAACATTTTTAATTGAACTATGCATTTATGATTGTGGGTAAATATTACCGTGAGTTTGAGAGATGATGACACGCTTATGGGTCTGACGGACTGACTAGTTTATTAGGCCAGCAGTTAAATGAACTTATAAGAAACTGCGTAGGTTCTTTTTAAGTCCGAATAAACTGAAACTTATGGAGTGACGACTTGTATTGCCAGATGCATTATGCGACAGTTCCTGGATTTCCTGGAAACTGTGGTTCCTGGCACTCGCCGCCTTTACAACACGAAAGGCAGCGATTTCTGCAGCCATAAGTGACCTCAAACCGGATGCCTTGAACCTGATTCTGATTAAGCTCACGCGAAATACCAATGTACTTGCTGTGCTTTCAGACAGACCGAACCATGCTTGTATACACATAAAGGCATTAGTGCATTTTTCATGCAGAAATAACAGCGCGACTTATTGGAAGGTTGACAATTAAGGCTAAGTATATGGTTTTCTTTCTCTTCTTTCTTATTTTTTTTTCAGGTGTATGGCTTGCGATGCTCGAGGTCGCGGGATCATATCCCGCCTGTGGCGGCCGCATTTCGATGAGCTCGAAATGCAAAAAAAAAAAAAAAAAAAGAAATTCAAGCCTGTTCCACGCCGTGAAAACCGTCGGAACAGCGAAGCTGTTCCTTTGTTGTTGGTCGTGACGTAACTGGCAGGGATGTCAGATGGCAAGTTGTTAAAGGGCCTAGGGCAAGCGCACATTCTTTCTTTCGTTCTTTCTTTCTTTACATCCCATGGAAATGCAGCCACGGCTGCGGAGATCGAGACCGAAACTTCGAGTTAAACCTTTTCTACACTCTGTCACACATTGGCCTTCGCGCAATCACTATCATGTAGCAGTGGAGAGAGGGCAAAAGTGGATCGAACATGGTAGTGGCCGGTGGGTCAAGAGCAAGAACGCACACCTGCTCCGGAGTGTGACTACCAACCTACACAGGAGGCCTACGAATAAGCGACGACTACATTTCCGCAATAATAGGTGCGCATTATAGAACCCCAGGTGGCCAAAATTAATCCAGAGTTCTCCATTACAGGGCCCGCCCCGTAATAAATAGCGGTTTACACGTAAAACACCATCAGTTATTATTATTATTATTATTATTATTATTATTATTATTATTATTATTATTATTATTATTATTATTATTATTATTATTATTATATCGCCGTATTCGTTGGCTTCTCTACCGAGTCAGGAATGGCATAAGGTGGGAACAGACGGTTTGGAGCGGATAAGTTCGATGGTAAAGTTGCAGAAAAAGCAGCAAGAAATCACTAAATGATCAAAGCTGCCTAGCCACATGAACGGGAAACACAGTTGCGATGAAAGACAGGCGGATGTCTTTTGTGCGTTCTCGAAGCATTGAAAAAATTGATGTCATCATGCGCGGTGACCGTAATTGCTGCGCGGCTGAAAGGCCATGGATATACTTTCCCAGAGTCGGAGTATGACAGAGTGCATGGTGGTCGTGGATTTGCCCTGTAGGTGCAATCCTACCTAGATAGGAAGGCTGGGACCGAGCAAATATGCGTTGTAAGATTGCAGTGTCGATCGTACAGGCCGACTTTCCCGCGAAGACATTTAGGAAGAGAAAAATTATTAAAGTTTCTTCATGAAATAGGTGACTAGAACAGCAGGACAGGTCGTGCCATATCATTACTTGTAGAAAACGATCTGTCCTCTCCACAGGTGGCTATTTACCTATTAGTTCTGTAGATGTATCATGACGGCAAAGTGAAACACGAACAGCAGAGCGCATATCCGATAGCACAATCGAAGAACCTGCTGTGCACGCTATGTGCAGGCGGCGAGTGCGAGAGTACGTGTATACCACTGCGAAATCTTCGGCCGTGACTTCCTGCACACCAGTTTTGCGCACCACCGCTGAAGCGCCGCTGAAATTGTCGGCAAAGCAGCTGTTTTTTCCATGTGGTGTTGCCGATAGGCAGCGAACACGTAGCGAGTCGAGTGCTTGCTTTGCTTTCTGTCAAGCGTGACTATATTTAAAGGCGAAAGCCTCATAGTTCTTTCTCATGCGAAGGTGACGTATAAGAGTCGGCAAAGGCTATGTCGAGAACATGGCCAGGAATGGGGGACATTTACGTAGTTGCGGAAATGTCCTCTAGGTGCCACTACTGAGGCGAAAATTGCGCCCGCGCTGCACTTGCCAAGCCAGTGGCGAGGGGAACTCACTGAAGCATTGTATTCCCCCTTCGGTCTCGCTCTCCCGCGCCTGGTAGCCCACACAAGCGGCTCGTTAAAAACAGCGCGAACCATTGCAAATCGACAACACATGTCGTCTGCTAGATTGCCGGTACGCGCGCACTAACTCCCTCCCTTTGACAACCCACCTTTCACGTACTCCACGCAGTATGCCGGGGGAGAGAATGCTCCTTACATTGCAAACTAGCAACACATGTCGTCTGCTCAGTAGAGAGCGTCGACGGAACGCGCGCGCGAGCGACCTCGCTTCTCCTTCAGCATTGAGCTTTCTGGAGGTATAAATATTTGGCCCTGGTGATCTGATATAAGTATTGTTACGGCCGACGAAAAACAAATCTTGTTGCTGAACACCGAGCCGTAGTACGACGGCCTTTGGAAGAAACGAAAAACCGCAGGAAAACGCGAATAACGCGTTTCTAAAGCTACCGCCAGCCCTGCGACCGGAGCTTCTATCACCCCAACGACGTGCGTGCCGCCTCGATGGCGCTCCCGTCGGCGGAGAGTTACAAGTGCACCATCCCCATAGCCAAATGATAAATATCGTTTTTTTACTGTTACGATTGGTCGCGTAGGAAAGCGAGCCGCCCTGGGCTCTCGTTAATTCCATGCGAGGACGATCTGAATTTATTTATAAAGAAGGATTCGCGCTGTTCGCGCTCTCGTGTGTGCTGAAAGCCGGATTGTAGAAGCACAACACTGATGCGCTCAAAAGAGTGACCGGGCAAGTTTATGTGTATGGAAAATGGCAAATTAGGGAGGCCGGTAACATGCGCCCTGTGATTGTTGAAACGCAGGCGGAACGCGGTTTCTGTTTGGCCAATATATTCCTTTTTGCAAACTTCACATCGGATTTTGTATATGACGTACGTTGCTTCAATCACAATTAAGATCATCCTTAATATCATAAATAAAGTCAGAATGAGAGTCTTCGGCCGTACTTGTGGTCACCATGTGTGGGCACACTTTACATCGAGGTTTCCCGCATGGTCTGCACCCTTTGTGGCGCACAGACCTCTGTGTTTTTGCCCTAACGAGTAGGTCTCTTAGGTTTTTATTTCTGCGGTAAACCCCCTTAAGTGCGGTTTGAAAGCCAGAGGAGAGTCGACTACTCCGCTTAAGTATATTAATGTGGCGGCTTGGGATAGAGTTTACACGAGGGGCTGCAGCGGAATAACTAAATTTGGACATAACGTTTCGTCTCTGTTGCTCTCCCTTGCTTGCATTGTGACTTCCCGGTCCAGGGACCGAGCACGCTGAACTGCATTATCGAGAATTTTTTCGAGATATTTTTGGCGCAAAAGAGCTGATTTGAGTTGCGAGCAGATCCGCCCGTATATATGGGCTTGGGAGTGTGTGTGTGTGTGTGTGTGTGTGTGTGTGTGTGTGTGTGTGTGTGTGTGTGTGTGTGTGTGTAACTTTTTGAACCAACGTATCGAGTGGGGGCCTTTCTTCCTCAGGGTTCGGATGTTACTGTCGTCGCCCTGCGTTCCCTCTAACTTCTTTGGAGAATGCGGATGGTCGGTGGACGATTGATGAGCATGTGGTTTCGATTGTGTTCCCGGGCGTCCTTAGGTATGGTCGCAAGCGTTCACGCGGCGGCGCCAGCAAACAATTCGACACGCGTTTGGCTTCAGTGCTACGCGGCACGTAATTACCCTCCTTTGTTGGTGCAACTCAAGAGGGACGTCGTCTAGAAGTGGCGTCGGTGATCGACCTTTTGTCGCTTTTTTTTTTGCTTTCTTCGTTCGCAGCGCGAAATCGCCGACACATTCAACCCTTTCAAACAGGCATGGTATGTCTAGACGGCACATTTTTGCTGGCTTATTTCTTTGAGGCAGGAGAGTCGGACGGGGTCCTCATTTATGCCGGATTCTAGTGTGCCATATTTGAAAAAAATATGCCTTGCGATGTTCACGCTCGCGTGGCTTTCGGGAGCCGGACTACAAAATATTTACCGCAATATCCCTAAAGCTGTGATTCGGCAGTGGAACGTGTCTTGATATACGGGCAAGTTCGGCAGCGAAGTGGCATATTGTACCCGTGATTGTTGAATCGCAAGCAAAATGCCGTGTCCGTTTGGCCAACGTATTGCTGTCCGCAGACGTTGCAATGCAGCATATAAATGAGTAAAGGCTAAATGAGTAAGGAAAGTCGTTTTTGTTTTATTACAACGCTTCACTAGCTGAGTTTTCATTCTATATACATGCGCATGTGGTTGGGCACATATGCTGCGTTGCGCTCAAATGATAAGCCCGTGACATTGAAGTGAGAATACATCTCAATATATTGGTCATGTGGGTCATGCGAGATTAGTAAAATATATTGTGCGTAATACTATACCATGGAAAGATGAAAAGATGAGAGTCCTGTTCACCGGCAAAAGATATAAGCTTATATAGCCAAACCTCTGAAGGAAGAACACGCGCGTAGCATAAAAAATGCAAGCAGGCCCATTTGGTGATATTTTGTCAGCATGCAAGAACGTACATCAGTGCCATTCGAAGATTTCGAATAACGAATCGAATAGCCTTCTATTAGATTTGGTACTCTTACAGAATAGTGCATACTCGAAAAAGGGAATGTTTTTCGAGTAGGTGGTGATACTCGGTGCCGATGAGAAAACTATAAAGGAAAACGTCGAGGGATGATTTTTTTTACCGCGACGCATGTAGCCCAACCTTTTACGGGATTACGGAGGATATATTGATCCCTTAAAAATTGTAGTGTCATGGAAGCGAAAGTTTCATCAATTTACTGTCATCATCATGATATCACTAGCGTTGTAGTTTTGTTCGCAGAGCTCTTGCACGGTCGCTCGATCAATTTTCACAAAGCAGCCGTGGCTCCAGGCATGGATGAAGCAGCAAAGCTAGCAAGGGGTGTATGTAACGTGTCAATCGCGAAAATTTAAAGGAAACAATCATGGCAAATACGCCTCTGTCACGAGATAGGCAATCGTGAGATTAATGTACGGTCAATCGCTACGTATACGGTTACTTAATATCTCGAATGTCCTAGTTACTGCTGCATTCAAGCCAACCTCACTTTTCACAACTCTATTTCTTGTCGGCTAGATCTAACCAAATACTTCCTCTGTCAATGCGTCTGAATATTTTTTTACGAATAAAATGTAGAATTTTCGGGCTCTGGAAATTTCTAATAATGAAATCGAATAGTGCATATCGATTCGTATTCTATTTGGTTTCATAACTATTAAACAAGCATACGTGCATCAACGGATTGCGCGTGACTTAAGTCCAATCGCACATGATTTCGAATTCGAGTAAGATGTGTCTGTCTATGCCAGCGAACTATAGCTACGTACAATAAACAGACTCAGAACGCCTGAGCTGTCGGATTTTTAGAGAAACATGAAACAGAACGGAGCGTGGTCTTTACAGGAAGCTGTGTTAACACCCTCGTTTTCGAAAAAAGAAAAAGTCAAACGTAATGTCACTCGTGGTTGAGAAAAACCAATAATCTGCTACAGCGACAACCAAGTTAATTTTCCAATATTCTCATTTAAACCCGAGGATATGGTCTTAAATTGGTGAATAATTGATTATTTGTGTATGTCCCTTCATAGTGTGACCTAAAATCGGACTCTGGAATGGTTGCTGTAAAACGAATAAGCGGACGATGCCCAGGTATTCTTTAGTGTCTTGATGTATAGGTAGGTTCGGAGATAGAACTGCAGTGGGCCTTGTGATTGCTTCGAACAATCATAGAAATTGCGACATATTGGATTTTTAAAATTTTTACAGCTGAAATGTGATGCAGTGCTTGAGTGACACTAGAGCACTTGGCAGTCTGCATTGTTTATACAAAGCATACATCGCCGGACTTTTTGCAAACACGGCAACCGACATACGCGTGGATTCTTAGTGGTTATTTGAAAATTTGCTTGAGGCGTTCGCTTTGCATTGCTGTATGCTTTAGCGGTCGTTAAGTACAGCTTTAATTTTAAATGCGTGGGCGGAGTAGGTCATCGCAAGTTCGGTCTGACATCGAGCTTGAGGTTTGCCATAGAAAAAAGCGCAGTGCGGTGTGCTACTGATGAGTACGTGGCATCTAAAAAAATATGCTGTCCTTTGAATGTTCATACGAAAACGATATAGTACGATGTACTTTAGTAGAAAAGGAAATAACGCTAGCGTGTTCTCCTTTTCCATGATGTAAAGTTAAGCAAATGTCGTTAATAACGGCTTGTAGAAGAACGGTTTCAAAGATTAGCTACAAATACTCATTCTCGAGAGCACCTATAAAGCAATTTGGGTAATCGGGCCCAATTTTCGTCCGCATAGGTTCAGCGCTAATCTTAATGCAATGTTTCCCATTGAACTCAAAGTTCTTTGTTCGAATAATTAGTTTTAGAAATGTACGGAGGGTGCTACAACTGGTAGGTTTACCTAAGAAATGTTGTGATATGCATGAACGGAAGAGTACCACATGTGTATATGATTGGTTGATTTGTGGGGTTTAACGTCCCGAAACCAGGTCTGATTATGAGAGACGCCGTAGTGGAGGTCTCCGGAAATTTAGACCACCTGGGGCTCTTTGACGTGCACTGACATCGCACAGCACACGGGCCTCAAGATTTCGCCTCCATCGAAATGCAGCCGCCGCGGCCGGGATTCGATCCCGCGACCTTCGGATCAGCAGCCAAGTACCGTAGCCACTAGACCACCGTGGCGGGGTCTAGTGCTGTGACATCCATTGTAATAAATAAATAATTTTCAGGAATTTTCTTCTACATCAATCATATCGTTTAATAAGTGAGTGAAGGACAGAGAAGAGGCGCGGGTCTCATGCATAAGCGTTGGAGGAAGGCACGGGAGCGCAAAATATGCGAATAACTTTTTGCCCCCCAAAATATCGCTAAAATTTAGGGGTACGCATATTAAACGAGTCATTTGGGAGGTGCTGGCCGTGGTGTTACACCGGGGAGTCCAATTCCTGATCTGGTGCTTCGGTGAGTTACGCAGATGAGGCATGGTGGTGGTGGGAACCATTATGCATCTCATGTACAGATCCTCCCCCGGGGCATGGAGAGACCTTCGCCCTGCAGTAGACATGAGATGGGCTGATGATGATGATATTAAACGAGGGCATGTATTATGCAAGTGAATAAGGTACATCTTTACGAACTTCTAAACAGCGCAACACACGTGTTGGTGCGGTACGCGTCCTTGTGCGTGGTTCATTGGAACCACACCACACCGGACCTTTCTCCGTCCTTGAGTGCCTCCACATGGCCTCCACTCGAACTTTCTCGTCGACTTCACTCCAGCGAAACACGCGTGTACAGGCGATAACACGCGGTCTAGGCGCTCCCGCTTCGGCATCTCAGCGAACTACTCTCGTCTGTCCCCTTCGCGCTCATCCCGTCCCCCCGCGCGCGGTGTTCGTTCGTCGCTGTGGTCTCCTCTCTGGAAGAGGGAGTGGAGGGGGGAGCAACATAGTCAGGTTGAGCCAGAGGACACCTGGCACTACTCTAACGAATCTCCTCGAAAAGACGGGAAAGTAAGGAAGCAACGCTGGGAGGGGGAAAGCCGGGTGGGCAGTGCTAATGTGGCGTGGAGGGGGAAGAGGTGACAGTTCAAGAAAAACCACGCAAGAGCCTCGTTTCAGGCGGCTCCATCGTATTTCTTGCCCCTCGTCTACCTCGAATCCCTCCGCGCCTTGACGCTCTTCTTTATTCACCTCTCTCTGCACAAAGAACACACGACAACCTTTAGTTCTTTAGTTGGGCTCAGATCCGTAGATATACACACGCGCAATAAAAAAAATTGGGAAAGAAGCCTCTTGGCTACCACAATGGAAAGCGAGCTTGCACACTGGCAAGCACGCGAAGACTCCTGCGGACGCGCGGGCACACGCACTAATTGCCATAATTACCGAGGGCATCACGCCGTATCTTTTCATCGGCGTATGCATTCATCACAGGTTAGGAAAGCAAAATCAACCAAATGAAAGCGATTTGGGACATGTATATAAAAGAAAACCTGGCAGATACCATGAATTGTGGGAATCGGTGTAATGCGAAGATGCCAGCATGGAGCAAATCATGTTGCACATAACATGCATGTCATAATTTACATGTCAAGACATGTTATTCATGTTTGTCGTGCAGTCACATCACACAATATCAATTTTGGTGTATATCAAGCTACAGCGAACTGGCCATGAACGCACCATGAGCGTGGCATGCAAGTCATGCTGTACATGATATGTCATGATTTTCATATCCCCACTTGTCATTTAAGTTCGTCATACAGTCACGTCACTTAATATCAAGCTAGCGACACGGCCGTGAGCGCAGCATGAGCAGGACACGTAAATCATGTTGTACATGACATGCATATCGTAATTTTCATTCTACCATCTGTTATTTATGTTCCTCATACACACACGTCACGCAAAACTAAATTCAATGAATATCAAGCTAGCGAACTGGTCGCAAACGCACCATGAGCGTGGTATGAATGTCATGCTGACATATCATGGATGTCATGATTTTCATGCTGCCACCTTCCATTTAAGTTCGTCATACAGTCACGTTGCGAAATAGCAATATTGGTTTATATCAAGCTAGCGACATGACCGTGAGCGCACCATGATTAGGGCACGTAATTCATGTTGTACATGGCATGGATGTCATGATTGTCATGTTAACACGGGCAATAATGTTAGTCGTACACAATTGTCTCGTCACACCAATTTTGGTATATATCAAGTAAACGAAACGGCCGCTAGAGCACCATGCCCATGGCATGTAAAAAATGGTGTTCGCGACAAGTAAGTCACGATTTCCATGATATGACCAGTCATTTATGATAGTCATACAGTCATAGTATGCCATACGAATTCTGATATAAATCCCATTAACTATACGGTCCAGAGAGCTCAAATTCGTAGGCGGCTAGACAGATAGACGCTCAAAGTCGCCGAAGTTCGCTAAGAAATGTTTCGCATTTAAAATATTCTTGCACAATACGATGCTTGCGATTTATATTACTATTCTATTCTATTCTATTTTCACTGCGGCAATCCCTAGTCCTCTATCTGGTGTACGAACCGCAGTTTAAACCTCGTGATTTTTTGATCCGGGTGATACGTGACAAAGCGAACGCGAGACAAAGTATATGCATTCAAAAAATTAGCGCCACGAGCAGATCTGACACCCCGATTCAATGTAGGAGCAGATGTGGGCTTTAGAAACACCATATAATCCCTTTTCGTAATACGCAAGTGCGCTTCCCTGCACTATTCGCCCAACTAATGGCGGTACCTGTTGTCCTTCAAGCGGAAACGAGGTCCTAGTTGCACATGTATGCGTTTTCCTTGTCAGAGCGTAAGCAAACAACGCAACACGCTGTTTACAGTCTGTTAGCTGGCTTCTCTGCTATGCAAAATGCATTGCAGAGAAGCCAGCTTTAGATTTATGAAAGGGGTCCATAAGGCCGACAAAAACGACCGAGGAAGCTACACGGCTTGAGCTACACAATAACGCAGTATATAAATGGAAAGAGCACTTATCGGCCAATCTAAAACCGGGAGTCGTTTTTGAAATCTCATTTCTAAGCTTTGAAATCGGTGTTTAAAGAGGCCAAGGTGGGTCTAAATTGAGGCCGCTCTCATAGGCTGTGTGGTAAGATCTTCAAATGGCCTGGGAAGGAAGGCACCTTGTGCCACCTTATTGAAATGACTCCTTAAATATTCCAGTGGTGCCCTAGTATCTTAAACCGTGAGTCGTTTTTAATATCGTGTCTTGTTCGTGAGATATGATTTTTTTTTCGTGCGCTTCCCATTCAGTTACGGCGGTGGCGCCCGGCCGCTGCCGAGAGATGGCGCGACATGTACATGTCCCGAAATCCTGGGGATGCACGGCGTCACCGTTAATGGTTAAAAAAAAAAAGAAAGCTCACAAGCGCGCTATACGAACAATCATGTGAGAGAGTGGTCACATTGCATGACGTCATGGTTACATCATTCATGACGCGTTAACGTAAAGAAAAGAGGCTCCGTTCGACATGAGATTTCTCACAGGGGCTCCGGCGAAGAAATTAAAATAATGGTTTTCGAAACCACATTTCACGGCTCCAGTAATTGTTCGGATTTTGCGTGCCGAAACCCCCATGTGATCGCGAGGCACGTCGTAGTGAGAGAGCTACAGAAGTTTTGACCATCTGGGGTTATTTATCCTGCACTCACATCGCACAGCACACGAGCCCCTTTCGCCTTCACCCGCTCATTTCACGGTTCGGTGTAGGAATCCATTCTACGTACCCCCGACGTGCCAAGCAAGCACGCTACCATTCATCCACTGCTTCTTTTATATTATACACATACACGTGTGTGTGTGTGTGTGTGTGTGTGTGTGTGTGTGTGTGTGTGTGTGTGTGTGTGTGTGTACGACCAAACGTACGCCTAGTACGTGCGTGATGGCACATGTCGTTGTCATGTGGCTGAGTACACGTGTTTTCGCGTTCCAACACGTACGCAATCCCGCATTCGTACGTTTCGCTGCAATCTTTTGATTTCTTCGCCATCATCATCGTGTCCTTATCATCGGCGCTTTAACTGCTAAAAAGTCGCACCTCATATCAGTGTCACAGAATGGCATTGTTAGAAGTTCGCTCCGATAGTACATGCATTAGAAGGGGTTTTGATAACGGGCGACAGCAGCGGTAAAGAAAAAAAATAAAAGCCACGCTGGACAGCAACGTACGTCAACCCGTGCGGGCTACCTATCAGCAACATCACGTTGCTCAAGCAGCTTCTTCGGTGACAATGTTAGAGGCACTCCGGTGGGGTCGTTCCAAAGTGATCGAGCACTTCGCTGTGGAACACGATCTCTCGCACTCCCTACCTTAACTGAGCGTGCTCAGCAGGTTGCGCTAATTGTTATATCGTCCAAGCGCCCTGCTGTTGACGTTTTAATTGCCCACGCTAGTAGATTATCATTCCTTTGTGCATGAAGGCCATGGAACAGTACTTCTCGGAAGAGACACCCAGATCTCGTGATTGCAGGCAATCGAACGTTAGCATGCTAGCCCGCTTTCTGAGTATGGCACGTACTTACGAACATGTCAATCCAGATGACAAACTGCAGTTCTGGTCTGCATAGATTGGGGCGCGATCGGACTGTAGTATGGAACCTCAAAGGGCGTTCAGTTCTATGTTAAGATATCTGGAACTCAGGACCGCCCCTTGAAACGAACCTCGACCAGTAAAGTGGTGCACTGTTGCATCATTTCTTATTCAAATAGCTGCACGAACGGTGAAAGGCAGTGCTACCCAGTCCGACATATCCGACATATCAAACGCTATCCTGGGTGCATTTACCTTCCAAGAACATCGCCTCCAATGATCTCTTTAGGTTTTTTTTTTTTTTTTATGGTGCAAAGACGTAACAGGGCCAGTGACGTTATCTAAGGAGGAACGTCCGCACCGGAAGCCTGCCCTATATTATCAGCGCATATCTCGCAGCACTCTACATAGACACCACTCTAGACGAGTCCACCATCCTGTCGCCTTTCCTAGACTGCTGGCCATTACGTCAAAACAGTCAGAAGCCGAATCCAGCCATTAAGCATGGATCACGGTATATTTATTTATTTATTTATTTATTTATTTATTGAAAATCCCTGAAAGGCCCTCTGTCGGAGGGATTTGCATGAGGGTGGGTTAACAAGACGTTAATAAAACAAATATTCTATGACGTTTCTAGAATTATCGGGGTTGGTACGATCGATTACACTTGTGGGAAGACCGTTCCAGTCATGTGCTGAGTGAAGGAGTGATGGTGAGTCGTGGTGCAAGCAGGAGGTAGGTACACGGCCTTGTGGGGTTATGCGAGCTGAAAGATGGTGCATGGGCTGGTATGATGGGAGAGTTATGACGGAGTGTATGACACATTTCGCGATAAAATGACAGCCCGAAAACCTTGTGACGCATATACGAATTAATTAGATCTCATTTATCCGTAAGGTTAGTAACAACGGTATTATATGAGTAATCAGGGTACACGAATCTCACTGCGCAGTTTTGGACCAGTTCGATAAGCCTATACGTAGGGGAATGATTCATGAAAGGCTGCGCAAAGCAGACATGGAGAAGAAAGTAGACGCCGTGTGTGTGTTACGCAGCCTGCCGTGAATCAGCACCAACTCGCCCCGCTGTCAGTTCTTTTTCTATGTGGGTTCATTTGGTCATAGTCCCAAGTTGCGGACGCGTACTCTAACTCTGGGGAAATTAGCATTTTGTAAGGTAGCAGTTTGACTGCTGGAGGCGCAAAGTGCAAGTTACAACCAAGGTACGTAAGAGAGCTCTGTTAGCATTTTTAGTTATCTTATGTGAGTGGATCAATTCAGGTTCTGGTAATTGTTAACGCCCAGGTGCTCAATGCAAGTAAGGGATGACACAGCGAGGCTATTAAGCAGATAGTCTTTGATGGTGAAATTCTGGCACCTGTCAAAGGACGCAAGTGCTGTTTTGTCAGTGTTTAAAAGCGTTACCTTCTTGAATATCCCATCATAATCCTCTACCATAACCATATAACCCAGCAAAACCACCATATTAATGGCGGTTTTTCAGGTGGGCATGGTAGCGACATCATGGGTGGTGGTGTTTGCCTCACTGAAGGCACATTTAATTCGGCTTAACCAATTCGCCCTCCCATGCATCTGCATCCAGTTTACTGCCATTGCCATGGATGAAAAAATACCAATAATTCACAACATCTGAACACATAACGTGTCTTCTCTGGCTCGCAGACGCGTACTACGTACATCTGTTGCGATTTTCTGCGTTCATTTCATCCCTACTAACAGTAGTCAATTGTGCATTCAATGAGGCACACAACAACGCCCACCATGTCCCCACCCGGCCCACCGCGAAAACAACCATTATAATGGTGGATTTGGGAGCCGACGGTGAGATTTCCAGAAGTCATTTATGACACCAGTCACCTAACTTTATTAAGTCAGATTAAAGCCATAAAAAGAGGTTTCTCGTACTCATCAGGCTTCTCAATTACGGGATTCATAACATGGCTGTGATCCACTGCACTGTTTCCCGAAGCCAGCTTGCTCTCTATGTTTACTGAAGCCAAGTGTTGATGTTATCCGGTTTGCAATTACCTACGTAAATATTCTCTATAATTAAAAATAAGTAAGTAATGCAGAAAGTAGGTAACAGAGAAGTAGTTCTTGAATTGAAGATGTTCTCTTTTCTTTTCTTTCTTTCTTTCTTTTTTTTTGTATGAAACATTCCGGTGTTTCTCCAGATCACCCTGAACTGCGTTTAATTTTTTTTCTTATTAAAGTTTTTCCTCCTCCTCCTGCTCCAGATCACAGGAACGTTTGAGGCCTTAAAGGAGTGCTCACACGATTTTGAGGCGGGCAAAAGGGACATTTTTTTTTATTTGCACGCACAGTTAACGCTCTGACCACATCAGAGCAAAGAAACACGCATGAAGTATTAAATTCAAAGCATTTCTTAGCGATATTCGGCGACTTCGAGCGTATCTATCTATCTGTCTGGTGTCTAATGTCTGGTCATAATATGAAAATCACGACATGCATGTCATGAGCGGCATGATTTACATGCCATGGTCTTGGTGCTCTGCTGGCCGTTTCGTTAATGGGATGTATACGAGTATTGGCATGGCACAACATGACTGCATGACGAATATAAATGACAGGTCATAATATGAAAATCATGATATGCATGTCATGAGGGGCATAATTTACATGCCACGGTCTTGGTGCTCTCCTGGTCGTTTCGTTAATGGGATGTATACGAAAATTTGTATGGCACATGACTGCATGACTAACATAAATGATAGGTCATAACATGAAAATCATGACTTGCATGTCATTACGGCATGGTTTACATGCCACAGTTTCGGTGCTCTTCTGGCCGTATCGTTAACTCCGCATGTATGAAAATCGGTATAGCGAGACAGCAATGCAGATCCATTTTTCGTTCCTGATGCGTTCTTCGCATTTCCTTGATTCCCACTGCACGTGGGATCTGCCATTCTTTTTTATTTGTTTTTTTAAGTTTTCGCCGCCTAGTACACGCAAGCCAGCCCCATCGTAACGAACAATACCATGACATGTGGGCGTGGTCGCCTAAAAATTGCGCAAATCATGGTCGGAGTCGCTGGACAACAATGAGATCGTCGTCGTTTGCGTGCACAACGTGCAACTGGCAGCGGCCGGCAGAGTTGCTGCAAACAGTCCCCAGCTGCTCTCCCCGCGTGGCTTAAACTTGCGCCAGACAGTGTTAACACGTCACTATGAAACCGCCTCCTCGAAAATGAAAACGAAGTGGGTTTTTAAAATCGCCGCATTAAAGATATATTCATTGCATTCCGAGGAATCACCCTACTGTTCTTAGGGTTCTCGACACCATGTGCTTTTGTTAAACGCGAAGCGTTCTTTGGAGAACTTTAGTCACTTTGACCGTATCTATCTATCTATCTATCTATCTATCTATCTATCTATCTATCTATCTATCTATCTATCTATCTATCTATCTATCTATCTATCTATCTATCTATCTATCTATCTATCTATCTAGCCGCCTACGTCTCGGTGTTTCCCGGTCGTCTCGCTCACCTGTTAGACACCAAAATTTGGATGGTATAGGGTATAACTGTATGACGAACAAGAATGACTGGTATTTACACTGTTAACATGACATACTCGTCATATATGTCACGATTTACGATAATGCAACCACGTGTGGCTCATACCCGTAGTATTTGACCCATCGTATGCGGGTATGCGCCACAGGTGTTTGAATTAGAGCACTGCACGGGCCGGCTTTTTCCGGCCCGGGCCCGGCCCGGCCCGAAAACGCCGAGCTCCGGCCCGCCCGAGCCCGGCCCGGTGTTTTTAAATACGGCCCGTACCCGGCCCGGGCCCGAAAGGTTTAGGCCCGGCCCGACCCGGCCCGGCCCGGCCCAATTCAACCAATTATTCTTTGAGCATAATCAAGGCACTGTCCAATCTTCTCCTATAGTGAAGATACCAGCCGCACTCAAGATAGTTTCCGGAGAGTGTTGTGAAAACATATGACAGTGTCACGGTTTGCACTGGTACTGTGTTTACCTTCGGTTAATTACACCTGTAACACTTTTAGCGAAAGAATTGCAGGGAGTTATATGAGGAGGCATAGCTGGCTGTCTCATGCACGCTGTGCTAACGGTGCAATGTTCTAATTTCCTTTCAAAGAACGACTACATCATACAACGCCAACATAAATTGGAAAAACGGCGGACATTTATAATTGGCTTTACTATAATTGCTCGGATTATTGAGTAAATAGCGAAGAACTTATCCTGCAAACTTCGTTTATTCCGCAATGCAACGAGAGGGAGAAAAAAATGCGCTCTAACTACTCCTGGGAGGATTCGCCAGGCTGAGTAGCGTTATTAAACCTGTCGTTTCGACTCCTCGGTAGGCACCTGTCTCCAACGTACGCTACATTTTCGTGCTACAAAGAAGGGAGTCCTCTCCCGCACCTTTGTTCGCCGAACCACCGCCACCGCAGTGCCATAGATCTGTCAAAGCAAGCCACACACGTTAGCGAGCGACATACCGTCCTCGCTGTTCGCTTTAGATGCCTATCTCGTCGCCTTTGTTTGACCGTCCTCGGTCTTTGAAAGTGTTATACTTTAAATCAAGACCGTACTAAGGGCTTCCGAAACAACTGCTTATTAGAGCGCCCAACTGAACTAGCCGGTGGCTTAAGCGCTCCACGTCGAACGCGGCGGGTCTGGTGTCCGGAGCGTGATCCCACGCAATGACTGCAATCGGGAGAGTTGGTTGCCGCCGAGGGCCAGAGACCTTGGTGCGAACAGGGGAGCGAAGTCTGACTCTGTGGCTCGCAGTCGTGGTTGTAGTCTTGCAGCTGGCGGCTGTGACGGTGGAGGCGACGTGTGCCAGAAAGGAAAAAGCGGTGACTGCGATGGGCCGCGGAAAAGGCGGAAAGTAGAGCAAAAGCAAACTTCTGAGAGGGGTAGCGCCCACGTGGAAGGACACTTCACGCGGATCTCGCATATTCTATTGCTTCAGTATAGGCTTCATTTCAGAAGGTGTCAACTGTTCAGTCAATAAAATAAGTTACGCGTTCCATCATATGTATGAACTTGGGCCCTTCTGCTTTTGTTTCAACATGTAGGGTGTTAAGCATCTCAAGTGCGGCACAGAATACTTAGTCTATGCCTCTGTATATAGCTTCCACAAAACCTGTATTACCCACTATAATCAACTTATGTTAGCGCACGCACCGAGCTACCCGCGCCACGATTTTGGATCGTGGTACACTTAACACGCGACGGTGATACCGCAGCCGATAAAAGTAAACAGAAAAGTAGCGCACATGTCGCACACCAACTTAGCGAATCTAACAAATTCTACTCGTGCCGGGGATACCCTACTTGCTTACCACAAACATGGAGGTCATTGACGCTTTGGTTCACGGAGCAGTGGGAACTCTACGAACGGGAATTGCTGGGTGCCCGTGCTACGCACGTCCTGAGGTTTCACAGCAGCCGAGCTGCCATACGTTTTTTTTTTTTTTTTTTTTTTTTTTACTAGAGGAGGGGTTCATGTCTCCCGTTTTGATGTGTGTTACTTAACCGCTAAACTCTAACAGCGGCAGAAGTTCGAAGGCAGATGGAAGCTTGAAGGAATGAAAAATTCTTCCACACGGGGTGTCTCTGGAGCCCTTAGATATTTGTGCGGTAAAGGGTGCCAATACACACGCCTTTTACAAAGTGTACTGCAGTAAATCATATTGATTATCACCTTCCTTAGGTGCTTGCTCACTTCTGTCTCGGGAGCGCATCCACGTTTTTGAGCGCCATGTGAACACTTGTGCTCCGACGAATGAAGAAACTTATGAATTACTGACGAAGTGTGACGAAGACAAAGGTGGCCGTGAGAATCAGCAAGTACACACTCGATGTGACGAGAATCCGAGTTAAATGCTAGTTCTGACTCCCTAATTGCCAAATAATAAATATTTGCAACTGCCTTGCTGGCACAAAAATCAGCAATATCTGCGTGGATCGGCGACCCTGTGACAAGTCACTTCTCTTCTTGCGCTTAAACTGGTCGCGTTGACCAGTCTAAAGAGTCACGAAGGCGGAAGCAGGCGAGGCGGGCATGGGAGCGTAGCTGCATACTCGAAATGTTTCCCATGATACCGACGAGTACATCTCATATGCACTAATCTGGGCAGTGTACCGTTGCCTCGCACTTCTCCCAGTGCTGCCTGACTACCACTTCTTTCGATACACGGTACGCAATAACGTATTTCACTTAACATAATGGCGGGAACATGTATGAGGCAGTTTCCCGAAATTACATGTAACATACTGATGGAGGCAAAATGCTAGACTTCTTGCATCGTGAGATTTCAGTGCACGCTAATGCACTTCAGGTGGTCTAAATTACCCGGAGCCTTCCACTACGGCGTCTCACATAGCCTGACTAGGTTCGGGACGTTAAATCCCAAAAAACAATAAAGCCAAAAAGCATACACGCGCCATTACTGACACGTATGAGACCCGGGCCTGATTCGGGCCTGACCCAGGCCCGGGCCCGGGCTTTCGGGCCGGCCCGGGCCCATGCAGTGCTCTAGTTTGAATTCCGTACAGGACTAAAATAGACACTGATCATATCGTTAAACTCGTTGGAAAGCGAGAGGCATAGTGTTCGTCGTAGCTTTCCATTGAAATGTAGACGTAACAGGCACACAGACATACACGCAACCAGCTCAGAGGTGGGGGGTTTCGAACCTGGGACCCTGAGGTGCCAAGCAAGCACGCTACAACTACGGCTGCTCTTTACAAATGGTTTATACAGTAACCACACCTACTGCAGCAGCAGTTGTGATGATGGTGCTTGTGTAACGTGAATTGCGCTTCTAATGCGTGCTAATCGCTATCACAGCAATGTGCACGTATATTCTACTGTTCCACGGCCTGCTTTCGTCCAACTTTGCTCGATCCCGTAGGAGCACAACAAACGACGCTTGGTACGTCGCGTCGACGTAAGGGGCACTTCTCTCCGGCAAAGCAGACATTTGTGCAGTAAAGTGAGCGCCAGCGTTGCGTCGTACCATAAGCAACCATCCAGTCGTGACGCTGCCTGTCGACCGACGTTCCCTGATACCCACGTTACGCGTATAACCCACTCAAGCCCCTTGTAGAGGCGTTCATATTACGCGTAACACTTGGCTGAGTGCTAAAGAACTCGTCATAGGCAATTTTCTCGCTGACTGCTTTGTATGACACCGATTCCCACAATGCGTCCCACCATGCGTGGGATCTGCAGGTTCTTTTAGAGCAAGAATACGAGAATGTCTAAAATTCATGTCAGTACTCTAAGACATTTATGCTGGGCTATTGCAGCTTGTGGTATGATATGAACTAATATATGGTTCTTTTGTGCATGTTTTACTTTCGCGCTGAATTCTTCATTTGCATGTCATTACTACACAAAAACTGTTCGTACCAAACTGCTTGTATGATTTCTGGTTTATACAGGTGACACTTATGCACTGCGTGCCAAATGTTGAAATGTTCCTTATGCGTGCCTCTTCCTTGCTCTTTTCGAACACGTTTTACTTTTATTTTTCTCTTACAGCGTTCAATTCTTCAACTGAAGAACTTGCACCTCTTTCCCCACATGTTTGAAGATGTTGTAATGTTTAATTTTTTTGTGGTAGTACTCAATGGTGATACAATAATGGAAAAATACCTACTTTGGCTTCGTTTCTCTTTCCCGCCACTTTGGCTCAGCCCATTGTGCACCTTGCTCCTGTAATACGTCAACTATAGTATATATTGTAGACAACAGCTGTTCTGGATGATTTCAAAGCGTAATTAGTAATAAAATCACTCACATCCGCACAAACTTTGTACATTATCTATTATTACAATTCACCATTAAGATGGACTGTTCTCCGTCGTAATGGTCGATATTGAAGTGGAGGTGGCGGAGGTATGGTGGGTGATGTGGGCACCACTGAATCATTAACCCTGCTTAAGTTTTACGCGTTAGCGTGCAGTATACTACCCTCAACAGCGAAAGAGAGCAGCATTTCACACCAAGAGTTGCCGGGCCCCCAATCATCTTCTTTGGCCCGGATGAGACGCCCACCGAGTGCATCTGTTGTGATTTGCTGCTCGCTTTCAGTCCTTGTCCAGGGTAGTAAACTGGGTGCAGGCGCATTACTTTCTCTTTCCCTCAGAGGGAAACACGACATCATCCACCATGTCTCCACCGTGTACCCTACAGTATAGACCATTATGATGGAAGACATTTCATCTGAGCGGTGAATTTCGGTCAACTGCATACGAACTTTCAGTGGGGACGAGCCGGATTTCACTACCAATTACAGTTCGCAATAAACCAAAACAGCTGTCGTCTAACAACATATCCTATCGTATATTTCATAAGCAAATGGGCTAAGCCAATATGGTGGCAAAGGGAAAGGAGGCGCATGCTCCTTCGCATGTAATGCCAAGACAACCGTAGGTCATTGAAGGGCAACTCCGGCGATTTTTCATTTTCCACTGATCTCACCGAAATTTTCAGTATATGTTCTCCCCGGTAGTGCGATAACTTGCGCTGAGCCAGGTGGTTGCAAGTCATTTAATTTTCCTGAAAATGAATTTTAAAATTTTTAGCGGATTTCCACGCGAGCCACCCTGTGTTTTTGACGTCATTACCTGCAACGTTGCCTGCCCGAGCAGGTGGGCTGTCCAAAGCAAAACGGCGATACTTCAGCGCTAAAATCGTCGCTGGCAAGTTCAGAGGAGCTAAATACATCGTTGGATAACATCGCCATTTTCATTTTAGGGGCGAAGCTCCTTAGGGCGTGGGTCTGTACATCCCATGGTGTTCGTTGTTGGTGATGTACGTAGCCACGTCTACTTTTATGAAAAAAAAATTCCGAAAGTTGTGTCCTCTGCCTGGATTCGAACCCAGGCTCTCGGCGTGGCGGTCGAGCGTTCTACCACTGAGCTACGCCTGTTTTTTTTTTTTTTTTTTTTTTTCTTCATACATGGTATTTAACTGTGGTTCAAAAATTATCGCTAAAAGACCTAAACAGGTATAATGTCTCCCGCGGAATCACATTAACAAACGTAATGTTACGTTGAAAAATAGTAATACACCGCTACACGACGCGAAAATGGATTGTATAACGAGGTCGAGGCCTCATTTGAAAGAACACAGAGCTGCGTGCTTTGTAGCTTTGAACCCATTACGGAGGCACTGGTAATTATGGCGTAGTGGGTACTTCCCTAGTTGGCAAAATGATAAGTTATGGCGCAGGAGATACCTACCACTTCTACTTGCACTAGTTTCCTCAAGCGTTTAAAGTGGCCTCTAAGAAAGTAGCTCCTCCTGCTTACGCTGTCACTGTCCTGCAGTTCCGCGCAGGCCTGGCTCTAGCACAGCATATCCCCCTTAAACGCGAGATCCCAGCGTACGAATACAGTGTTTCTCACGCCTTTACATGATGATCGAATGGGCGATTTACGCGAAAGATTCACGGTTTACCGATGATTCCCTCCGGAGCTTCGCCCACTCATCATCATTCACCCCGTGGATATGCTGTGATTTTTTTTTTTTTTTTGGCACCAGCTTCACCATCTTCACATTTCTGATGGCGGGGAGGATGCGACGTCATCGCATACGCTGGGCGAAGCGTCTACCCGTTCCGGTTTCGGTTTGAACACACTGTTCATTCGGTTATTTATAATTATTGGTGAGTTTCCGAGCAAACTGACTGACCCTGGCTGATTCAGCGCTATCAGTACTATTAGAAAACAGCGATATCAGAATATGGTAGAAAAACCACCGGAGTTGCCCTTTAAAGGCCCCATGACACCAAAATTTCAAACGCGAGATGCTTGCGTTAATTGGTTTTCCTGCATACGAAGGCAATCTTGACCAAGTATCAGCGGCGAACGTCGCCTCTAAGTAATTTTAATATGGTTTCAAAGTAAGCGGGAATGCTCATCCGAGCTTGCAGCACCTCGCGACATCGCCACTAGTGTGACGTAGTTTGTGGGCCATCTGTGACGTTTCACTTTTGTAAGTTGATATCGTGACGTCACAGAGAGACACGGGCGCGCCGCGCTATGGCCTCCGAGCGTAGCCTCCAAGATCGGCTCTCGCAGCCGATCGCGGAGGCCACGCCAAAAGCCGTATTTTTCTGCTTCCTCTCCGTGTTGGTCGTTCAAGCGTACATTGTACACACGCTATGATGCAAAGCGAGTGTGGCGAGCTGGTCTGGCGCTCGCGCTCTCCGCAACGTCACCGAATCTTGAGCTCAAGTGATCAGTGCATGCGCTCACTTCCGACAGCCGCCGCGCTAGCCCCGCGGCGCTAGTTTCTTGCAGTTTTTAGCGCGCGTTTCGAAGCTTCATTAAAACTGAACAAAATTAACGATGCTGTGACTAATTAGACTTCGCGCTGGAGAATTTGCCACTCCATGCCGTGATTACAAGACACTGTTCTACTCATTAGAACGTAAAAGTCTCCAACAAAAAAATAGCTGTCATGGGCCCTTTAAGGGTAACGGAGTGGATCCCTAGAGAAGCCAAGCGTGGCAGGGGCGGCAGAAAGTTAGGTGGGCAGATGAGATCAAGAAGTTTGCGAGGATAAATTGGGCGCAGATAGCAGCTCACCGGAAGAATTAGAGATCTATTAGAGAGGCCTTTGCCCTGCAGTGGGCGTACACATGATGATGATGATGATGATGATGACGACGACGACGACGACGACGATGACGATGATGATGATGATGATGATGATGATTTTCTGAACACGTAGACCTGCCGTGTGCTTCTTCGGAATGGTACACTCGACAAAGATTTAATCTGGCCTCAGCTTACTTTTTACCGAGAGACGTATATAGACGAGTTTGGTCCATTTGTGGCGCATACATGAATTCTGTGTACCTTCCACCCGTTCGCGACTTCTCGGTTCTTACCGCTGCAGGAACCGAAGCCGAAGCAGCTCGGACGTTGTCAACGCGGCTTGGATATGCCATGAAGACCCTGACGTTGGAGCACAGTCGCGCTGTGTGCTAGCCTTGAAATGCAACAGTGTTTAAGTCAGCCCTTCTGAAATTTCATAAATTCCAAAGTGATCCAACGCAGTGTCTGCAGAATGTCACCTCATTCAGTGACCGTTAAAGTAACCCAATAGCGTCAAATAATTGTTTCCTATAAGACAATTAAATCCATGGCGTAGATCTGATCGTGGAGATGGTTGTGCTTAGGGGAGGAGTTACGGCTGTTCATTTGAGGTTCCTTTGCATACATCAACTGATGCGCGCGCCATACAGACGCTATGCCCCTTTTAAAGACGTCATACTTGACCGGCATGATGTGTTGGTGTTTCTATGCGGAATTACTTAACCTATCCCTCCCCCACGTCTCGGCAACACGCCCATAGATGGAGGGTTAATCCTCGTTCATATACGTCTATGCTGCAGTTTTCTCCCCCTTGTAGTTTGTGTCCAAGCTAAAAAGCCGTTGGGCTGCTAGTTGTTTGCATGATGCACAATGCACATCCCCTATCGAACCAAGCACGGTACCTTCGACGGCAAGAGCGAATGGCATGACTCCAGACTCCTTGAACGCTGCATGAGCAGAATCGCGGGACCACAAGGCAGGACCTATTACCATTGCTTCAGTGCTCGTCGACAGAATCGGATAGTGATGTGGCGTTGAAGCAACGTGACAATCGAGTGCATAGCATTTGCTCAGCGCCTTGTGCAAAATACTACCATCGACACTATTCAGCGTTTATTTCGCTGCGTTACGTTGGAAAGGCTGTTGAGTCAAAACCAACGGAGGGAAACGCCATGCATCGCACGTGCCCACCAGAGAAGATGAAGAAGATGCGGGCGGCAGCAGGGCTGCTCATGAGTGCGTAATTAAATTTTAAAAAAGGCTGACTTTCTCGAAATCATGACTGGATGTCAGCATGAAATCGCTATATAGAGCTCCCAGGCGTGCGCAGAGGCCGTAGCACGTCACAGCGCCAGGCGGACTTTTCTGCGTGCTCTTTCGGTCTCCTTTCGTTCCCTCTTCTCCTATACCTCTCTTCTTCCTTTTGAATTGTCTTCTCTTAAAGCGTAATCTGTTACGGGCTCGTTACAATCACCGAAATTGGTGATGATAGTGTTCGCCGCCGCCGGCGTCCGTAACCGCTATCTCTCACAACAAGAAACAAACTCCATACCTGTGTGGATTGGAAGCTAGTCCAATAGGGGCAGTGCCGTCGATCCCTGGCACTCGCCTCATGGTACGGCACTTCGTGTTCTCAGCCACGGCTCTGATATGCTAAGAGTGGTGTTTCAGGACACTGTCAGCCACCGGCTGCGATTTCCTCTTCGATGACGAGAAGAAAGTAGGTGGAGCATGAGGAAAAATAATAGGTAGGATACGGAAACGATGAACAGGCGAAAAAGAAGAAGGGACAAGAAAGAAAAAGAAGAGGAGGAGGAAGAACATGACGACTACAAGGTAGAGTAGGAAAAATTAGGAACCCTTCCACTATCGCAAAAATGGGAGCAAGCGAAGCTTGGCGTGTGCGTCCCTACGCGCATTTCTTCCTTTCTTTCTCACTTTCTTCTTTCACCCCTTCTTCCTTGCTTGCTTTCCCTCTTTTATTCGTTCATTTCTCTCTTTATTTGTTTTGATGTCTTCTTTTCCCTCTTTCTCTTGTTGCTTACTTTATGTCGTTCCTCCTCTCTTTCTTTCTTTCTTTCTTTCTTTCTTTCTTTCTTTCTTTCTTTCTTTCTTTCTCCGAGCGTGCACGTGTGGC